>CADEHL010001070.1:957864-1152864 GCA_902827135.1 Harpagifer antarcticus
TTCCAGCAGAGAGCCCCAAACGTTCCTTTCCCCTCATCAACCAGCTCTGACTGGGGGTCCAAGGCGCTCCCAGCCAGCGAAGAGATATAATCCCTCCACCTGGTCCTAGGTCTACCCCTTGGTCTCTTCCCAGCTGGACGTGCCTGGAACAACCTCCCTAGGGACGCCCAGGTGGCATCCTAACTAGGTGCCCGAACCACCTCAACTGGCTCCTTTCGACGCGAAGGAGGAGCGGTCAACTCGAGTCCCTCCCGGATGACTGAACTTCTCACCTTATCCTAAGGGAGACGCCAGCCACCCTGCGGAGAAAACCCATCTCGGCCGCTTGTATCCGACATCGTTCTTCGGTCATGACCCATCCTTCATGACCATAGGTGAGGGTAGGAACGCCCGGTAGACAGAGAGCTTTGCCTTCTGGCTCAGCTCCCTTTTCGTCACAACGGAGCGGTAAAGCGACTGCAGTACCGCTCCCGCTGCTCCGATTCTCCGGCCATCTCACGCTCCATTGTTTTAGAACCTTAATTAAAAGATTTCTATATTTGTTTATTTGTCTTAAAGTTAAGATCCTATCTATGATGCAATAAAAATATTAGTTTTTTAATTATTGATTGATTCTAGTATGTCTTAGTGCCATATTATATAGATTGTATCTAAATACCAATTTAGTAAGGGTTTGGATAATATTGTGAATTACTTTAGCCTTTTAATCATCGCAATAATAAATAATAATAATAAATGGTCAAATCAAGTAACATAATTGTGTTGCATGCAGGGATCAAATGAAAGACGGTTCTTTGTAGGATGAAATACTTTTAATTCAAAAGGAAATCTTTACACTGACAACAAAGCAATGTATCCACGCTTTAACAATCTAAAGATATGTGGTTGTTCTCCTGCGTCGGTAAACTACTTGTAAAAACTCTCAGACGTATTTTGCACCTCAAGGAGAAACTAATCTCTCACCATGAAGCCAAACGACTAAATGACCATCAGGAAACAGCATCTTATATCAGAGCTGCACTTAAATGAAAGGTCCCAAATACAGTGGTTCTCAAATGGGGGTACGCGGACCCCTGGGGGTACGTTGGGGTACTGCAGGGGGTACGTGAGATTATTTCATGTTAATGAAAAAGAAAAAAATGAATGCATTTAAACAACTAATAGTAGATGAACTACTTTATTCAAAGGTTTACAGAAACTCTGGGGAAATGGGAACAATAAACGGGGTGCTCTCTTTCCATCTCCCTCTCCTGACAGCCCGTCTCGTGCAGCTCCCTAACCCTGTAATGAGTGACCCGACAGTAAAGAATAAATATATTTATAACTCGTTTAGCTAGTTCCAGAGTAGATAAACTAGCTAAGTGCGTTACTAACTCTTAGTGTATGTTGCTCCACTCAACGGTCCGTCACAGCGGCGGAGCTGTGATCATGCGGAGCTGCGTGTTCTCCGTCAGCAGCAGCTGATCTGATCTCTGTCTCGCGTCCGGTTAGACTTCACTCGCGTCTATGTCCAAATCTATATCTGATCTAACTCGTTCTCTAGTGTTTACATGAGGGGTCCAAAATCAAAATCCCATGCTCATAAAATGCTCATCTGTTCTCTTCATTTCCCCACGCCCCCAAACTACAAATAAATAAACCAATTTTAGGAAAAAGTAATGAAGTTTGAGCAGTGGGGTTTTATATGAACAGAGTTTTCACATATTTTCAAAAGGCAAAGTGTAATAGCTGCAGGTGCCTCCCCTGTCAGAAATGACTAAGCTCCTCAGTGAAGCTCGAGCCCATGTTTCACTACATTGTAAACTTATTGAAAAGATCAGTTCAATGCAACTAAAGTCGTCTCAGTGTTTATCGCTTGATGTTAAAATTGGGTTGCCATGAATTTAGTGATGGATTGTAAACATTTGAAATGTAGCATTTTAAGTGTTTCTCAGTTGCTGTTGTTGTTTTAATGAATCAGACTCTGATGTGCAGCGCTGTGCTGTACCTCTTTAAAGGCATTTCTTCCCTAACAAACAGTGTTTGCGCTGATCGGGGGGTACGTGGCTGAATATTTGTTTCAAACATTAATTGAAAAAATGTTTGAGATCCGCTGCCCTATATCAAACTGTTTCTCATCAATATATGATATGTCCTCAGATATATACAAACATGTCTCTGAAGTGTTTGGCTCGAAACACCAAACAGATCATTGCAGCATTACCCATAATCCCCTCTGTTTCATCCCTGTTTCCAAAGTGCTGATTCTCTGTTACTTTAGAGCAGTGTTTCTCACACTTTTTCATACCAAGGACACTTAACCAATAAAAAAACACTCGTGGACCACCTAACTCCACAAATATCCAAAAACACATCGTTTATTTAAGTATCTTTTAATCAAATTAAAACAATTAAGTAGTATCTCAAAATAATCACTTAGTCACTTAAAATCATGTTTATATCCAAAAACGGATATACGACGACTAAAGACTAAATCTAACATTAGTTCCATCGAATTTACATTATGTTTGCGTTCAAGGCTCCCACTCAGTAATCTGAGTATTGAGCAGAGGTGAATAATAAGTGTACACATTTGACTTTTAAATCATACAGTTCTTTAAAGGAATCTTTTTTAAGGCAGATAATAATATCGCAAATTAAGATAAAAGTGGTCAAGATGGTGACCAAGGATCTTAAATTAATGAAACACCTTAAAGTAGTATCTCAAAATAATGACTTATCTCAAAATAAGAGTTTTCAAAGAAAGTTTCTGAATGTTTTGAGATATTTAGGGACTATTTTGAAATCGTGTTTCATAATATTGATTAAAAACACACATGGGCCTCCATAAATGTGCTTATATAGTTTATAAAAGTACATATTTTAACAGTTGTTATGCCTCAACATCATAAATACTCCTTTGATACTTCCCATGTGAATGTTTCCTGGTGATCTGATGTGTTTCCTGGTGATCTGATGTGTTTCCTGGTGATCTGATGTGTTTCCTGGTGATCTGATGTGTTTCCTCTCTGTGTTTTCTCTCCTCAGGTACATGAAGTACTTGTACCCGTTTGAGTGTGAGAGGGAAGGGTCTCAGTTCTCCAGGTGAGCTTCAGGCCGCCATCGACAGCAACAGACGTGAAGGCGGCGTCCGAGTTACAGCAGCAGCCTCTTCCGCTTCTCCCCCTCCCCGAGCACCGCGCCGCACATCCTCTCTCCTCCCAAGATGCACCTGGGCAGACTGGCCGCGCTCAACGGCATGCACGTCTCCCCGGGACACGTTATGAAGAAAGGTAGGAGCCATGAAGCTGTGGATGTAGAAACGTCTAGCAGCTAAAGAGACGGAGATGTTAGCTTGTATGCACCATTTCTAATATAAAGAGTCTCAAATCAGTATTCAATGTTAAATAAACTGTATTCTTTTGTTCAAATTTAAGTTCAAACCTTTAATGTGTCCTTTGTAAATCATCTGTATTAGCTTTTAACTGAACACAAGTAAAGCAGAGGATCAATTCAACTTGTATCTGTTTAACATCATATTTAAGTCAATATTAAAGGGCAAAACATCACATTTAATGACTTTTTAGAAACCCAAGTGGACATTTTAAACACTAAAACAATTAGTCCTGAAACCTAAATACTAAACTAATGATTGTTGGGGGTTCCTTCTAAAAATAACCTGCCTTAAATACCTGTAAGTAAACAGCTCTCAGAGATACGGACATGTTCAGAAACCCTCTCTACGTCTGCGGAGGTTACATGTATCTGGGTAAATATGTACTAATGAGGCCTCTCTGTACTGGTCACATTAAACCGGTGTTGCAGATGTGCTGGGAGTGTTTGAAGGGGAGCACTGCCCTCTGGTGGACAAACACGTGAATTAAAAAACAGTTCCTACAGAAAAGGCTTTAGAGACATTAAATTAAAAAATAGTTTTTTACTAGATCATTAAGTATAGACGATATTAAAACACCAAATCTATCAAAACATTTATTTACATTATGAACAACACATTATTATTATTAAGTATTTAATGTCAAAAGAGCTGCAACATTTAATATTTCCTGTTTTTCTTTACTGTTCTTTTATCTGATTAAAGTACGTTTTGTTTACAATAATAATCCACTAAGTTTGTTGGGAGCATTTTTAAGTAGGAACTATTTTCCCTTCAAAACCATACTCCTCAAAGAACAGCCTGTAGATATCACTGCTTTTGGCGGAGTGATACGCTGGAAAGAAAGTAGTTCCTACTTGAAACTGCTCACAAAAAGGTCTCGTGATTTCTGGAAAATATACAGTTGTTTTAAGTTTTGGTTTTGGGCGCTTTGAGCACCATAATCAAAGTGTCATCTAACTCCAATAGTATTGGAGAGAAAGCAGACATTAGTACAGCCAATATCTGCAACACTTTCCACCAGAAAGCTATCTTCTGTAGTTTGATAAATAACACCTCATCTGTTAGTCCTGGTTCACGTCAGGTTGTGGTTTGACTAGTTGTGCGACAGAGGGCGTTCTATCCACATAGATACGTTAAATATAACACTAAGAAACCATCTTGATTGATAACAACCTCTACAGGTAAAATAGAAGATACATATTTCTGATTTAGGCGTGTACTGTCCCTTTGATGATTTAAAAAAACTCTTATCAGCATGTGATTAACAAGCATTTAAAGGCATTATATATATAGTCCCCCGACGACAGACCAGAATACTCTTCATCCGAGCACCTGCTGCTTTTTTGTCAAATGTGTGTGAATGTATATTTGTGTGTGTGTGTGTGCGTGTGTGTGTGTGTGTGTGTTTCGGTATGGCAGCATATGCAGGAATGTTGGTATGGGAGTGTGCTGTTACATTTGCGTATTACATTCTCGCAACATGTCATGCCTCTCCCCCACTGTGTGTGTGTGTGTGTGTGTGTGTGTGTGTGTGTTGTGTGTGTGTGTGTGTGTGTGTGTGTGTGTGTGTGTGTGTGTGTGTGGTGTGTGTGTTGTGTGTGTGTGTGTGGTGTGTGTGTGTGGTGTGTGTGTGTGTGTTGTGTGTGTGTGTGTGTGTGTGTGTGTGTGTGTGTGTGTGTGTGTGTGTCGTATCCATCCAGGTGTTTTTAGAGCCCTCACCTTTTCCCCTCCTCATTAATGACACGGTTCCCACCCTTTATGAGCTTTGAAGCTGAGCGTTGATGACGGTGATTATGTGTGCCGGACCCTCGTGGGATGGCCTGTGTTTTAATAATAATAATACATTTAACTTTTATAGCGCTTCTCCCAGTGCTCAAAGACGCTCGACACTAAATCAGAAAAGAGACCGTAGTCCTGAGTAAAGTGGGGAGTGTTTACCCTCACATTTATGGGGGAATTTATGACTGAATCCAGTCACTGTTGATGTGGGACTGCTTTTGCACACGGCACTCATCAGATCTGTTTAGTTTGTATTGAAAGTGAGGGAAGTTATTCTATGCTAGTGATGTAAGAAGTCCGTGCAACTCATTCATTGGCAGTATTTTAATTGTAGAGATATCGTCCTCGAACAATTTAATTCAATTTGTATGTGATGTAAAGAATCAGGAAACCAAAAGGAAACTCGCCTCGTGGGAAACCTGAGAGAGAAAGCGTTTGAGCTCCGTTTCAGAAATCATCCTTGATGTGGTTTGGAACATGACATGGCGTTTCAATCACGGCAGCATTATAGCTGAGTTTCTCCTCATGAGCTCTCCTCTCATCACTTTAGTAACAGGAAGTGAAACGAGGGGTCTGAGGCTACAACGGGTGATCTGTTCATAGACATTTTTCCTTTGTATATATCTGAGACTCATAATGGTGCCTAAAAATGGTATAATAGGAGATCTTAAATCTCTCCATGTTCCTCCTCTCCTCAGGATTATCAGTCAAAATAATCCCAATTAGAATATAATCTCCAAATTGGGATTAATAAAGTACTTCTTATCTCATCTTGTTCTTCTCTCCTCAGAGGACCACCCTGCCCCCCCTCCATGCTGGCGGGCCGCCCCTCCATGGCTCTGGCCCTCGGGCACCACCAGGTCTCCGGCCTGGCGAGAGCCGCCACTCTGGAAGCATCTGCGGGAGAAGCTGGAGCCAGGCGGGGGGGAGGGTCCGGAGAGGAAGATGGCCCGGCGCATGGCGGAGGAGCAGCAGCGCCTCATGCAGCAGGCCTTCCCAACACAACCTGCTGGCCATGGCCTCTCAGATGCCCCTCAAGCCTGCGCCTGGGAACCCAACATCACAGCCAGAGGTCAGTGAGGATTGGAGGGTCACATGTGCTTTAATGTTAAATGAAATGCAGCGTATCACTACGCCGAAAGGAGTGATTTCTCAGGCTAAAAACTGCTATTTTCTGTCGGGGTGACAACGGACGAGGAATTTGACCTGGTGATAAACCTGATTCTGATTGAGCACCATAATCATAGTGTCATCAGTGATCACCAGGCAAAGTGTGAGCAAGTTTCTGATCGGGGGCAAAGGGCCCAGTCTCTTTTTATTTTATTATAAGTTTCTCATTATCTAGATCCTTATGTTCTAATTACCAATTAACTTTTTATTTTGTGTCCGTTGTAGAAATGTTGTAAGCATGAACGGCAGAAAATAGCAGTTTTTAGCCTGGAGATATCACTCCTTTCGGCGTAGTGATACGCTGCAAAGAAAGTAGTTCCAACATGAAACTGCTCACAAAAAGGTCTCATGATTATTGAAAAAATATACAGTTTTGTTTTGGCGCTTTGAGCACCATTATCAAAGTGTCATCTAAGTCCATTATGATGGAGAGGAAGCAGACATCAGTCCAGCAAATATCTGTTTGATAAATGACACTTGATTGAAACCTCTGTTAGAACTGGTTCACTCAGGTGTTGGTGTGACTAGTTGTAATTCTTAAAAGTGCGACAGAGGGCGGTATGTCCACATAAATACGTTAAATCTAACACTAACCAAAAAAGCTCTTCAGGTAATCCCCACCGTCACCACCAGAGGTCAGTGTGGACCAGGGTCGAAGGTGTTCTTAGTGTCATCGAACATGAATTCAACATTAAACACAAGTTCATTATTTACACTGTTCCATTTATTTAGCATTGCTTACGCACATCACTGACTGCGTGTCTCTGTTGCCACGGATACAGGTCCTTTTTAAACAATTTGAGAATGACTACTAATATACTCACGGACCACACTTTGAGAAACACTGCTCTAAAACATTCCTTTGTTTGTGCAGAAGAGAAGCAGCAGGACATGTCTCTGAGCATTCTCGACCAATGGGAACGCCAGCAATCACCGTCTCAGTGGAGGTCAATGGCACAATCTACTCAGGTTGGTATTAGAGGAGTATGTATGCTGTGGAAACAATAGTGTTTGCTTAGAAGCAGATATTTAAAGTGTGCTATGATCACCAGATGTGTTTCAGTGTACTGCTGAAACACAACCAAACACCAGTTTAAAGTGTCCTCCAAAGCCACTCTCTTTGAACTCAAATCATTTTCTGTTTAACTTTTATTTAACCAGGTTAAATAAGAGGCTCCGGTGTTTTGCCGTGTTATGCCGTGTTAGTGCCGTGTTATTGCCGTGTTTATGTCCGTGTTATGCCGTGTTATGCCGTGTTATTGCCGTGTTATTTGGCCGTGTTTGCCGTGTTTTGCCGTGTTTTGGTGGGCGGGGCCGTTGAAGATTAGAACATCTTATTTACAACCGATTACCAGACAACTGTAAAACAGACCGTATTGTAAGGTAAACATGAACACAGTATAACTACACAGCATGAACAACCATGGAAGAGCTGAGGAAGAGGTTGAGTCGCGCTAACCAAATAGTTTTAACAATGACGGACAAACTTTGACAGATTAGAACAACTCGAACAGTGCCAAAGTTTCCCACGCAGCGAGGCTCCGGTGTTTTGCCGTGTTATGCCGTGTTATGCCGTGTTATGCCGTGTTTTGCCGTGTTATGCCGTGTTATGCCGTGTTATATCCGTTTATATGCCGTGTTTTTGCCGTGTTATGGATGCCGTGTTTTTGCCGTGTTTTGCCGTGTTTTTGCCGTGTTTTGCCGTGTTTTGCCGTGTTATGGATGCCCTCCAAAAGGAAATGATATAGTTTCCAAACCTAACTGTGTGTTTTACGATCCTGTCTGTCAAAATGACGGGCAACGAAAAAGTCTAGCGCAACCTCTGGTCTCCAGACCCTTTACTTACATTGAAAAGCTTTAATTGGGATCAGCATCTGACCGCAAGAAATCCCTCAGTGTACCGCTCTTTCACAAAGTGTGCAGCTATGAGGCTCCATGGTGATGTCATGATGTCATCTAAATGCTTCTCACGTGTTCTGTCAAACACTTTCCTTGAGTTAAGTGTTTCCCCCTGAGTTAAGTGTTTCCCCCTGAGTTAAGTGTTTCCCCTGATGTATCTGAGACCTGTGTTCGGTAGAGCTTGTGTGTTGAAAACTGTTCTCCCTCGCCTCACAGGAACCCTTGTTTGCCCAGAAGTCCCGGTTTGACCCCCCCCGATGTCAGCCCCCCCGGCCGGCCCCAGCAGCAGCTTCTCCATCCCTCAGACCCTAAGCCCCCGCCTCCTCCTCCTCCTCTAAGGGTCCTAGCTCCCCGAGGCCCCCCCAAAACGGGTCGCCATAAACTCCCGCCTGCAGAAAATTCAGTGAAATGAGAAAAAACCTCTAACGAAAAAAAGAAACTGTTGGCAACAAATACCTCATCAACCTGTCGCCTCTCGGCTGTCCAATCAGGAGCACCGCAGCGAGATTACGTTATTATGACCGCTAACACACAGCTATGCATCTTACACACACACGCACTACACTACAAACACACACACACACACACACACACGCTAAAATCCTACATGCTTAACACAATCAGCTCAGCCAAACCCACTGAGGTGTCGTCTCAACTGAACTTGAAAAGTTTTATCTTCGGAACGATTTTTGTTTTGTTGCCATTTTGGGTCATTTTTTTTGATTTTGTGTTTTTAGAATGATTTTGTTTCTCTTTTGAAATACCTCAAATCAACGTAACCTACAGTGGTTCTTTACCTCAGCCTGCAGTGGTTCTTTACCTCAGCCTGCAGTGGTTCTTTTACCTCAGCCTGCAGTGGTTCTTTACCTCAGCATGCAGTGGTTCTTTACCTCAGCCTGCAGTGGTTCTTTAACCTCAGCCTGCAGTGGTTCTTTACCTCAGCCTGCAGTGGTTATTTACCTCAGCATGCAGTGGTTCTTTACCTCAGCCTGCAGTGGTTCTTTACCTCAGCCTGCAGTGGTTCTTTACCTCAGCATGCAGTGGTTCTTTACCTCAGCATGCAGTGGTTCTTTACCTCAGCCTGCAGTGGTTCTTTACCTCAGCCTGCAGTGGTTCTTTACCTCAGCCTGCAGTGGTTCTTTACCTCAGGAGCTGTAGCATATTTAACCTGAATCAACTTTATTTTTATATTGTTTTTGAACCGAGTTGCAATCGGGGGGAGTCGGGTAAACTCTCACTGTGACCTCCAAACAACTCGGGTGTCAACACACACTGTTGCTGTGGATCAGCACAATAGAACCTTCATGACCTCTGACCCCTCAGGACTCACCGGACCCACTCAGTGGATCCTCACCGGACTCACTCAGTGGATCCTCACCGGACCCCTCAGGACTCACCGGACTCACTCGGTGGATCCTCACCGGACCCACTCAGTGGATCCTCACCGGACTCACTCGGTGGATCCTCACCGGACTCACTCGGTGGATCCTCACCGGACTCACTCGGTGGATCCTCACCGGACCCCTCAGGACTCACCGGACTCACTCGGTGGATCCTCAGCGGACTCACTCTGTGGATCTTTACATCCGCCTGAATTCAGTTTACTGCTTTACAAACTGTCTCTAAACATGTGGGGGAACATCAACTGAAACACAGCAGAGTCTCCACCTCTTCCTGCTTGTGTTGCCCCCCCCCCCCCTCCCCTCCCCGCCTTTGTACCCTTCCTCTTGACCACAAAATGCTGAATGTCAATCCGACAATAGTCCTCTTTACGGAGGGCGACTCTCTCAGGAAGCAGTTCATTTAACAAAAGAAAAGGGATTCATACCTGGAGAAATGCACATGTTCAAGAATACCTCACCAGACTCTCTCAGAAGGAGAGCGACACTACATACCTCATGACGGCTGCGAAGCCAACAAGACTCGCACGGAAACCTCAGAAAACCTCGGAAGTCTTCGGGAACCCTCCTGAAGCGACGACGCTGCTGCTGCTGGCTCTCTGGGGGCGGACGGTTCGCCGTCTCTCCTCCTGCGTTCACTTGTAATAACTTTGAAATGCTTGCTTTCCTTTTTATCTTCTTGGTTCCTGGAGTCTGAGAAGAGTGATTTATCTGCATTTTATTTTTCAGGGAAAGAGGAAAAGAGTTCCTCGCTGACACGCTGTGTGTAGATTTATAAGGATTGTCAACAAGGTCGCAGGGGTCATGGAGAAAACCGGTTTAACCTTAAACGTTGGAGGCGTCTCTTTTCAGCGCAGACTTGATATGCATGTGTACAATCATGTGACCAGTGTTTAGAACAGCCTGATTGCACAGCTAGAAACCAAAGACGAGCCAAGGTCGCTCCTCTTCATCGATCCCTCCTCTTCATCGATCCCTCCTCTTCATCGATCCCTCCTCTTCATCGATCCCTCCAATCCTCCCCCAAAAGAAGGCAGTTCAAAGTCTGTACAAAAAACATTTAATCTGATTTTGAGCGAGGAAGTAAATTCCCTTTGACATTTTACGGCATGAGTTGATATGAAATATGAATAAGAAATTAGACTCAAAATCTGATTGTGTACAGATATTTAAGTTTATAGTCCCTTAAATTTAACCCTTTACATTTATTGGCTGTTTTTTAACCCTTTATTAAACCCCCCACTTCCCACTAATCCAGAAACAGATGGATTAGTTCCCTTTAAAGTCAATTTCGTGCATTTTTAAAACCCCCTAAAGGATGACAAATGAATTTTCTAGCTGTATCTGTGTTGAGGCATTTTACCCGTTTAGAAACCTCTCCTGGCCCGGAGTGATCCGAGGGGAGCAGCCTTGTTGCTTTTTGAATCATTCGGTGGCAGACGTTTGCAGATCAGTTTGAGGAAACCCTCCTGGTGTTCGGCGTCCCTGCGTGGCACAGACTGTGTTTTATAAAAGGTGAGGAACTGTAGACGCTGCCTTAACGTAGTTGCAGGTGAGATCCGGTCAGTTTTTAACTAAACAAAAACGTCTTTCTCTTCAAGCTTAATCCTTCGGAGAGTTTTTATTTTTCAATACAACCAGACGCCATGCCCTTGGTGAGTTTTGCTATTTATTCACGTTTAGTTTTTTTGTCCTGGTGGACCGTTTGTTTCCAGTAAGATGCTTTTTAAGGCTGTGTTACTGAAACATGTTGTTTCTAAGTCCAGGCTTTCTGTTTCATCTGCTTTAGTCGAAGCAACGACCGCTTGATAGTGTAGCTTCACTGCCTGTGTGTGTGCTGTGTGTGTGTGTGTGTGTGTGTGTGGTGTGTGTGTGTGTGTGTGTGTGTGTGTGTGTGTGTGTGTGTGTGTGTGTGTGTGTGTGTGTGTGTGTGTGTGTGTGTGTGTGTGTGTGTGTGTGTGTGTGTGTGTGTGTGTGTGGTGTGTGTTTGTGTGTGTGTTGGTGTGTGTGGTGTGTGTGTGGTGTGTTTGTGTGTGTGTGTGTGTGATGTGTGTGTGTGTGTGTTTGTGTGATGTGTGTGGTGATGTGTGTCTCTCTCCCTAGGTTGTGTATGCAGTTGCAGTTGTAAAATGTTAAGTATCCCAATGACATGTAATACAGTTCAGGATCTGCAGGTGTCACTCTGATCATATCACAGGAGGAGATACATGGTGTGTGTGTGTGTGTGCGTGCGTGTGTGTGTGTGTGTTCTAATAGAGACCGCCCTACCTCGTCATACCACAATACCTCAGGGCAGTGGGCTGCAGTCACTGTTTCGTCTGGATAGCTCCGTTGAGGGACGATGGCCGACGGAAACTGCGTCACTCCTCCCCGCATGCAACGTTGATTTTATTTTTGCATCGTTAGGATTCGTCAGTAACTGTAGGCGAAGTCTCGTCGCTCAGGAAGCTGTGAAGTTGGAAGTCTGCAGAACCTTTTGTCTCTCAGATGATTTTGGAGTTGATTCAGTTTGAATGGGTTGAAGAGAAAGGAACCTGATCTGTGTGGAGCAGGCGCATATGCAAGTGGTTATGGAATACCTCATTTATCATTCTATGTTGTTGTGTGTGGCGTGTACAATGCTCCGTATATTAATTCAACTGTGGGGTGTGTGCATATTTTTGTACTGTTATTATTATGGACATGGTAATAATGATATTATAGTTTTCTCTTTGATTAAAGCAAACAACAAAAATAGGACAAAACAACGAATGCTTGTAAAAACTGGTTTGTGCTGATTGTATTTAAGAGGAGCACTTTTCCAAAGTGGTTTTCACACATTCAGTTTTGTTCATATTAGTAATATAAAGATATGGTTCTCAGGGCTTTAAACTTGTACGTCATGATAAAGTTTTACTTTATATCTTATTCCCACGTGTTTGCTTTATTTCTCCTTTGAAGAGAGGACTCTTTAAAGTAGAGACACTACATACTGATATACTGAACATCAGCAGGAGAGGACTCTTTAAAGTAGAGACACTACATACTGATATACACCTGAACATCAGCAGAAGAGGACTCTTTAAAGTAGAGACACTACATACTGATATACACCTGAACATCAGCAGGAGAGGACTCTTTAAAGTAGAGACACTACATACTGATATACACCTGAACATCAGCAGGAGAGGACTCTTTAAAGTAGAGACACTACATACTGATATACACCTGAACATCAGCAGGAGAGGACTCTTTAAAGTAGAGACACTACATACTGATATACACCTGAACATCAGCAGGAGAGCACTCTTTAAAGTAGAGACACTACATACTGATATACACCTGAACATCAGCAGGAGAGGACTCTTTAAAGTAGAGACACTACATACTGATATACACCTGAACATCAGCAGGAGAGGACTCTTTAAAGTAGAGACACTACATACTGATATACACCTGAACATCAGCAGGAGAGGACTCTTTAAAGTAGAGACTCTACATACTGATATACACCTGAACATCAGCAGGAGAGGACTCTTTAAAGTAGAGACACTACATACTGATATACACCTGAACATCAGCAGGAGAGGACTCTTTAAAGTAGAGACACTACATACTGATATACACCTGAACATCAGCAGGAGAGGACTCTTTAAAGTAGAGACACTACATACTGATATACTGAACATCAGCAGGAGAGGACTCTTTAAAGTAGAGACACTACATACTGATGGCATCCTGAAAATGAATGTAACAGGGCCTCTTCAACGTGTTGCAACAAACGTGTGATCACACTCAAGTTTGAAAACATTTTTGCAACACTTCACTTTTTCACATCCCCTCACAGCAGGTTTCTGTCACAAGTCCAGCAAGTTCCCCACACCTCGAGGAACTAAATACTTGTATGTCACCCTTGTTTTATTGAGTCATTCTGGTTGTGGGAAGTTTTTATATCTATAAATGATATACTAATAATTACTCACGGGATTATGACATGACAACTTCCCCACGATCACATGACGATGTGATGACCAGGAAATATCACAATGCAAATGAATCAACTCTTTGTTTTCCCAGTCATGGATCTGGACCGTTTCTTCCTATCGGCGGACTATGCAGATGCATAGGGCCCCTGCGGCCACTAGGGGGCCCCCAAGCTGAACGTTCAGGTTCAGCCTCAATATATTTGGGGAGAATTCAAATGAGCCGTCTTTATTTGTAGACAGCCATGCCCCCTCCTGTGTTCGGTGAAGCATATGCTTAAAATCAAATGTAGGATATAAACACAACTAAACTGCAATGATAGCAAAGCTGTGGCTTGGGGTTTTGGGGCTGTCACCATACTTGCCAACCTTGAGACCTCAGAAATCGGGAGCATTTCAAAACCACCGGGGGGGTCGAGTTGTCGATTCTTGTTCTGTTTTCTGTGACTATCTTCCTCACCCTCTGAGACTTTCAGTTGCGCGCTACTAAAGAGACGCGCTACCATGGAAACCAAACAATGGTGTAGCTGTATTAAAGCAGGGTTGCCAACTTTGGGTACCTGGCTGGAGTGAGATTTTGATATCATGGGTTTAATTACATATGCGCACGAAATGACTGCTATCGTGTCAGCTGCGGGACCTTAGCATATATATATATATATATACAAATACACAATATTGGACACAGACTATAAAGGGCACAACGTTTCATTCACTAATGAAAGTCAAACACATGTTTGTTTCCACTGTTTTATTGTGTGCCTGTCGCGATAAGCAATTAATTGACTTATCGTACGATAAATAAAAATGAACTCGATAAATTGCCATTTACATGATGATGTGACTAGCAGTTTGAAAGGATGTACTTGAATTATTATTATATATTATCATTATGTCAGTGGTCTAAAATGGTCATACAACGGTGCCGACAATATTATCGTTTATCGCAATAATTCCCGGGAAAATGTTTCCAACACAATAAATTATCGTGAGAGGCCTACATGAAACACACACACACACACACACACACACACACACACACACACACACACACACACACACACACACACACACACACACACACACACACACACACACACACACACACACACACACACACACACACACACACACACACACACACCACACACACACACACACACACACACACACACACACCACACACACACACACCACACACACACACACACCACACACACACACACACACACACACACACCACACACACACACACACACACACACACACACCACACACACACACCACACATCTACAGACTTACTCCAAACTTGCCAAATGGGACATTCTACCAGAAACGTATATTATCTGTCCTGGGATTGTTACAGTGAATACAAATTATAATCCATAAAATATCTTAAAACTGATGAGATAGTTGTGTTTTGTGAGTTGTTTGTACATAGGTCTGTGATTCATTAGGGTTTCAGGTGTTTTTTAATTTATTGAAAAACTCTTTTGAAAAATAGAAGTTAGAAGTAAAAATGGCCTGTCCCCAGCCAAATTGGAGCGAGGGGTTTACATTTCTTAATGAACTAAAAACTTTTATTTTAAAAACAAACGTCATTAATAACACATTTAACTTGTTATCGTTTACCACAGTTCATTGAATAATCCTTACATTTGACCAAAAAATTGTGTTTTACAACAGTCCCCATGTTTTTGGTCAGTCCTGTCACGCTTCATAAAATACTCCTTAAAAAATGGTGTAATACACCTTTAAGAACATGATCGTGAAGGAGTTGCATCATCTGGCTGAGGAGGAGCTGTCCTTGAAGTGGGTCAATTCTGTCCTTGAATTTTAATATTTTAATCTTGTTTTTACACCTTTTTTTTTTACGTGGACAAGCTAAAGGGTCAGGTGCTGTCACGTTCAAATATCCCAGAAACTAATTATATTGTTTTTGTTTTTAAAAAATGTATTAAAGTTGACTAAAATCCCTTGCTAGCAAGCAAACTATTTTTAAGCTAACATGTTGAAATGCTGAGTATTGGCAGTTAAAATGGCCGACGGTCAGGCCCTGTCACGTCAGGCCCTGATCTGTCACGTCAGGCCCTGTCATGTCAGGCCCTGATCTGTCACGTCAGGCCCTGATCTGTCACGTCAGGCCCTGATCTGTCACGTCAGGCCCTGATCTGTCACGTCAGGCCCTGATCTGTCACGTCAGGCCCTGATCTGTCACGTCAGGCCCTGATCTGTCACGTCAGGCCCTGATCTGTCACGTCAGGCCCTGATCTGTCACGTCAGGCCCTGTCATGTCAGGCACTGTCACAAAACAGCCAAACACTTCAGAGACATATTTTGTATATCTGAGACCTCTAATATATATTAATGAAAAACAGTAAAATAGGGCCTCTAACCAGGGGTTCAATTGGGCCAGGGCTGTCCGGGTCTCAGCCCCGGCACATAGGACGATGCTCTGACGTCATCGCCCTCGCTCATTTGTCATTTGTTTAAGCCATAATGTCAAAACATCTCTCGTTCTTAATATAGACTTTATTTAGGGTCGATATGTGTTGACTTTAAAATTTAAAATAGCAGATCTCTGTGACAGGATATCGTTTTTCCGCTTAGTGAACGTGTGTCTCTGCTCCGATCAGGCAGCGGTATGTGTGTGTGTGCAGAGAGTCTGCAGTGGTACCGCTAAACCCCCGACCCGTCTTGTAACACGGAGCCCGTTTCCTACACCATCAGGGCCGGTTCTAACCAATTTGCTGCCCGAGGCGAGATTTTAGCTGGCGCCCCCCCCCCTGCCAGAAAATCGTTCAGTAGAACAAATAAAAGTATCCAAAGAATACACAATAGAATATATAAAGAATAAATGAAAAATCTCTACAAAAGACCAATGCACTACAAAAACGGAAATGTATTGGTATTGGTGTGTGGGGCAGTGGATATATCCTTGGTCTGGGGATCAGATGGTCACAGGTTCAAACCCACAGTATTGAGTATGTAAGTCGCTTTGGATAAAAGCGTCTAACAAATGACATGTAATGTATTGACATAGGTCATATACATCAAAAAGGCTTCAAATGTATTCAGTATTATGAACATGTTTTAAATTGGGGTGAGGACATCACATCCTCTAGGGGGGTCCGGGGGTATGTCCCCCCGGGAAGAAATGTTTGAACATTTACGGCCCCTACACACGGCGGCGTGCGTTGTCGCTTGCCGGCGGGGGGGGCTGAAACTCGACCAACAACCAATCACATGAATCTCCCGCCCCAGACACACAAGCATGCGGTTTGATTGGCTAGAGCTTGCACTGGTATATGATTCGATTGGCTGACGCCTCCGTCGAGGCGGCAAAAGTAGAACATTGCTCTACTTTTGCAGCGAGCACCACGAGAGAAGCTACGCTTTGCTCCCACAATGCAGTTCGGCAAATCGTGACGTCACCCCATTCAAAGTGAATGGGCAGAAGCGTTGAAGCGGCAACGCACGCCGCCGTGTGTAGGGGCCGTTAAAGTAAAATGCTTCAATCTGGTGCACTTAGAGCACACATTACTAGAGACCTGATCTAGGGGGTACAACTCTAACGGCCCATCAACACAGCGGCGTGCGTTGAAGCTTGCCGGCGGGCGTGTCTGAAACTCGACCAACAACCAATCACATGAATCTCCCGCCCCTGACATACAAGCAGCGGTTTGATTGGCTAGAGCTTGTACTGGCATATGATTAGATTGGCTGACGCTTCTGCCGTGGCTTCAAAACTTGAACATTGCTCAACTTTTGCAGCGAGCCACGCCAGCAAAGTGACGTCGCCCCATTCAAAGTGAATGGTGAAGCTTTCAACGCACGCTGCTGTGTGGACGGGCCGTAAAACACCCATATGAAAAAGATTGGTTTACATTTTAATAATCAAATAAGTATGTGAACATAACCAATAACCTACCATAGCCAATAGCAAATAAATGCAACTTATTTTATTTTTGTTGTTCATTCATATCTTATTTTACCTAGTTAACATTTATTTATGCATATTTTTGTATCTCAAGTTTTAAACGATATTTTTGGTTTTCTGTCCTATAGTATACATTGAAATGATTTCAAACCTGTTTACCCCAATAATTATAAAAGAGTGCCTTGGAAATATTTGTCTACATAAATTGCATTTATCTCTCTCGCTCGATCCCACGCCCACTTTATCTGTGAGCTGCGGACGCCTGATAAGCCAACACCCCCCACTTCCATCACTGACAGCGCCCATCGTACGGGGCAAATGAAACGTGTAACCGGGGTGATAAGGGTGTTCCCTTGACTTCATTATGAATGCTGTTACATCAAGGCCGAACATTAGGATGAGCGCAAACAGTCAAAATGCCTATGTCGTCTATGCCAAGAAGCGGCCCTGTACACCATGCTAAATATGTCTGCATAAAGCTGAGTTATGATCGGTCATAATATCACAGAATTTGGTGATGATTAAATAGTTTACAGTGAGATTTACTCCCATACTTTTGGCCATACTCACGCAGCCCTACAAATGAATTGAGATTTCCACACAAATGTTCTTTAGCACGTGTGCAGAGCAGTGTTGATTTAAAAAAGCAATTTGAAGGTTGGATGTTTGTAAAAAAAAATTTGTGTATATATATTCATAATTTAAGATGTAAATTAATTCCAGTTTATTTGCAGTACTTTCAATTTTTATTGTGACATTTGGTTTCATCAATGTCTGCATTTGATACAGATAATGGAGCAGTTGCTTTAGGGCCACAGTGTAGGCCTATATCCCTTAAGGTCAAATAATGAGATCCTCAACCTCCGCCCCCCCCACATATCAAACCCCTGCTTCTAACTCGGCTACCTTAAATAAACTCACTAATGAATGAAACCAGTTCAATACGCATTATTCTTATTCTTATCATTATGAGCGCAGCCAGTAACGGTAAGGTATCTAATTACTTATTTAGGCTATTTAGTATTCCCTAACTTAATAACAGAGATGGTCAAACTAAAGTGGTAGAGACATGGCAGACATTCTACAATGAGTGAAGTATTCACCCGTGAGAGGGCGATCAAGAAAAGAGAGCGAGCGACCCCGTTGAAGGAGTTTACAGATGAAAAGACACACAATCACAACAAGTAGCTATTCAGGTGTTGTTTTGTAAATAACCGAGGGTATGAAGAAGAAGTAAAGTCCCCTGGTTTGTCCCTTATACCCTAGCTGCCATGAGACAACTCAAAATCAAGTTTCCAAAATCCGACACTGAGGTGGTCTTAACGCGCCGGCAGATGACAGCGCTGACAAAGTGTGTTTCCCGCGGCGAGACGCTACTAATTGTGGGCTCATCATGTTGATTCGGCCACAACAGAACAAATGTAAATAAACTCTCGCTCTCTCCAGAGGGGCAGGTCAGCCAAAAAGGCCAAACGGGCCGTTGCCCTGGCAACATTAGCCCGTACCTGTGCACGTCCTTTCATTACGTGTTGATTTCTATCAACACGTACTGTTGTATCGATGTATATTGAGATGTACTACAGCAAAAGTATTCTCCGTGGGGACTTCCTGCAACAACACCCACGCCGTTATCTTGATTCTGATTGGCCAGAAGACATTATCAAAGATGTTCTATTGAGAAGACGATCACTACCTGACAAAAGTTTTCAAAACCGTTTCTAGTCTTCGGTATTCTTGTTTTTGGCGTGAGAATAGTTTGGGCAGCGTGAGAGCGTGAGATTGAGAGTGAAAGCGTGTGTCACACGCCAGATGCGTGAGAGTTGGCAACCCTGATTAAAGTCAGAGTGGAAACAGTCCTGAGTAAATCTGATTTTGTCAGAAATCGGGAGAAATGCGATCCCGGGAGTAAACCGGGAGAGGGGGCAATGAAATCGGGAGTCTCCCGCGAATCGGGAGGGTTGGCAAGTATGGCTGTCACCCAATGAGTGACGTCTGAGGAAGAGGAAACATGTAAATTTAACATTGTTGAGAAAATGCTGCATCTCTTGCATAGAAATAGAGGAGCCTTATTGTTTACCTTTTTTAATATCATTTTTTGTAAGTTTCAATTGCTGGGTTTTTGTGAAATTAGCCTGTTTTCCTCTTAAAGTGTAACAGATTGATGCGTCTCCACAGATCATCTTAAAGGCTTCGGAATCCCCCCCATTGTAGTTAAAAAACTAGGGCCCCCGAACAGCATCTTGCACAGGGCCCCCAAAAGGCTAGAAACTTTCTATCTTGTATTCGTAGGAAGAGTAGTGACTGAGTTTCAGGGTTCATTTGAGAGTGTACGTAAAGAAGCCAAGCGTGGTGTAATTTGTTTCACATCCTTTTTATTTAAGGAACTGATGTCACTTACAGTCAAACATTTGCATTGACAAGAAAAAGGAACAATGCACGGAACAGGTTTTTATTTATCATTTCTTTACAAAAGTAGATTAGATGCAAAGCGTGAGTATTTGTACAGATCAACATGTTTGCCGCCTCTACAGTTAAATAGAAACCAAAGGACATTTTAAACAGAAACATATGGAAGATAAGCATTGCTTCATTATCCGGCTGAAATCTGACCATGAAACTAAATGCTGGTTGTTTGGTTCTTATAACTACAACTACCCTGTGGATTGTAATCAACTGAAGCTTCTGACTCTTATATTAAACACACACTAGTAATAAGAAAATAAAGTGCTTCCTGCGACAAACACAACATGTCGACACAGTGAAGGAAGTGAGGTAGATTGCAAGACAGGATATTACAACTCGGACAGGATTTCACATTGAACGGGAAACGCAATACATCATCAGACGATCAAAGGGACCTGACTCTGGCTCAACATGCTTCAGGCAAGCTGACACCGGTGTCGAGCTTCTGCCTTAGTTCACCCAGTTTAAGGACTATAACTGTTTTATGGAACAAATCATATCAAATGGTTTTTTTGGGGTTTTTCTGACACAGTTTAGATTTTTAACCAGTTGCCTAATCTTCCACTTTAATGTATTTCTTAATTCAAAGATTTCAGTCTTGCTCAATTTGTATTTCACAGCTTTAAAGTGTAACAGACATTTAATTGTATTAATTTCTATGGTTTGAAATAGTCAAATTGTCGATGTTCTGGTGACTAAAGCTACTAAAGCATTAACTTTATAATGATTGTATACACCATCTACCACCTTTGGTTATGTTATTGTAATAATACTCACGAGGCAACGTCACCGAGATGTGTGCCGTTTGGCAAATTGCTTTTAGGACGGAATCAAGAAGTTGAGTTTAAGTTAAGGCTAAACACACAAAAGTGCTAGTTTTCAGCTGCACACACACACACACACACGCTCAGGATTCAGATAAATTAGATACATCTCAGCTCCAAGGCACATTTTCTACACATGTTTCTCCACAAAATAGTAATTGAAAAGCAACGTCTACTGCACGTTAATGAAACTACATAAATCAAATGTTTTTAGGACTTAATTAAGGAATACAATGAAGGGTTTTCCGCAACTTCAAGTGTCGTTTATTGCCTTTGCATTCGTATCACTCAAGATCAGTTGTGTACTCAAGTACACATTTGAGGTTCTTCTACAATACTCCTACTTTTTACTCCACTGCTTTTTCTGTTATAACTCTGTAGTATTGCTACTGAAGTATAATATCTGAGCTCCATCAGGACAGACTCTGGATCAGAGCGGCGGTCAGACAACATATGAGTAATTCTAATCCAATGAAATATATATGATTCTGCAATTAACCATTTTGCATTAATGTATTTTTGTTACTTTAAGTCTTTTTTTTTTTATCTAATACCTTTTTTTCAAGGTTTTGAATGCAGGGTCTTAACTCTGTTGTATTGCTACTCCGGTGGAACATCTGAGGGTTTGGAGATCTACATTAGCAATAGATAATGTGAAATGAACCCCACTTTTACCCAGAGAAACATTGAAATGTAACAAATCAGTAATTATAATCCAATAAAATGGTATTTTTCGAAGCGAATACCTGTTTTCGAAGGTTTTGAATACAGGGCTACTCCAGTATAATATCTGAGGACTAACAGGACAGACTCTGGATCAGCGCGGCGGTCACGCAGAGCCCCAGCAGCAGAGACGTTGATGTTTTGACCCCCGCTCTGCTCTCCAGCTGCAGCGTGTAGTCAGCCAGCACTCGGGTGTACCCCCTCTCCTCCGACACACACCTGTACCTGCCCTCCTGCTCCGGACTCATCCTGGGGATCAGCAGGAGGCCCGGAGAATCCTCCAGGCTCCAGGAGGTGTTTCTCTCCAGGTGGATCCAGGTGTATCTGGCCTGATGAGATGAAACTGGGCACTGCAGGAAGTATTTGGAGTTCAGAGGGAGCGTGATGCTCTTCGTCACATCCTCTCTTCCAGGTTGATATTTACTCACTGAGAAGAGAACACATACAATCATTTCAAACATATCTTATACTCCGATTGCACCGTTACATTGGATTGTTTGTCTTGTATGTGTTTAACAGAGACATATGTTAAGGATGTACATTTCTGGAAGGCAAAGGAAGTGTATAGGGGGTTTAAATGGCTAAGGACGAGGGGGTTTAATGGTGGGGATGTTTAGATGATGAGGGTGGGACCAGTTGGCGGTTTTCTATATAGTGTGACTGTAAGCTGTGTTCTGGGTAATGCAATGTCTAACAATAAATATGTAAAAATGTGTATATTACAATATATACAGTGGTGTACAAATACTGTTGACCTTTCATAGTAATAAGGAAGTGTTTTTGTTTACAGGATTAGGAGAATAGAGAACTGAATCAGAGGTTAATTTAAATTCCTACCTGCTTTCCTTTTAGTTTGTTTCATATGTACCCAAGCTATTCCTCGTTGTCAGTGGTTTGGTTTGTTTTGTAGAAAAGGAAAAGTTTATAAAATATTGAGTAAAGATGTTAAAATGAAACTTACATTTTGTTCGACCTTTTAACTTGAAGTGCCTTCATCATTTCAACTGTTAGTTGTAGAACAAAATGATCTCTACACTGGGAGAATAATCAGCAGGACTAAAGTGTTCAGTACTTTAGAGAGTACGGGGTTAAAGCTCTTTAAACTGCAGCAAAACATGGTCCCATGGATCAAATCTGAATATAGCAGTGACGTGGAGAGAGCAACACATGGCATGTTCAGCAAGAAAACACACTTCTTGGAAAGCGCCAGATATTTGTTTTGCAAATTTCCCATATCATTTAAAAGCCGGGGTGATCGACCGGTCGATCGCAAAGGTAGTGTGGGTCGATCGCATGGCATTGAAAAAAAAAGAAAATAGAAAATATATTTTAATTTGTTTAAAGTTATCATCCATCCTTACTAAGGCATTTGCCACTTGACGTACAGGTAAGCCAGTCTGCGTTGTATTGTGCCATACGGGTTCATGCAGAGGGGGGGCCTCACCTCCTCGTCTGAAGCGCAAATGCGGCCACAGTTTATCTGCCGTTTAGTCCACTAGCTCCCCTGGCATGCGTTGAGATAAGATGTCTTAGTATCCGCCACACAAACACAGCAATATTTAATAAGCCTGAAAGACGTGATGCAGTGGCAGAAGAGAACAACTGTAAATCTCATTTCTCGGATATAGAGACAAGAAATTGGAGAGAAATAAGGCTAAAGTATGTATAAGAGTAGAATGAGTATCTTTAGAAGAAACACTTTTGGTAGGCGAGCTTAAATGAGTTGGGTTTGAAGATCATACTATTCATTTGGTGATACATATGCATGTGTTGAGAGAAGGTGATTGATTTTCTCTCAGTGTCTAAAATTAAAATATAGTATTTATGCACAAACACACACACACACTTGTCAAATTGTATGATATTATAGGAGCACACACACCTCTCCGAAACACACATTTGACTGGCTTCCTGCACTAAGCTTATCAGGAAGGGACATATGTAAAGCTCTGTGTACTTTGACTAAAGGCAGTTTTTGCATATGACTGTATGATCCTTTCTACAGAAAGATCTATGTGATCCTAATACAGGCCTACTGTGTTCCTGTGCGTGATGATCAAGGCAGAGCTTTCATATTCACATCCGAGTGCACAGACTTGTTCCGGAAACTCCTTACAAATATAGAACTTGCCGGAAGGAAGGGACAAAAGTAAAGGAAATAGTATTTGGTTAGTCGGCCTACACTACCGCCTTAATGCCAGGATATCAACTGTTGTGTAGAAATACATGCAGACTCTCTACGGATGTCAAGTTGCAGGAAACCACTTTTTGCAGAGTGGTAGATAACGGATCAAACCCGCTCTCATTCCTGTGTGTTACATATACATCCAGTAGCCTTTTAGCTTAGCGCCTAGCAGATCCCTTTCCAGGATCCTGGCTTTATCCAATGTTCACACAAGAGTTCTACATCCTGACACATCCTCCATCTACACTGTCTCAACTGAAAGAGGACCAGAAACACGTTCAAAGATAACATGTGGAGACTTTATTTATCTCCCACTCTTTTACAGACCAAACATGTCGTTGATGTCAATGTTTACCAAACTACCACTTTTCTGAAGAATGCATATATATGTTAAATACATGGTTTATACATGTAATTACTGGGTTTCTTCTGATTACCTAATTTGGGCGTGTTAGGGAGATAATTGTCCTAGACTCCTAGATATGACGTGCATGACCAATTAGACGTCTGTTATCTCCTTCGAGGAGATCGGCTGCTTCAGCCATAATGTTGTTGTTCCCATTCTGTAACCGGACAACCCTCGGTCACAGATGGTTTATTGTTGTGGGCACACTGAGACATTACATTACATTGCATTGTACACTTCCTTCTCTGTGTTTGTGGACTCCAAGGTGTGAAATCTTCGAGGCCATAAGTGTCAGACGCAAGTAACTCAGTGTTCCCAGCTGTTTAGGCTATCTTCTCAAACATGTTGATCACTCTCTGTGAAACCAGTTGAATGGGCTGACGAGAGAGAGGCGCTGCAGAATTGACGTGGCAACTCTACCGTGAAGTCAGAACCTCTGGCTCTTGGACTTGTGATGTGAATTCTCCGGCCGAAGCTCCAAATAAACCATCAGTGTTGACATCAAAGCTCCAGCTCTCCCCGTGTCTCCTTCCTGAGTCGGTGACTCCCGCTGCATTGCTACACAGACGTTTCCCTTACAGGGCGTGCACTTTGCACAACCTACCTCTTTTGGATTTGGAATGGTTGGCATGTATGGACTGTCACAACTATGCGACACTAAACTGAAATGTAGTTTTGATAAAGCTATAAATAACTTCCTAAATGTAATTATAAGACTTCCCGATATTCATAACGAACCTGTTTGACCATGTGTTGTGTGACTATAATTAACCACTTTATTACACGTCAAGCTGACATTGCAGTCACGTGTTTTTATCTGTGTCCTCTTTTCCCATCACAGCAACTTCTTTTTTTTCAGTACAACATTTACATTTCTCTGCTGACACACCTATTGATTTAAAACCAGATTGCAGTGCAAATATCTCCGTACCTGTTTGAGAGTGCTCAACCGTCCCTGGAGACACACAGATGTTGTGATCTGCTCGGCTCACATCCTGAAGCATGTCTCTGTGAGGGAAAAAGGATGGCTTATTAAAAATAAATGAATGCAGAGAATTTGACTAGATAGTACACGACCTGGTTACAATGGATTTGAGCTATTAACACAATTTGAACAGCCCTGATATCATACAAGACTTTACTGGCAACAATACACCTTCAAAAATAC
Organism: Harpagifer antarcticus; assembly: GCA_902827135.1. Lineage (NCBI taxonomy): Eukaryota > Metazoa > Chordata > Actinopteri > Perciformes > Harpagiferidae > Harpagifer > Harpagifer antarcticus. The sequence continues at coordinate 983,161 of CADEHL010001070.1, forward strand.
AAAAGCCCCAATCAGAATAGGTTATAGAAAATATAGAAGAGCTCTGAACCCGTTTCTCTTTCGACCCAGTACCTCTCTGTCTGTGTCTGTGTATTCTCTTGTTCCGATTAACCCAGCCAAATCTTTTTTCTTGTTTTGTATCTATATCTACGCCGGGATCCGGAGTCGAGGCTGATCCTCTTGCTGTAGTCCTGTGTCTTGGATCCTCTATCCTGAGTTCTGGATTAAGTCGTGGACTTCGGGTCGTGGCTGAACCTGTCTCTGCGGTCCTGCCTTGGGTCTCGTCATGCTGCCTCCCTGATGGCTTCCACAGGATTGTAGCTGACATCCTCGTGGATTCATCTTTTTATTACAGACAGAGGGTCTAAGGACAGAGGGTCTAAGGATAGAGGGTCTAAAGACAGAGGGTCTAAAGACAGAGGGTCTAAAGACAGAGGGTCTAAGGACAGAGGGTCTAAGGACAGAGGGTCTAAGGACAGAGGGTCTAAGGATTGAGGGTCTAAGGATTGAGGGTGTCGTTTTCCTCATACTGATATTCTGAACAATCTGTGCTGTTGTATTTGCTGTAAAGTGTCTCTACTGTAGGCTATTTTTATTATATGTACAGCACTTTGGCTCGACCAAACATCGTTTATAAATAAAACTTGATTTGATTAGAGATTACTGCGTGCTTTTATTACCTGTAGAATTGATTTCTGTATTGTTCTACTTTCTGGTCTAACCTAAAAAGAATATTGCATAATTTCCACTCCTCATCAGTTTATAAGAAATCAGGTAACAGTGGTCTTCTCTTGCATCAACTTCTGCAAAGTAGTTGGGGGGGCTTCAAGGGGTCTTTTTGAAGTGCAACACTATAGATGCAGTTAGACACTTCACTCCTACTCGAGGTTCCATTCTCCGTCAGACTTCTTATAAGCGGACAAACGTTCACTATCATTTCAAACATTATCATTTCGTCACATGGAGAAAGTATGAATCAGATTCACATGTTTCAACTGCTCAAAGTCATGAACCACATCCTACAGGAAGCAGACAGGGTTAGTTTAGAGGTTATGTTCATTTCCAGGGTCATATCAGTATGTAGTGTCTCTACTTTGAAGAGTCCTCTCCTGCTGATGTTCAGGTGTATATCAGTATGTAGTGTCTCTACTTTAAAGAGTTCTCTCCTGCTGATGTTCAGGTGTATATCAGTATGTAGTGTCTCTACTTTAAAGAGTCCTCTCCTGCTGATGTTCAGGTGTATATCAGTATGTAGTGTCTCTACTTTAAAGAGTCCTCTCCTGCTGATGTTCAGGTGTATATCAGTATGTATTGTCTCTACTTTAAAGAGTCCTCTCCTGCTGATGTTCAGGTGTATATCAGTATGTAGTGTCTCTACTTTAAAAAGTCCTCTCCTGCTGATGTTCAGGTGTATATCAGTATGTAGTGTCTCTACTTTAAAGAGTCCTCTCCTGCTGATGTTCAGGTGTATATCAGTATGTAGTGTCTCTACTTTAAAGAGTCCTCTTCTGCTGACGCAACCCTTTTATCATGTCACATGATCAGATGGTTGATAAACTACACGCAAAATGTACAACCTCAAGAGATTAGTTCACTTCTATTTCCTGTTAGATATAAAGTTCTGCAAAAAAAATTCCATTACATATTTTATTTATTGATAACATTTACTCCCCGTCAAAATGAGGTACTTTTTTGTGAAAGAAAAATTCCAACGTTACGGGTTTTGAGTGTCTGTTCAGAACAATAACACCATGTGACGCTGAGCTCTGCTGATTAGACAGCCATGTGTGTTAGGCTTTACTAAAACTAAAACACACCTTCTAATTAACACTGGTTCTGGTCAAACATCCGGTGTTGAACCAGTTTGGTTGCAGAATTTACCCAGTAGAGAGAGAGAGACCTCAGAAATGAAAATGATGGCAGTAAGTAAGAAACCACATAAATGCAATGTCTTTTTGAGTAGAAATAATATAGCATAATTTGAACTGTCATTTACAATATTCAGACTCAGCTCTCTGAATTAAAGCTTCTTTTAAATGTGGATAAAACCAAGGTAATGCTCTTTAGAAGACACCAGAGCCTGTTTCAGATATTGTAACTACGCAAGGAACACAACTTGAAGTTACAAATACCTTGGTATCTGGCTTGATGATTGTCTCTCTTTTAAACTTCATGTCAATAACCTGCTTAAAAAACTGAGGGTTAGGTTAGGGTTCTTCTACAGGAACAAGTCCTGTTTCTCGCTTGAGGCCAGGAAAAGGCTAGTCACTTTTTGACCTGTGCTGGACTATGGTGATTTGTTGTATATGAATGCACCTGCCCATTACCTGAGCAAGTTAGATGCTGCGTATCACAGCGCTCTGAGATTTGTCACTCATTGTAAAACGCTTACTCATCACTGTACATTGTATACCAAGGCAGGTTTACCATCACTCTCTGTACGGAGGCTCAGTCACTGGTACACTTTTATTTATAAAGCTATGTTGGGCAAACTCCCGTATTACATCTGTTCTCTGGTAAAGCAGAAAGTTGCAAGCAGCTATTGTCTGAGATCACAGGATGTAGTCTTATTAGATGTACCAAGAGTGAGGACTGTCTTAGGTAAAACAGCCTTTATGTGCGCAGCTCCACTTGCTTGGAACAGCCTACTGTCCAAATTGAAATTGTTCACCTTTGTTTCTCTGAATGTTTCTAAGGCACGTCTGCACGAAATGCTTTATGACACTATGGGTGTTTGTAAGTGTTGGTGAATATGTAAATATGATGTCCTCTATTGTTTGTGTTTATGTTTCATGTGGAACTAATTGATGCAGGTCTCCCTTGTAAAAGAGATCCATGATCTCAAGGGACCTATCTGTTTAAATAAAGGTTTGAAATGAAATGTACTGATTGGTGACAATGGCCTAAAAAGACTCTTTAATAGCATCTTGCTTGGACGATTTAAAATATACACAATTCTCTTTTTGCTAGAGTGGAAGGTCGAGTTATGACGAGTTGAACCGTGAACAACATTACTCTGATCAGAGGTGCTCATTATGGGAAGTGATGACGCAAAGGTGGGTGCAGCTTTTGCACCATCACTGCTTCTGGTAAGGAGGTGACCTTTTGTTTATCTGTAAGCAGGATTGTCGAAAAACTACTTCTCCGACATTCCTGAGGCTTTTTTCAGGTGAATCATGGACTTAGAACGATTCCAGTACATTGTGGAGCGCTTCGTCAATTATAGCGGATACACACCTTACGTTTTACTATTGTTAACAACCCGAAAAATAACTATACTGCAGTATAGCAGCTATTTTAGGAACAACCGGTGTGTATTGTCATGTGTACTCGGTCATTCTGTTGCTGCTTTAACGCCTGACTTTCCCTACGAGGATCAATAAAAGTCCATCTGGCATCCTGTCTCGCTTTGGAATAATGTGGTAAAAGGGAGAGTAAATACATTTAAGGAAATAGGGGACACTTTTCCTGGAGAGTGATCTCTATTAAGATATATTATCTATTTTACTATTGTGTGTGTGTGTGTGTGTGTGTGTGTGTGTGTGTGTGTGTGTGTGTGTGTGTGTGTGTGTGTGTGGTGTGTGTGTGTGTGTGTGTGTGTGGTGTGTGTGTGTGTGTGTGAGACAACACCTCCACTTTGAGGGTTGACCCACCCAAACGTCGCCCGGAGGCAGTGTTCGCGTTAACCGAATATTTTCAGTCCGACGGATTTTTTTTAACAATGACGGAAAATTCTGAAAGCAGTCCGTCATTTTGACAGATTAGAACAAACTCTCGGGTCTTACCGAGTGTGGGGGGTGCAGTGGGAGCCGTTCCAGCCGCAGTAGGGGTCTCTGGAGAGGACACAATCCCCACATCTGTCTCCGTACTGGGCACAGTTTCCCACATCCAGCTGCACCAGTTCAGTCCTGGAGGTCAAATACAGCTTCATCTATAAAACACACAGTACAGAGGGGGGGAGGGGGGGGGGGGTTATTGTAACAAAGAAGAAGACAAAGTCATTAGAAAGTGTCCGGACTGAAAGAGGTATTAAGAAGCAATAACAGTGTAAAAATACTTGCCCTGCATTCATAACGTAGTTTAGTAAAAGTGCATATTGGGTATTAGCATCAAAATACCAGAAGGAAAGAGGTATTAATGATGCAGAATTGGCCATATCTAATCTAATAATCTTATATTATTTCTATCTTATTGGGTATTAAGCTAATTATGTTATCCTTTTGTGACTCACTATAGCCGCATTCACACCGCAGTACTTTTCCTAATACCCACATGCACTCGCACTTTGTTTCTTATCAAATGACTCACAGTGGGGGGGTGGAGGAGGAAGGTGAGGACGTGGTGTCTGTGGTGGAAAGGTTGATACTCAGCGATGACGAAGGTCTCAGTGTCTTTCTGCACCACCTTATGAATGTCTCCCTTATCTGTTAGAAAAACAGGAATGATGATTAAATATCCAAACATGTGAAACACACCCATAAAACACAAACCACCCACTCCTGTTTCCCCACATCTCGATGACTCCTCCATTGAAACCCATGCAGTGGTCGGAAGAAATGTGTCCCAGTAAGAGGGGAGAGAACAGCGGCAGGATATGATGGTTTGCTCTGAAGGGTTATTGGCCAATAGAGGATGAGTAATAGAGCCACAGCCGTCTCCTATTTGCTCTCAGGGTATTCATTTGACACCAAACCAGATTTACCTGCAAATGAATCCTAGGTGGCAAGACGCCATCGCACCGAAATCATGTTACCCTAGATATGTGTCATGTTAAGGGCTCTTAAGGTCACAACAGCACCTAACCTTGACTCTCAAAAGAGATAAGGTCACAACAATTGATATAGTAGTTTGGGTCCCTGTCGGTGTCCAAAAGATGTAAGAGATGGCAGGAAAGGGTGTCCGGTTGTTATCCAACTTTAAAGGACGAGAAACTTAAGAAAATGAATCTAACTTAGTTTTAGACTCCACATTTCACTGGTTACCTTGACGTAAAAGATCAATCATTCCCAGCGTTAGGGTTACAGTCTAAGTGCGTTTTGAGATTTCTATTACCATTTATTTCATCTATCTATATTCTCTCAGCGTATTCATTCGACGCCTGAGCCACTAAACCTGATCCACTAAAAGCTGCAAACACTATCAATTAATCCACGTGAACTTAGGCTCTCTGTAAGTGTGCCTGAGGGACGGCAATTATGACCTGAGGCCTACTGTACCGTGTCAACCTACTTAACGGGAAGACACTAAGGATGAGTCTTTCTTTATTATTTGATGATATACTGCAGGCATGTCTTTACCTCCTGTGTTATTGTTTTGAAGTCCCACATGTCTTCATGTAAAACAAGGCCAAAGTCAATGATTCACATATTATGTTATTTAAGGAAGTGAAATAGAAACTGCTCATGAGATTCCCCGTGTTGCTCTCATCACATCTTGTGCGAAATAACAATAAAACTCCAACACAAATAACACGAATGACCTCTCTTACGGGATCCAGTGGCATCGAAAGAGTTTATTTTACAGAGGTTTTATCCAAAGCCCTGCAGGTCTTTCTGAAAGTCCCTGCGTCTGGAGAGGCAGGATATCCAATCTGTTGTTTGGGTATTAGATGTACTCCTTGTACTGCATACTTGTACATCTCTTCCTGGTTCAACTACAGGTTATCAGTCTCTAAACTGAGTCTTGTTCAGTCTTGTTCTGACTCTAGTTATAGTCATTCGTCTTTGTAACAGCTGCCAAGTCTTCTTGTTAGTTGAAATGTAAAACAAAGGTTGTTTAAATGCTTTTTTCTTCCAGTATAGCAGCTATTTTAGGTGTGTATTGTCATGTGTACTCGGTCATTCTGTTGCTGCTTTAACGCCTGAATTTCCCTACGAGGATCAATAAAAGTCCATCCGGCATCCTGTCTCGCCTTGGAATAATTAACCTATGTGGTAAAAGGGAGAGTAAATACATTTAAGGAAATAGGGGACACTTTTCCTGGAGAGTGATCTCTATTAAGATATACGTGTGTGTGTGTGTGTGTGTGTGTGGGGAAAAATGGAATTGCGATTTTTCTGACAGATATTGCGATTCGATTTGCGATATTTGTTTTTAAGCGACCCAACAGAAGTTAATTGTAAAATGCAGCCATATCTCCGGCTAGGAAGGGTCGCATCAACGTGCTCCCCGTCTCTAGCACCCCCCGCAGCCCGAGCTACGAGTGAAAGAACTAAACTTACATGAAACTTCTGTTGGGTTGCTTTAAAGTCAAGCTTCAGTTTAAGATTCACCCTGTGATAGAAACATGTGATGGAGCATTACTAACCTGACTCAGATGGTTCACCAAAGCATCTAAAGCTCCTTTGGAAGCCATTTGGAAAGGGCAGGCACTTTCAGAAGCACTTGGCAGGTGATTGGATGAATCTGTCTATCACCTTCTATCATGGGCCACTTCTGATTGGTTAACAATGGTACATGTGGAGCACAGCCCTATGTGTATTAGTTATTTATATATTATTTAAAGTTGTTTTGCTTATTCTCATTCCTTTACTTGATCCCCTTTCATTTGAATCTGAGTTCTCCCTGAATGTGACTGTATGTTTTTCCGATGTTCAAAATACAATAAATGTAACAAATTAAAATAAAGGCCCATCTTAAGTGATCTTAGATGTGCATTACTCACGTAGAGCGAGGTAGAGCACGGTGTGTTTATCGCTCCCGTTGTTCTGAGAGTCGTCAACGTAGATGTGTGTGTAGTTGTGATGATTAAAGAGAATCGGACCGGAGTTATCGACGGGCCGAACCCATTCCTCCATCTCCGAGTTCTCCTTGATCTTGTTCAGGACGTCCATGTGAATCGCGCTGCTGTCCCGGACACACTGAAGGGGAAATATGATGTTACGGCACATGTTTAATGACGGTTCACCTCCTGTCGGTACGCCTCGCGAGCTTTGTCTTCTGCCTCTTCAATTGTAGTGATTTAAAAGTCCTGATTGTTTCTTTAAATGCTGGAGATTCAGTTACACACAGTGTCACCGTCATATTGTCTAATGGGTCAATGTTTTCGCTGACTTCTAAATAAAAACCCTTTTAAAATTGTACCTTAGATATTTTACAATTAATTGAATGGTTACACAAATCAAATTAGGCTCAAATTAGATGCATACAGTTCATTAAACCCAAGGATGAGATGATGTTAGTGCATTGCTGTAAAAAGTGGGTGATTTCTAAACATAGTGCAAATAAATCTTCTACTTTGTGTCTTTATTCATGCACAGTTTGAAAGCTAGCAGCTATAATGATACCGGGAACTATTTCTTAAAGTTATTATTTCAGTTGTTGTTGACACATACCGCTCTGGACCTGCCGGGTTGGGAGACTTTGCCTTTAAATGTGGACGTTGTGAAGATGCGTTCAATGTCTTTTATGGTGTAGACACACACCGCACTCATCCCCCTGCAGACACACACACACACACACACACTCATCAGCTGATTCACACACACACATCTGCAGCAACAGTGAACTGTGGGAGGTCAGTTAAAAGTTGTGAGACAGCTGAGGATACAGAAACCAACATTAGGAAAAAGGAACTAACCAAGAAACTCTTTTGTGCATATGTCAGTAACACTTTGATCTCATGGACCACCATGAGATCAGAGTGTTACTGACATCAATCCGCAGAAAGAAGTTCACACCAGTGTTTACTTTTGGTTAAATTAGCTGACATAAGCAATGACTCTGCAGTTTTAATAAAATACACCACAGCAAAGTCATGCTCTCACCACTGTGGCTGACTTTAATCTGATGATGCGGGACGTGTAGTCATGAGTAACAGGAAAAACCACATTTGGTTAGGATCATGCAAGGTGACTCGAGTCCAGATAAACTGTTCTTAGTACTTCATATTCTACTTGTATTGAATCTTACTCTGCTTTACATGAATATATTTGACCTATTTCTGCATTTTACTATATAATATCCTTTCTTATGTCACGGCTTATTTGAATACGCGATTCTGATTGGTCAATTTAAACATTCCAGAGGTTGTTAATTCTCATTAACAGACTGTTGCTAAGCAGAACAGACTTTGTGCAGTCATATCAATCCGCAGAAAGAAGTCCTGTATACTAAACGTCGTCTTTAGACACCAAACATTACTTTTCCTCCATCAGAAAAACACCAGGGATTATTTTTGAAAATTCACTTTTATATTAATTGGAGAGCAGGAAACGTTGGATTCATGACGGCTAAACTGTCCTCAGTAAAGAAAAGAAAAAGCGGGTGAAGAGAAGGAAAGAGGTTAGAGGACAGAGAGCTGGACGACGGAGAAATCAACAGAAGAAGACAGACAGGAAGTAAACACTAACAGGACCAAGGTCTGGGCTCTGGCAGCGTTTAAAGACTGGTTAATGCTAAAGGAAATGTTAACAGAAAACATCGATCAGTAATGTAGTCTTGAGTCAAATATGGATTGTATGTCAGGACACATTTGGTTCGGATCGTGCAAAAGTTACCTAAGTATATACACTTGCTTCGTTTTATCTTACCCCATTTGACGTGACATCGTTGACATCTGCATTTAACTTGCAGCATTCTGTCCCTTGCACTGTGTTATGTATATTACTTATTGCAGTATTTTTACGATAAGTCTTAGGTATATCGTTTGTGCATTGAATTGTTGGGAGGAGAAGAACTATGCTGTAGCTTTTGTGCATATTGAGTTGAAGACTTTATTCTGATTGCTAAGGAATCACTTAGAGCAGGGGTCGGCAACCTTTTTGATATGAAGTGCCATTAAAAAAAAAATGTGTTATCAGCGTGCCAACGATCGAGAATTATCAAGGGGGGAGGGGTGTTGAGGAGCAGGAGGGCGGGGGAGCCTCGCTGCGGGGAAGCAGTGTGTGGACCTGTCAGCGCAACTTACATGATGCCGAATTTAACAACACATTTAAATAATTGGTTTAAACGGCATAATAATTAGGACGATTGTCCGTTCTGTGATTCTCCAGAACACACATGTTATGATATTAGGGTCACGCAGAGTGAGATGAGATCGCTGTCCCTTTAAGAGAGAGAGAGAGAGAGAGAGAGAGAGAGAGAGAGAGAGAGAGAGAGAGAGAGAGAGAGAGAGGAGAAGAGAGAGATAGAGAGAGAGAATGAGAGAGAGAGAGAGAGAGATAGAGAGAGAGAGAGAGGAGAGAGAGAGAGAGAGAGAGAGAGAGAAGAGAGAGAGAGAGGAGAGAGAGAGAGAGTGAAACGAGGAAGCAGAGAAACAGAGGTCCCAAGAAGAGCTCGCCTCTCTCCAGTCATTGAAGCTAAAGTGGGTATTGAACCTGAAGCTTGTTGCTTCTGCCCTCCTCGACTACGGTCTGGGAGCCGACAGGAAAGTTCAACACACAGATGGCCAGTCCGCCCCTTTGTAGCATATTATTTCAATGAGAGATGATCAGATCGCCACTGGGCTTTCAACTAAAGACACAGCCACGCAAAAACTGCGGCATTTGTACAGCTCCTTATGGGAACTGCAGTTAGTGAAGTGCTTTCCTCTCTATGGTGAAACGATCTGCACCACGGAGGAAAGCGGCAGAAAGTCGCCTGGAGTTAAAGAGAGCGGTGCTGCGCTGCGTGCATGGCTTCCTTCAGATAACGGGGAGACGCGCTCTGGCGGCGGCCTCGTTCAGGATCCGAAAATACAATTTAAATATTTTTGCACACTTATTCCACTTATTCCTAGCGTGCCACTGGTTACGGTGCCGCGTGCCAAGGCTGGCACGCGTGCCAGGGGTTGCCGACCCCTGACTTAGAAGAACAGCAGAAGAAGACAGACAGGAAGGAAACACTATCAGGAACAAGGTCATGGGCTCTGGTTTGTGTTTAAAAACTGGTTAATGGTAAAGAAAATGTGAACAGCCGTTGGTGTGAACCATTTCTTCTTAGCGTAAGCAATACGATCGACTTAAAATCAACTAAATCCTTTACAAATGAATATAGAGACAAGGTCAACTTAACTAATGTGCATTTAAAAAAGAGGAATAGTTTTGGTACCATGGGGTCAGATTAGAATTTTCCAAAAGGGCGTTCGTTTAGCATGAAATAACTAAAGGACAAGTTAAAAAGGAAAGTAGAAAGGAAGTGAGGTCAGAGAAAACTATTTCTGCTAAAAAGTGAGCAATGATTGAGAGTCAGAGCTGAACATTTCAGACGTGTGTTTCTCACACGGCTCTGAACCTTTAATTCATGTTCCTTTGTTATTCATGTTTTATCATCTTTAAATGCTATTTGATAAAATGTTTCTTAATGTCTTTCATTTTTGTAAAGCACTTTGAATTGCCTTGTGTTGAAAGGTGCTATATAAATAAACTTGCCTTGCCCCTCACTTGAATGCATGATAACGGGTTCCTACCATTCATTTCTGAAGAGTGCATAGACTCTGGTGTCCTCCCACTGCTCTTTCTCCACAGTAGCTACATCCACCAGCTCAGAGAAATGCCTTCGGCTCTCAGGCTCTCCGCAGAACAGCCGAGCGTTCATCTGGGACGTCCAACTAAACTGCAGAAGGTTCTTCGGACCGCCGCGATCTCTCTGGAAGAAGATGCATTGATTACTCGATCAAAATGCACATGCAATGAGTCATTTGGAGCACATATAATGAATTAGGGCTGCACGATATATCGCGTCGTGGCAATATTCACATCGCATTTTCAAATGTTCAAAACGTTTTTTAGGACGTGCGATATTAAGTAGGCAAATGAACTCAAACACGGCATGTTACAATTATTGTGCTGCTTGCTACAAAAGGAAAACTTGCGCGGCTCTCATGTCAGGGGTTCTTGAGTGCGTGACAGCAAACCACCATCACATCTCCAAAGCAACGGACCGGGTGATGAAAGGTCAAAACACTGAATAAAGTGGTTTCATGTGTTTCTCCAGGGCAGTTCGGCGTGCTAACCGAGCTAGCTCAGCTTGTTGCTCTGATAACTTTACATTTCATTTCATTTCAAACCTTTATTTATGCAGGTGAATCCCATTGATCTCTTTCTCAAGGGTGACCTGCTGCAAGTAGGTTCCACATGAATACATAAGATCCAGACGTCCCCGACTGAAATCCTTCATCCGGTTAAATATAGTTAGAAAAATACCAATTGTATCATTAAAGTTCAAGAAAGGATGGTTTGCGAGAAAAAAGTAAACCGTCTTTTCTTCAATTCCTGTATTTTTTCATATCGGAGAGAAAGAAAATATCGCAATGTCAGTTTTTTCCAATATCGTGCAGCCCTATAACGAATATAATAATAAACTTTATTTGTATAGCACCTTTCATGCACAAAGCAGCCCAAAGTGCTTTACAGAACAAGAAGAAAAACATAACAGTATTAAAATATAGTTTGACTGGAAACAGGTCGTTTCAAGGCGGCAGAAGTAACACAAATGTCCTCTGACTGACCAGAGGCTTTTTTTATTGCAATTCTAGCGTACTGTATTTAAGAGAAAAATCCTTCACTGAATTCAGTTTTCACAGGACACTTTTAAACATGACACAGTAAGAGAGAGGGTATATGTTGAGGTATCTAAACTGCAAGTGGTTTCACAGGAAATTAGGTCTTTACAAGTTATCTTTAAAAAGATTGAAAAAATCAACATCCTCTTCACGCCCACTGATCTCAACACTTGTGCACAGATCTGCTTCTAAAGAGTGTTTTCTATTCTTCAAACATTACAAATTAAATCTGCAATCCTTATGATTTAGTCCTGCAGGTCTTACCTTGCACACTCGGGTCACAAAGGGGATCCACATGTCACTGTACAGGCCTGGATCTTTGTTTTTCTCCTTATAGAAGCCGAACACTTTGCCCTGAGGGTCATCTCCCCGTCTGCTGGGCACCAAACCCACATAGTGCTGCTCTGAAGACGGAAAGCCAATGAGTCTAATAATCTGGGTTAACATCATTTTAATGAACCCAACATCTCGAGGCATTTACCTCTATCGTGTATCTTGGGTCCAACTCTGTTCCTCCCAAACCTGTGGATGCCAACATCCCCTTTAGATCCAGAGTATGTGACGTAGAGGTTACTGTCGGCTGATTCTGCAAACACACACGGTGTTATCTTTAGAAAGATATCACAACACCATGGAGGGGCTTTTGGTTTGCATCAGGTGCCCTTTTTACAAGCAGTCTCTCCCGTATGAAAAACTGCTTTCTGATAAGCAAGACTTGTTTAGAAGATTGAATAGGAGTGTGAGGACAGTGTGTTAATATGTGTCCTCGTATCATATCGTTATCAGTGGTGAAATAAGTGTTAAGATAACATGGTGTCCGAGGAGTGGATACCTTTTCATTGCACCCTCATAAACAATGGGTGTGCAAAGGTCGAACTTTCATTGAACACATCTTAGTATATACATTACACAGTGGCGTGTTGCTCCACCACTTCAAATATTGCATTAATTGTTTCACGTTCAGCGTTTTCCTCCAGTGCCAACATTGACTTCACTTCTTGCTTATTATCTCAAGTACATTTGGATGCATTTGGTAAACATACTATCTGTCCTCTGACAAAAAGAGAGTGTAGAGTGAATATTAGTGTATCAGTGGTGAAAGAAGTATTAAGATATTTAAGTATTACTAAAAGAAGCAATATCCCAGTGTGGATTTACTTGAAGACATGCATTCAATATCGAACTTAACTAGAAGTACCAAATATGCATAAATAAACTAAATCCAGTTTAGGAAATCAGAAAGCAGAGACACTTTGTGTACGGAAACTCACCCACGAGAGCGGCTGGTTCTCCTTCCTTTATGATGAAACCCTGGATACTTTTTTTATGCTCTGGATCTTTGTAGAGGACATGCACCTGGGCGTCTTCTCTGATAGATCCTACAGGAAAAGACAAAAAAAATTGTGTGAAACATGAGACGAAGAAGAAGAAGAAGAAGAGAAGAAAAGAAGAAGAAGAAGAAGAAGAGGAGAAGACAGAGAAGAAGAAGAAGAAGAAGAAGAAGAAGAAGAAGAAGAGAGAAGAAGAAGAAGAAAAGAAAAGAAGAAGAAGAAGAAGAGAAGAAGAAGAAGAAGAAGAAGAAAGAAGAAGAAAGAAGAAGAAGAGAAGAAAGAAGAAGAAAGAAGAAGAGAAGAAGAAGAAGAAGAAGAAGAGAGAAGAAGAAGAAGAAGAAGAAGAAAAGAATAAGAAGAAGAAGAAGGAAGAAGAAGAATAAGAAGAAGAAGAAGAAGAAGAAGAAGAAGAAGAAGAAGAAGAAGAAGAATGTGCTTAACGACTGACTGTGTGACATTAAATCAACCAGCTTTAGTGGATTGAATGAGATAAATCACACTACAACAATCTGTGTTATCAGGGAGTCAACAACAACATAAACTATGAAAATATCAAAACTTAAATACACTAAAGGTCTTGGGACTTCTTAAAGTTTGATCTGTAACTGTAATCTGAAATGTACTTATGTTATATTGTAATGTGTCCGTGTTCATTATATCGTACCTATTTTAAAGAGGACCTATTGTGCTGCTGGTCTTGCCGCCTTATTCTAGTTTTACCAGGTTATGTGTGAAAACTGCAAGATGCAAATGTTCCTTAAAGCGGGCATATTATGTACATTTTCAGGTGTTTATCAGTATGTAGTGTCTCTACTTTAAAGAGTCCTCTCCTGCTGATGTTCAGGTTTATATCAGTATGTAGTGTCTCTACTTTAAAGAGTCCTCTCTTGCTGATGTTCAGGTGTATATCAGTATGTAGTGTCTCTACTTTAAAGAGTTCTCTCCTGCTGATGTTCAGGTTTATATCAGTATGTAGTGTCTCTACTTAAAGAGTCCTCTCCTGCTGATGTTCAGGTGTATATCAGTATGTAGTGTCTCTACTTTAAAGAGTCCTCTCCTGCTGATGTTCAGGTGTTTATCAGTATGTAGTGTCTCTACTTTAAAGAGTCCTCTCCTGCTGATGTTCAGGTGTATATCAGTATGTAGTGTCTCTACTTTAAAGAGTTCTCTCCTGCTGATGTTCAGGTTTATATCAGTATGTAGTGTCTCTACTTTAAAGAGTCCTCTCCTGCTGATGTTCAGGTGTATATCAGTATGTAGTGTCTCTACTTTAAAGAGTTCTCCTCCTGCTGATGTTCAGGTTTATATCAGTATGTAGTGTCTCTACTTTAAAGAGTCTCTTTCCTGCTGATGTTCAGGTGTATATCAGTATGTAGTGTCTCTACTTTAAAGAGTCCTTTCCTGCTGATGTTCAGGTGTATATCAGTATGTAGTGTCTCTACTTTAAAGAGTTTCTCTCCTGCTGATGTTCAGGTTTATATCAGTATGTAGTGTCTCTACTTTAAAGAGTCCTCTCCTGCTGATGTTCAGGTGTATATCAGTATGTAGTGTCTCTACTTTAAAGAGTTCTCTCCTGCTGATGTTCAGGTGTATATCAGTATGTAGTGTCTCTACTTTAAAGAGTTCTCTCCTGCTGATGTTCAGGTTTATATCAGTATGTAGTGTCTCTACTTAAAGAGTCCTCTCCTGGTGATGTTACAGGTGTATATCAGTATGTAGTGTCTCTACTTTAAAGAGTTCTCTCCTGCTGATGTTCAGGTTTATATCAGTATGTAGTGTCTCTACTTTAAAGAGTCCTCTCCTGCTGATGTTCAGGTGTATATCAGTATGTAGTGTCTCTACTTTAAAGAGTTCTCTCCTGCTGATGTTCAGGTTTATATCAGTATGTAGTGTCTCTACTTTAAAGAGTCCTCTCCTGGTGATGTTCAGGTGTATATCAGTATTAGTGTCTCTACTTTAAAGAGTCCTCTCCTGGTGATGTTCAGGTGTATATCAGTATGTAGTGTCTCTACTTTAAAGAGTTCTCTCCTGGTGATGTTCAGGTGTATATCAGTATGTAGTGTCTCTACTTTAAAGAGTCCTCTCCTGGTGATGTTCAGGTGTATATCAGTATGTAGTGTCTCTACTTTAAAGAGTCCTCTCCTGGTGATGTTCAGGTGTATATCAATATGTAGTGTCTCTACTTTAAAGAGTTCTCTCCTGGTGATGTTCAGGTGTATATCAGTATGTAGTGTCTCTACTTTAAAGAGTCCTCTCTTGCTGATGTTCAGGTGTATATCAGTATGTAGTGTCTCTACTTTAAAGAGTTCTCTCCTGCTGATGTTCAGGTTTATATCAGTATGTAGTGTCTCTACTTTAAAGAGTCCTCTCCTGCTGATGTTCAGGTGTATATCAGTATGTAGTGTCTCTACTTTAAAGAGTCCTCTCCTGCTGATGTTCAGGTGTTTATCAGTATGTAGTGTCTCTACTTTAAAGAGTCCTCTCCTGCTGATGTTCAGGTGTATATCAGTATGTAGTGTCTCTACTTTAAAGAGTTCTCTCCTGCTGATGTTCAGGTTATATCAGTATGTAGTGTCTCTACTTTAAAGAGTCCTCTCCTGCTGATGTTCAGGTGTATATCAGTATGTAGTGTCTCTACTTTAAAGAGTTCTCTCCTGCTGATGTTCAGGTTTATATCAGTATGTAGTGTCTCTACTTTAAAGAGTCCTTTCCTGCTGATGTTCAGGTGTATATCAGTATGTAGTGTCTCTACTTTAAAGAGTCCTTTCCTGCTGATGTTCAGGTGTATATCAGTATGTAGTGTCTCTACTTTAAAGAGTTCTCTCCTGCTGATGTTCAGGTTTATATCAGTATGTAGTGTCTCTACTTTAAAGAGTCCTCTCCTGCTGATGTTCAGGTGTATATCAGTATGTAGTGTCTCTACTTTAAAGAGTTCTCTCCTGCTGATGTTCAGGTGTATATCAGTATGTAGTGTCTCTACTTAAAGAGTTCTCTCCTGCTGATGTTCAGGTTTATATCAGTATGTAGTGTCTCTACTTTAAAGAGTCCTCTCCTGGTGATGTTCAGGTGTATATCAGTATGTAGTGTCTCTACTTTAAAGAGTTCTCTCCTGCTGATGTTCAGGTTTATATCAGTATGTAGTGTCTCTACTTTAAAGAGTCCTCTCCTGCTGATGTTCAGGTGTATATCAGTATGTAGTGTCTCTACTTTAAAGAGTTCTCTCCTGCTGATGTTCAGGTTTATATCAGTATGTAGTGTCTCTACTTTAAAGAGTCCTTTCCTGCTGATGTTCAGGTGTATATCAGTATGTAGTGTCTCTACTTTAAAGAGTCCTTTCCTGCTGATGTTCAGGTTTATATCAGTATGTAGTGTCTCTACTTTAAAGAGTCCTCTCCTGCTGATGTTCAGGTTTATATCAGTATGTAGTGTCTCTACTTTAAAGAGTCCTTTCCTGCTGATGTTCAGGTTTATATCAGTATGTAGTGTCTCTACTTTAAAGAGTTCTCTCCTGCTGATGTTCAGGTTTATATCAGTATGTAGTGTCTCTACTTTAAAGAGTCCTTTCCTGCTGATGTTCAGGTGTATATCAGTATGTAGTGTCTCTACTTTAAAGAGTTCTCTCCTGCTGATGTTCAGGTTTATATCAGTATGTAGTGTCTCTACTTTAAAGAGTCCTCTCCTGCTGATGTTCAGGTGTATATCAGTATGTAGTGTCTCTACGTTAAAGAGTCCTCTCCTGCTGATGTTCAGGTGTATATCAGTATGTAGTGTCTCTACTTTAAAGAGTCCTCTCCTGCTGATGTTCAGGTGTATATCAGTATGTAGTGTCTCTACTTTAAAGAGTCCTCTCCTGCTGATGTTCAGGTGTATATCAGTATGTAGTGTCTCTACTTTAAAGAGTTCTCTCCTGGTGATGTTCAGGTGTATATCAGTATTAGTGTCTCTACTTTAAAGAGTCCTCTCCCGCTTAGAGATGTCCCGCCCCTTAGCGTATCACGTACATAGTGATGTCACTCCCGTCTCAGGACCATACTCCCTGCAGAACCTCACCATATCACAGCATGCCGTTCCCTTCCCATCGGTTCCACACAGGAACAACTTGTTAGCTTCCAGCTTCTGGATCAGATAAATGTTAAAGCTGCAATCCTAAATGAAAAGAGTATTTGTGGTTTTACAATCCAATCCCACCAACGTCTGCTTTTTGCTTTCATCTTTTGTTTTGTGTTACCGCTTTCACTGTCTGCTGAGGATCACTTGTGTTGCACTCTGTCCACGGTACATGTATTTCTACTGGAGCCTGGGAGGAGAAGAAAATGGTCATTTTTACACTTATATGTCATTTATTGTATTGTTAGTATGATACCGTTTGTATAAATGTGTGTAGCATGAAGGGGCGAAAGCTTACATTTCAAAGTGTATGTTGTATGTGGATAATGCATTAATGCGAGTGATATTTTAGTTGAAAAGTGTGAATTATTGTACGCTTAAAAGCTTTTAATTAGGACTCTTTTGCATCACTATAAACTCATGCCATGCGTTACTCGATTGCAGATATTTACTTAATGTGATTTAAACGGTGTCAGAGATTTGTGTTACCTCGTGAGGGTTTTGGAAGTTGAATGATTTCAGGCGTTTCTGTTCAGCAGATATGACCGTGCTCGGCTCTTTTTCCAGAACAATCCCTGCAGGTGCATGGTGTCCGAGGAGAGGGAACCTCTTCATTGCGGTCTCTGCAACACAAAATATTAAAGGATACATGCCTTGAACACACCTTAGTATATACAGCAAACCACTTCGGTTCAGACGGATATTTCCTCAACAAATATTGCATTCATCGTTTTTGTCCAGTGCTTACATTGACTTTACATTTAGCTTTTTTGTTTAATATCTCAAGTACATTTGGATGCATTTTCTCGACATTTGGTACACGTACTGCCCTCTGACAAAACATCCCCACAAGTTTGGAGATCCTCTGGCTTTTCCCACCAGTGCTACCAGAAGGTCAAATACTTCACTTGTACAGTAAATATCAGAGATGGCAAACCAAAAGCCTTTTCTTTTATAGAAATGCAGTATTGTTCTCTATTTCCCCATGTATATTGTAATGAGAATTCCAGTTTCCTGTTAGCAAGTCTAATTTATTTTAAATAGCTTCAATGTAATATGGTCCTGTGACTCCTAATCAATGCAACATTGTATTACTACAATGGACAAAGACCGATGTAATGTCTGTTCGTGATGCAGCAATTCTCCCATGGGAGACAATACAAGACAATTTATCCAGATACTACGAATACACAGTGGTGTCAAGTAACTAAGTACATTTACTTAAGTATACTTTTGAAGTACTTTACTAGAGTATTTCCATTGTATGCTATACTTTTTACTTCTACTCCACTACAGTTCAGAGGTAAATGGTGTACTTTTACTCCACTATGTGTATGTAATACCTTTAGTTACTTCTCTGGATGAATGATGTGAAATATATATTTTGATGATAATACTTTTCTACTTTTACTTGAGGAACATTTTTGAATGCTGGACTTTTACTGTAACAGAGTATTCCTACACTCTGGTACTTCTACTTTTATTCAAGTACAAGATCTGTGTACTTCTACTTTTACTCAAGTACAAGATCAAAGTACTTCTACTTTTACTCAAGTACAAGATATGAGTACTTCTACTTTTACTCAAGTACAAGATCTGAGTACTTCTACTTTTACTCAAGTACAAGATCTGAGTACTTCTACTTTTACTCAAGTACAAGATCTGAGTACTTCTGCTTTTACTCAAGCCCAAGATCTGAGTACTTCTACTTTTATTCAAGTACAAGATCTGTGTACTTCTACTTTTACTCAAGCCCAAGATCTGAGTACTTCTACTTGTACTCAAGTACAAGATATGAGGACTTCTACTTTTACTCAAGTACAAGATCTGAGTACTTCTACTTTTACTCAAGTACAAGATCTAAGTACTTCTACGTTTACTCAAGTACAAGATCTGAGTACTTCTACTTTTACTCAAGTACAAGATCTGAGTACTTCTACTTTTACTCAAGTACAAGATCTGAGTACTTCTACTTTTACTCAAGTACAAGATCTGAGTACTTCTACTTTTACTCAAGTACAAGATCTGAGTACTTCTGCTTTTACTCAAGCCCAAGATCTGAGTACTTCTACTTTTATTCAAGTACAAGATCTGTGTACTTCTACTTTTACTCAAGCCCAAGATCTGAGTACTTCTACTTGTACTCAAGTACAAGATATGAGGACTTCTACTTTTACTCAAGTACAAGATCTGAGTACTTCTACTTTTACTCAAGTACAAGATCTAAGTACTTCTACGTTTACTCAAGTACAAGATCTGAGTACTTCTACTTTTACTCAAGTACAAGATCTGAGTACTTCTCCAGCTCTGCTGATATAAATGTGTTCCTCTATAAACACAGTTTCCTCTTACATTAAATCCTAGTGAAGGACAATAACTGCATGAATCCTCTGAATCTGGCGCCAGAGAATCACTTTAGAGATTAAAGCAGCTCTCTCGTGCCTGTCTTGTGATCCAGATTAACATGGAGGACAACCCTGCTCCTGGTTTATCCCCGCGATATTAAACGCGGTCCCATGCGTCCAGGCAGGGTAGAGGATGCGGAGGGTTTCCTACCTCTGAGAGTGAAGATCATCCTGGCTGCAGGCTTTGAAGTCGCCTCGGTCAAAGTGTGAAGGCGGGAACATAATAAATAAAGTTTAAATAATAAGAGAAGCATTCTTCCTGTGAAATGTGTGAGGATCTGCTCGGAAACACACTGCTGCAGTGCAGAGAGGTAGTGCGTTTGTCATTTATAAACTCCACCCAGGGCCGTTTCTTCCTTTAGGCAGACTATGCGGGTGCATAGGGCCCCCCTGGCCACTAGGGGGCCCCCAAGCTGAAAGTATATATAGTTTTTATTCATCTGAAAAACTAAAAAAGTTTAATTCATACACACAAAGATGCGTCAAAAACGTATAGAAATGAAGGAGTACAAAGAAATAAAGAAAACAGGAGAACAAATTAAATAAAAGTTAGGGCAGGAAAACAATAAATGCATATAGAAAAAGGGTCATTTTCTGCACATGTCAATAGCAGTTTCAACTATCTTTTTTTAAAAATACTATATATAAATATATACATAGGTATATACACACATGTACTTGGCAAATGAATAATAATAATATATGCATAATTGCATATAAACATTGTGAACACTTATTTTCAAGTGACTTTTTTTACATTCATATGATCACGCTGTGGTTTGGAACTGCTTTTGAATGTTATTAGGCATTTTGTTATGGAAAATGTTGTGCTTAATCAGTACTGTTTTAAGCTGTACTATCTCAACACATTTTAATAGATTGAGTTTACAACGCTCATATTACCCATGGATGTATAATAAGAACCATATTACTCCTCCTGTACCCGGTGACACGATGTAATTAAAAGAGCTCAGACCCTCACCTATATAGAGGTCGGAACATGTCATAAGTATAAATAAATACAAGCATAAATAAATGTAGGAATAAAAACAGGAATAAATATGTTGCAGTGTTTTCAGGGAGCTTTAGTGTGCGTGCTGTGGCTCAGCTGGAAAGCAGTTGACTCATGACCGCAGGGTCCCTGGTACGACTGAACAATACGTTTGTTGTTGTTTATAAAAGCTACAGCTAAATGAGATAATGTAGTTAATACATGTATTCTTTGATATGGTTTAGCCTTTCTCAGGCTACAACATGGTTAAGTTTATGAATATTATTAAGGAATACAAATCCCTCTTTGCAATGTTTACCAGCCTCCTTAGGCTTTTCAATCACAATCATTAAACTGGAATAAAAACAATATTGTTAACATGAAAATATGATTTAATGTTCGTTGTTTAGAGTTATTCTACTCATTGGGAACTCGGTATGAGATACAGCACACTGTTGAGATGTCCAATCTGCCTGTTGTACACACTTTGACCAACAGGCGGTTTGTGTTCAGATGAAGCCCATGATGAAGCCTCATGAGATGAACCCTTTTGCGAACCAATTGGCTGGAAAGCTTCAAAGCTTCATAAGGCTTCATCTCACCATCACTATTAGTTTCCCTGGTGTGTCTAATTTCCTGATTGTTTTCACCTGTCACCCCTTCTGTGTCTCCTGTGCTCATCAGTGTCAGCCCCGCCCCTGATTGTTCCCACCTGTGTCTTGTACCCTGTGTTTAAATTCCCCTGTCTCTCAGTGTCAGTTCCTTTTTGTCTTTTGCCATGGAAGGTCTGGTCTATGCTCTCTTCGTGCTATTGTAAAGTTTTGTTCTTCACCTCGTGAGCGATTTTCATTTTGTTCTTATTTTTTTGTCATCTCAGCTAGAGATTTGAAAGTGACCATTGTATGCTCACCTTGCTTTTTGTTTGGAAAATAAAGTATCTTACCAATACTTTACCTCTGTCTCCCGGGTCGTGCAATTGAGTTCTTAACACTTTTACTAAATTCAACCTTTTTCTCTAAATGTATTTTTTTTTTTAAGGAATAATATCTCTCATGGTTTTACTCGGAACCCTAACTTTAATTGCTGTGTTTTGTGTCAATCTCTGGGCTTTTTTATGACATTTTGAGTGTAATTTTATACTTTCTTTCCTACTTTTATAATATTTATTCATAATTTTGGTGTTTTTTTTGTAAAGTACTTTGGATTGCCTTGTTTTGAATGTGCTTAAAACAAATGTATTTGCCTTTACATCGGTTCTTAATACCATTACATATTTATTTCACTTGCAAAGCATGTTATAAAAAGTGTTATATCAATAAAGTTATAAGTCCTAATATCGTTTTTTTGGCAACCAGGCATTGTTTTCAAATGTTAACCTGGAGAACAAGCAACATCAATAAATCTGTCTCCCATCAAATGAAACACCCTCATTATTACTGAAAATCAAAACAGAACAGGCTTCATTTTTGCAAACCGTCCCCGTGTTTTCCTAAAATCCCCCACTTCTCCCAGGGCTGTAAGAGGGTTTTCTGTTGTGTGTCTTTGGCCGACAGACTGCAGTTTTGACTGGAAGTTTGCCAGCTATACAGTTAATTCTGAATGTGCTGACTGCAGCTGATAATCACTGCTAACTCCACCATGAGGGGTGCCACCAGGGAAAAGGACCAGAAAGAGTGCATTATATGAGAGATTAGTGTTTGCTTTACACTGTAAGGATTACATCTGACAGCATAACAACAGCCAATAGATGCTGGCTCTGATGAGGAGAGAAGATGCGCAACTCATGTAAGTAAAAATGTTTTATTGGATATGAAAATGTTCCTGCAGATCAGCTGCTCTGAAGAGGAGACGTTTACAATAAATAAAACATGTTGTTTCAGAGATTAATTTGCACCAATTTGATGGGGTTTTCCCTCTTCTGTAGTGTGTCCTATGGACTTTTGTGTATGTACATCTGCAAAGGCTAAAATACCTGTGTTCCCTCCAGAGGGAGTTTATAGTGACATCACTATAACACTTGCGTTTCTATTGGCTAGCGCTCCAACACATTGTACGTGATAGGCTAAGGGGTGGGACATCTCTAAGCGGTTGACCAATCACAACAGAGCCGGCCAGCTAACCAATCAGAGCAGACTGGGCTCTTTGAACTTTAAAGCATGGAGACATGTCACAGTAGAGACACTAAATACTGATATGAACCTGAACATCAGCAGGAGAGAACTCTTTAAAGTAGAGACACTACATACTGATATACACCTGAACATCAGCAGGAGAGTACTCTTTAAAGTAGAGACACTAAATACTGATATGAACCTGAACATCAGCAGGAGAGGACTCTTTAAAGTAGAGACACAACATACTGCTATACACCTGAACATCAGCAGGAGAGGACTCTTTAAAGGAGAGACACTACATACTGATATACACCTGAACATCAGCAGGAGAGGACTCTTTAAAGGAGAGACACTACATACTGATATACACCTGAACATCAGCAGGAGAGGACTCTTTAAAGTAGAAACACTACATACTGATATACACCTGAACATCAGCAGGAGAGGACTCTTTAAAGGAGAGACACTACATACTGATATACACCTGAACATCAGCAGGAGAGGACTCTTTAAAGTAGAAACACTACATACTGATATACACCTGAACATCAGCAGGAGAGGACTCTTTAAAGTAGAGACACTACATACTGATATACACCTGAACATCAGCAGGAGAGGACTCTTTAAAGGAGAGACACTACATACTGATATACACCTGAACATCAGCAGGAGAGGACTCTTTAAAGTAGAGACACTACATACTGATATACACCTGAACATCAGCAGGAGAGAACTCTTTAAAGTAGAGACACTACATACTGATATACACCTGAACATCAGCAGGAGAGGACTCTTTAAAGGAGAGACACTACATACTGATATACACCTGAACATCAGCAGGAGAGGACTCTTTAAAGTAGAGACACTACATACTGATATACACCTGAACATCAGCAGGAGAGGACTCTTTAAAGTAGAGACACTACATACTGATATACACCTGAACATCAGCAGGAGAGGACTCTTTAAAGTAGAGACACTATATACTGATATACACCTGAACATCAGCAGGAGAGGACTCTTTAAAGTAGAGACACTACATACTGATATACACCTGAACATCAGCAGGAGAGGACTCTTTAAAGTAGAGACACTACATACTGATATACACCTGAACATCAGCAGGAGAGAACTCTTTAAAGTAGAGACACTACATACTGATATACACCTGAACATCAGCAGGAGAGGACTCTTTAAAGTAGACACTACATACTGATATACACCTGAACATCAGCAGGAGAGAACTCTTTAAAGTAGAGACACAACATACTGCTATACACCTGAACATCAGCAGGAGAGGACTCTTTAAAGTAGAGACACTACATACTGATATACACCTGAACATCAGCAGGAGAGAACTCTTTAAAGTAGAGACACTACATACTGATATACACCTGAACATCAGCAGGAGAGGACTCTTTAAAGTAGAGACACTACATACTGATATACACCTGAACATCAGCAGGAGAGAACTCTTTAAAGTAGAGACACAACATACTGCTATACACCTGAACATCAGCAGGAGAGAACTCTTTAAAGTAGAGACACAACATACTGCTATACACCTGAACATCAGCAGGAGAGGACTCTTTAAAGTAGAGACACTACATACTGATATACACCTGAACATCAGCAGGAGAGGACTCTTTAAAGTAGAGACACTACATACTGATATACACCTGAACATCAGCAGGAGAGGACTCTTTAAAGGAGAGACACTACATACTGATATACACCTGAACATCAGCAGGAGAGGACTCTTTAAAGTAGAAACACTACATACTGATATACACCTGAACATCAGCAGGAGAGGACTCTTTAAAGGAGAGACACTACATACTGATATACACCTGAACATCAGCAGGAGAGGACTCTTTAAAGTAGAAACACTACATACTGATATACACCTGAACATCAGCAGGAGAGGACTCTTTAAAGTAGAGACACTACATACTGATATACACCTGAACATCAGCAGGAGAGAACTCTTTAAAGTAGAGACACTACATACTGATATACACCTGAACATCAGCAGGAGAGGACTCTTTAAAGGAGAGACACTACATACTGATATACACACTTTACCTGTTAGGTTTCTCCCATTAACTGGCGGGTTTCCTTGTCCGATGTGAGGGTCCAAGGACAGAGGCGGTCGTATTCATATTCTGTACTGACTGTAAAGTCCACCGTCCATTGATTGATTGATAATATTTGTTTAATGTGTTCCCACAGATATCTACCCTCCTCACATGATGCCTCGCCCCGTTTCAGAGGACGACCCTCAGCAGCCCGAGTGGCAGCTGGTGGTCTCGTTCTTCTGTAACGGGATGATCGAGTGGATCCTCATCCTGCTCCTCCTCTGGCTCCTCATCCAGGTCCTCTTCGTCAAAAATTATGAAGGTAAAGACAGCTTAAATCGCCGTGTGTGTGTGTGTGTGTGTGTGTGTGTGTGGTACAAGATAAACAAGCAACCAATGTCTGCATATTCATGATGTCAATATTACGCTTATTATTAGACATACATGTGTTGAATGCGACTGCAGAGCTATTACAGTGTAAATTGCATCTTGAACAGACAAACACTGATGGATTGTTACGGTGTGTGTAGGAAGCAGGACCCAAATGCAGATTATAGTGACAAAAATGACTCCTTTATTTCAAGGCTACATAATCACAAAGACAGAACAGAACACTCACCGCAGACCAGGTCATGACACAAGACGAACCGACAAAGACAGACAGAAAAACCAGAACTTAAATACACACAAGACTAATCATACAAACAAGACACAGGTGAGGAGGGAGGAGAAAACACAGGGACACCAGGTGAACACAATCGGGTAAATTAGACACACCAGGGAAACTGACAGGGAATCACAGACAGATTACAACAGGCAGGAAACGGGGGGTGAACACTTTACAAAATAAAACAGGAAACTAAAGACAGAAACAGACAGACAAAACACAACACGGACAGATCGTGACAGAACCCCCCCCTCAAGGGACGGATCCCAGACGTCCCTAAACCCCAAAAACAAAAATCCCACACAGTCCAGCAGGGTGGGTGGAGGGGGTCCGGAGGAGGGACGTATCCCTAGGCCACCAGGGTGGGTGGAGGGGGTCCGGAGGACGGGACTAAGCTGACCGCCCAGGAGCCCAGTAGGGGAACAGGAAGGGATCTCGGGCGGACGGCCGGGGGCAAGGCAGAGTCTAAGGTGGGGAACTCGGGCGGACGGCCCGGGGGCAAGGCAGAGTCCAAGGTGGGGGTCTCGGGCGGACGGCCCGGGGGCAAGGCAGAGTCCATGGTGGGGAACTCGGGCGGACGACCCGGGGGCAAGGCAGAGTCCAAGGTGGGGGTCTCGGGCGGACGGCCCGGGGGCAAGGCAGAGTCTAAGGTGGGAAACTCGGGCGGACGGCCCGGGGGCAAGGCAGAGTCCAAGGTGGGGGTCTCGGGCGGACGGCCCGGGGGCAAGGCAGAGTCCATGGTGGGGAACTCGGGCGGACGACCCGGGGGCAAGGCAGAGTCCAAGGTGGGGGTCTCGGGCGGACGGCCCGGGGGCAAGGCAGAGTCCATGGTGGGGCGAAGGCCACAGCGGGCGAACTCAGGGGGCCGAGCATGAGGGCGAAGACCAGACAGCTCCGGAGGCCGGGCAGGACCCGGTGTCGGCCGGACAGGAACCGGAGCCGGCGGGACAGGCTTCGGCAGGATCCCCCACGGAAGAGGACCAGGAGTTGGCAGGACCCCCAGCAGGAGGGTGGACGACGGGACCTCCAACGAGACAGGACAAAGGGTTGGCAGGACCCCCGGCAGGAGAGTAGTCGGCGGGGCCTCCAACGGGACAGGACACAGGGTTGGCAGGACCCCGGCAGGAGAGTAGTCGGCGGGGCCTCCAACAGCACAGGACATAGGATTGGCAGGACCCCCGGCAGGAGAGTAGACGGCGGGACCTCCAACGGCACAGGACATAGGGTTGGCAGGACCCCCGGCAGGAGCGTAGTCGGCGGGACCTCCAACGGGACAGTACACGGGGTTGGCAGGACCCCCGGCAGGAGACTAGTCTGCGGGACCTCCAACTGGACAAGACATGGGGTTGGCAGGACCCCCGGCAGAGGGCTAGTCGGCGAGGCCTCCAACGGGACAGGACAAAGGGTTGGCAGGACCCCCGGCAGAGGGCTAGTCTGCGGGACCTCCAACTGGACAAGACATGGGGTTGGCAGGACCCCCGGCAGAGGGCTAGTCTGCGGGACCTCCAACTGGACAGGACATGGGGTTGGCAGGACCCCCGGCAGGAGACTAGTCTGCGGGACCTCCAACTGGACAAGACATGGGGTTGGCAGGACCCCCGGCAGAGGGCTAGTCTGCGGGACCTCCAACTGGACAAGACATGGGGTTGGCAGGACCCCCGGCAGAGGGCTAGTCTGCGGGACCTCCAACTGGACAGGACAAGGGGTTGGCAGGACCCCCGGCAGGAGACTAGTCTGCGGGACCTCCAACTGGACAAGACATGGGGTTGGCAGGACCCCCGGCAGAGGGCTAGTCTGCGGGACCTCCAACTGGACAAGACATGGGGTTGGCAGGACCCCCGGCAGAGGGCTAGTCTGCGGGACCTCCAACTGGACAGGACATGGGGTTGGCAGGACCCCCGGCAGAGGGCTAGTCTGCGGGACCTCCAACTGGACAAGACATGGGGTTGGCAGGACCCCCGGCAGAAGACTAGTCTGCGGGACCTCCAACTGGACATGAGTAGGGGCTTGAGTGGGGACTCGAGAGAGGGCTTGAGAGGGAACTTGAGAGGAAACTGGAGAGTGGACTCGAGAGTTGACTCGAGAGGTAACTCGAGAGGAGACCTGAGGGGAAACTTGAGAGGTGACTCGAGAGGACACTGGAGAGTTGACTTGGGAGGTGACTCGAGAGGACACTGGAGAGTTGACTCGAGAGGACACTGGAGAGTTGACTTGAGAGGTGACTCGAGAGGACACTGGAGAGTTGACTTGAGAAGGAACTCGAGAGGTGACTCGAGAGGTAACTCGAGAGGGGACCTGAGAGGGGACTTGAGAGGGAACTCGAGAGTAGACCTGAGGGGAAACTTGAGAGGTGACTCGAGAGGACACTGGAGAGTTGACTTGAGAGGGGACACGAGAAAAGACTCGAGAGGGGACCTGAGAGGGGACCTGAGAAGGAACTCGAGAGGTGACTCGAGAGGTAACTCGAGAGGGGACCTGAGAGGGGACTTGAGAGGGAACTCGAGAGGAGACCTGAGGGGAAACTTGAGAGGGGACTCGGGTAGGAACTTGAGAGGTGACTCGAGAGGGGACTTGAGAAGGGACTCGAGAGAGGGCTTGAGAGGGAACTCGAGAGGAAACTGGAGAGGGGACCTGAGAGGGGACTTGAGAAGTGTCTGGAGGGGAAACTTGAGAGAGTTGGTTTGCCAACAGAACACGGGGTGCTGGAGTCGGCCGGTACGCCGACAGGACACGAGGAGCTGGCGTCGGCCGGTACGCCGACAGGACACGGGGAGCTGGTGTTGGCTGGGGAGCCAACAAGAGACGAGGTGCTGGAGTCGGCCGGTACGCCGACAGGACACGGGGAGCTGGAGTTGGCTGGGGAGCCAACAGGACACGAGGAGCTGGTGTTGGCTGGGGAGCCAACAAGAGACGAGGTGCTGGAGTCGGCCGGTACGCCGACAGGACACGGGGAGCTGGTGTTGGCTGGGGAGCCAACAAGAGACGAGGTGCTGGCGTTGGCCGGTAAGCCAGTCCTGGAGCCGAAACTGGAGTCGCGACCAGGGGTACTGGAGCCGGTACTGGAGCCAGAACCATGGCTGCTGGGGCCGGAACTGTAACCGGAACCATGGCTGCTAGGGCTCGGGCTAACCTGGCCTTGCGACGACTCCTTTTAGCAGCCGCCTGAATACTCCGTGGACCTCCATAAGCCAGACGAGTACCCGAGAACGGATCCTGGACAGGAGCAGGAAATGGGGAAGAAGCCGGGGCTGACTCCAGACGGAACCCACCAAGGCGTATGGTGCCAGGTTGGGAATCGGGAGGCAGGGAGCTAGCATGCCTGGGGCTAGCAGGCCGGGAATCACACACCGGGAGGATCTTTGAAATCCAGCCAGGTAAGAACTTCACCAAACCTGGTTTCTCTCTAGCCATTTGGCGCGCCTCCGACAACACAGCCTCTCGCTGCTGAACTCCGGGTGCTCTCTTCCATCGATCCGAGCAGTTAGCCAAAAAAAAGGAAAAATTGAATAATTCCCACTCGAACGGATCTGCTGGGCCCATTTCTGGTCGGTTCGTAATGTTACGGTGTGTGTGGGAAGTAGGACCCAAATGCAGATTATAGTGACAAAAATGACTCCTTTATTTCAAGGCTACATAATCACAAAGACAGAACAGAACACTCACCGCAGACCAGGTCATGACACAAGACGAACCGACAAAGACAGACAGAAAAACCAGAACTTAAATACACACAAGACTAATCATACAAACAAGACACAGGTGAGGAGGGAGGAGAAAACACAGGGACACCAGGTGAACACAATCGGGTAAATTAGACACACCAGGGAAACTGACAGGGAATCACAGACAGATTACAACAGGCAGGAAACGGGGGGTGAACACTTTACAAAATAAAACAGGAAACTAAAGACAGAAACAGACAGACAAAACACAACACGGACAGATCGTGACATGGATAATGCAAAGTTGTGTGTGTGTGTAAATGGTTGCTCATACATCTGCATGAGAGGATATTTGACCCTCCCACACAAAAGCTGAATATAAATTGACCGCGGGTGAAATAAAGGTTTAATCCGGAGCGACATGAGGCTTCCTTTAAATCCCCTTTGGCCCGAGGGCACACATATATAGAACAACAGAGAACATAGTTCAGTGTGTTTGCAAACAGGCATGTCAGTTCTCTGAAAAACACAGTTTGTATTCAGCTTTGATCAGGGTAACGGAAACTCCACCCACAAAATGTGTTTATTAATAACCTTGCATGAAAAACTTGGTTTTTCTCGCATTACGTTTGAATGAAAATCAGTAAAAGTGTTATTGAAGTAAATGGAGTCCATGTTTAAAAACGGCAACAACTGTTTAGTTTACAAACTATACAGGTGTGGGAGGGAAACATGGGGATTTTACCATTTGCAGCCCATTTACATACACTAAAATCTATAGAACACACCAAAGGAAAAGAAAACCCCACAAAGTAATATTTTAATTGACCAAAACACATCCCCTAGAAAATACCAATGAGTAAGTGATGCTTTAAATGTGTATTTTAAGTCGCTGCTTAAAGTACATACATACATAAGGCTTTCTTTCTGAGTTGTACAAATAATACACTGCTTTGAAACAAGAACAGTCTTTCTTTAAAACCAAATCAAAGATTGTTCTTCGAACTATCAAAGCCTCTTTCTGTGGAATGAGAAAAGACCCTCGTTCATAATGAAACCTATGACTGTTATCAGGGACCCCCCCCCCCTCCCCCATTACCTCCTGCTAGTGAGTAAAAGAGCTTTTTAAAGGACAAGGAGGTGAAGCTGATGCAGGAAATGCTAATGTTAGAGGAAGAGCCTTGTGTGGTGGGCTTTTGAAAGCTTTATGAGTGTAAGGGGATTCAGGTTTCAACTTTGAAAGAAAACATCCAGAGCTTTCACAGAATGTATTTGAGTTTATTCTGAGTCATAAGCTCCTTTTGCCTCATGCACTGCAACCCTAAATCACCTCACCTGGACGAGCTGAATGTGATGCAGGAGGAATTAAAAATCAGATGGAGACTCTAAAGTATCTAAAACATCTGGAGGGTTAACGCATACATAACATCATATTGATAATTGGGGGAGGGGGTGTCTTTGGGGCAACACAGAGGGTGTCGTAGACTGTAAAGCTCCATGAAACACAAACTTGTGATATTGGTCGTTATTGATGACATTTGATAGAAGATGCGAGTAGTTTTTATAACAATGGTTATTTGCATTACTCGTTTTTGATTGGTTGGCAGCACCTGTCGAATTTGTAATTCTAAATTAAACAGAATACAAAATATATTTAATAAATGCTAATTGACATTGCAGTGAAGTCTTAAGTGTTCACTTCAACAAACCTGCAGATCTGAAGGCTGCCCTAAATCTCCAAGAGCTTAAAACACATTAAACATTTTATTATTTCCTAACAGTTAAAAAAAGTCATGCTTTAGGCTTTAAGAGATGGTTTTAAGTTTGCATTGTAGGAATTACCTGCCTTACTGGAAATTAAGAACTAGTGGTATTTATACTTTAGGGGAAAAGCATTCATTCCATATTCATAACAAAGCACTGGGTGCACCTAAAACATTGCAGTATAACTACGTTTGACAACCATTTTACAGCCTGGCGTCACCAAAGGTTTTCTATTTTTATTTATTTTCAATAGAACATGGGAACTTTAACCATTTCAAAAGTAATGTTTTCGAAAATGTCATTATTATTTTGTATTTCTTCTTCCTCCATTAGTCTTGTTATCAGCGTGCCCAGTCATATTAGAGCAGTTATTCTCAAACCTTTTTCAATAATGTACCATGTACCCCCTGATCAGCGCAAAAACAATTTGTTAAGGAAGAAATGCCTTTAAAGAGGTACAGCACAGAGCTGCACCATCAGTGTCTGATTCATTAAAACAACAACAGCAACTGAGAAACACTTAAATGCTACATTTCAAATGTTTACAGTCCATCACTAAATTCATGGCAAACCAATTTCAACATCATGCAATAACACTAAGACGACATTAGTTGCTTTTAACTGATCTTTTCAATAAGTTGTACTTAATGTAGTGAAACATGGGCTCGTGCTTCACTGAGGATCTTTGTTATTCTCAGTGACAGGAAGGCCACTGCAGTTATTACACTTCGCGTTTTGAAATATGTGTAACTCTGTTAATATAAAACCCACACTGCTCAAACTTCGTTAATTGGTATTTAATTTTTTCATTATCATAAAATAAATCTCACGTACCCCCTGCAGTAAGGCAAGGCAAGGAAGTTTATTTATATAGCACTTTTCAACACAAGGCAATTCAAAGTGCTTTACAAAAAATGAAAGACATTAAGAAAATGGCATTTAAAATCAGTCATTAAAAATAAAAGCTAATAAAATAAACATTAAAAGAAGAAATACATGGATAAAAGTTACAGTGCAGTTTAAGATGTTAATAGTTCAATTAAAAGCAGCGACAAATAGAAAAGTCTTCAGCCTGGATTTAAAAATAGTCAGAGTTAGTACTCCAACGTACCCCTAGGGGTCCGCGTACCCCCATTTGAGAACCACTGTATTAGAGGATTGGAGCATTACAGATACAGTTTGAGTGATTCATTATGCCCTCTAGTGGTTATAACTGGTTCCTCTGCATGCACCTATGACATGCACACATAGATACTAAACACACGAAGGACTTGACTCCTGATATTAATTGAAATTATTTTATTGACTTGAAAATGATCGTATTGCTTCCTCTAGAAATTAAACTCTTCTCCACGACGCACCAACGGCTGAACTCCAACAACAACAATTGAACAGAGCCATGTTCATAAATCCATTCATGGTCTTTGTAAACACTGAGGAGTGACTCACCTTCTTTTGATTGTACGACATTGTGTTGGATGTAGGTGGGACGGGAGTATATCACCCAAACGCTCAGTATATCAATATGTTGGAGACCCCTCCATGTTTTTCCCCTTTAATAGTTTGATGTATACGTTTAACCGTATTATTTTAATGTAGTTCTTTTAAGTGTTCTGACGTTGGGTTTCAAACCAAATCTGGTAAGATATTGATTAAAGGGGTCCTATAATTAAAATGTTCAGGTTCATATTATTATTTAATGCCTCTACTTTGACATGTCTCCATGCTTTAATGTTCAAAAAGCTCTTTTTCTCTGCCTGTGCTGCAGCACCTCTTTTCACCCTCTGTCTGAAACCAGAGCCCAGTGTGCTCTGATTGGTTAGCTGGTCGGCTCTGTTGTGCACAGCTTCGAGATGCTCCGCCCCTTAGCATCACATACAATGTGTTGGAGTGCTAGCCAATAGGAGCGCAAGTGTTACAGATGCGGCTTTCACACCAGCGCTTTTCCTTTTCTAGCTCCGAGCTAGAGCTTTTCTGGTTCAGCTCCGGTTTCCCTTTTCTGCTCCCACTCTGTTCACACCGCCCAGAGCCCGACTGGTGCCGCCGGTGCTGCGTCATGACGTCACCGTTTACATCGCTGTTTTGCTCCCCAACGGCGTTACGGCGCTCACAACAACAACTGCGTCGGGTCGATGATCGTGTTGCTTTTAATCACACGAAGCCAGATTAAATTAAATAACGACTTCTCCAACATTATACTTTTCTCCAGAGTGCCGTCGTTCATTGTTTATTAATGTGTTTCTGCGGCATTTACCGACCGCTGCAGTGCTGCTCGTCCACGGGAGTTTATTCTCCCGTTAGCTCCCGGTTAGCTCACACTGCAGCGGCCGCTCTAAAGTATTCACTGTCCGACTCACACAAGCAGCTGATACATATCCCCAGTTCCCCTTCAGTGAATGTGTGTCAGTCTGAATTGACGCTGTTTGGCATCACAACGCTGTTATGAAAGTTTCTCTGGTATAAAATGGGTGATGTTAGCATAGCAACCAAAGCTAAACTGACTACATGCTATTGCTATCCTAGGCATATTTTTATTATGATTCTACTTGTGATAGTCGGACATGACAACCTGTGCAGCCCATGTATTGATTCCATCTGATAGCTGCTATAATACAAAACGTCTGCCTCTCTCCACAGTGATCAATGACAGTGAACGGATGGTCAAAGTAAGATACAAATAAACAGAACCACACGAAGCCTGGTTAGTGTTGTCTGACTTTATAAAGTGTGTTTATAAGCACTACTGCTTGGAGGCAGGCATGACAGTCGACCCATGTTCAGGGGAGGTGGGTTTAGTTTCCTGCACGCCTCGACGTAAGAGAGACGTAAGCGACGCCACCTCTTAGCTCCGAAGCTCTTGCCTCTAGACCGACAATTTTTTGGAGCTGGAAGTGAACCGGATTCTGGAGCTAAGAGGCGGCGCCGCTGCGGTGTGAACAGGAAAAACCGGCACTTTTCAGCTCCAGCTCCGAGCCGGAGCTGAAAACGCGTTGGTGTGAAAGGGGCAAAAGTGATGTGGTACAGAAACTGTTTTTTGCCTTTGAAGACCATTAACATGCACTAAAACCTATATAACACACTACAGGAAAGAGAAAACCCCAAATATCGTTTATTTTCTGAAACCAACTAGGCTACTTGACTGATAAATTGCATGCTGTCCCTTATGGATGCCTGACCTGAATTGATCTAAATCAGTTTGTTATGGAATTTATATTGCATGTAGTTTTAAATAAATGATGGCAATAACATATGCCATGATATTTTACTACTTTCTTTTGTGTCGCAATGAGCCTACTGAATAATCAACACACGTTATTTATCAATGAATGAATGAATGAATGAATGCAATGAATGTCGCAGGGAGGCGGGACTGTTTTAAAGAGGCGCTGATTGAACGCTTCCTCCCGCCGACGCACTGTTTGCGTGGTATAAATAAATCTGAGGCAGCAGAGGAGGCGATTGGCTGCAGGACTTCAGGTCCCTGCGCACTGACACACACACACACACACACACACACACACACACACACACACACACACTCTCTCTCACAGCTGTATGGCAACATGTCGCAGCACACTCTTGCAGGTAGGAAGACTTTTCATTTCTCACTTTGTCTACTTTTAGTTTATCTCTGCATGTTGGTTTTGTGTCATCGTGTTGTATGTGTGTTGCCTCTAAGCTGAGGCATGCTCTGAGGAGAGACAGGCTGCAAGTTATTGTGAGGGTGTTTGTTTTAGATTACTTTGTATGAATAAGGACAAAGAGCTTGGTAAATAGGAACATATAATTCAAGCACAGAGGTTAGAATAAGCTTTACTTTCTGCAAGTAAAGTCAATGCATGCTGTTATTACTGCAGGGTTGAGTGAAATCTAGCAACATGCAGATTTGGCACAACTCAGATTTAACTCTTTTAGTCCCAGTCATATTTTAGATTGATCCATCAGCCTTTACAATCTTAAATCACTGCTGCAGCCTTTTCATATGTTGGAGGACCTGCCTGTTCCTGTGCCAATAAAAGGATGACTTGCTTTGTAATTTTAAATGTTTACATAATACATATCTTGCAGTGTCTTAAAGGGAGAGAATGGTTCTTATTGGGACACAACCCTGAGATAATTTGATGTTTTTATCATGTTTAGCTCCTAATTAACTCCTGATTGAGTGCCTAAACTCACTATATTTTAAGCTGATTTATGAGGAAAACACATCCCTAAGAAGTGATGGATTGTCTTTTATAAGATCATCAACATCCCCCTCTCATTGCTGGTTGTTTACCTGGAGATGGTCCCAGTGTTTTCACCACTGTCCCCCAGTGATGCTGCATGACTCATCCCCCCTCCACCCCCCCACACCCCCTCAGTTTCTGACATTAATGGACATTGGAGCTCAGCGTCACAATTGTATTCAGTGTTCAAACCCATTTATTTTATTATTTTTAATCACAAATTCACGTTTTTGAAATTTGTGTGAGAGCTGGGAATTAAAACAACTTTTTTCTAATATTAAATCAAGATTTTAAGATGAGTCTTAATGTTGTTATAGATTTTTTTTATAGTGTCTTTTTGTTGTTCTGAGGGCTTAATTACAAGTGATTTTATTGTCTTATTTCTAACGAGACTGGCTTAGCTTTTTTATTATGTATCTTTAATCATTATACCTTTATAACTGATAATATTGATTTATTAGTAATCTCATTGTTTTCATATTTTGTGAAAGCTCCAAAAATAAACCCTATAAATATATAAATATTGATGTATTTGGTTACCAAAAAAAAGTAGAATTTCTATTGTCTTAAACCATTACAAGTACAAGTCTCAAGTGGGAAATGTTAATTAACTAGAAGTACACAGGTAATACATGTACTTACAGAATCAAAAATAAAAGTACTCAATATGCATAATGACACATTTTACAGTATTATATATTCATTAGGGCTGTCAGTTGATTAAAATATTTAATCGCGATTAATCGCAAATTAATAGCACATTTTGTATCTGTTCTAAATGCACCTTAGAGGGATATTTTTCAAGTTTGTAATACTCTTATCAACATATGAGTGGACAAATATGCTTTATGCTAATGTTTATTATCATTTGAACAATGACAAATATTCTCATGAATATTAAACACAACAACCTCTGAACAAATATTCGCCTCAATTCAACCTGGAACCTCTGATACAATAATACAATATGTATGTGTGTGTGTGTGTGCGTGTGTGTGTGTGTGTGTGTGTGTGTGTGTGTGTGTGTGTGTGTGTGTGTGTGTGTGTGTGTGTGTGTGTGTGTGTGTGTGTGTGTGATGGATCGTTGGAGCTATGTGCAACTCAAGGCATATGCTTGAACGGGAGCTGCCTGGACGCTGCAATCATGTTGCGCACTATCCGTGCTGAGTGTGCTGACTTTTCGTACAATGTCCCACTGTCTGGCTTCCTGCATAAAGTCAAGTGCTCGGCGAAATGTCGCTCCTCTGTTTTCATTGAAACAGCTCCTTATATCCATTAGCGCAGCTAGCTAGCACCAGATGCTAACAACAGCAATACACGTAAGGTATGACTGTGTTCACCTGTTTCCCTTGTGTGTCTCCTGTGATCATCAGTACCAGACCCCGCCCCTGATTGTTTTCACCTGTGTCTTGTTATCCTCTGTTTAAATTCCCCTGTCTCCCAGTGTTCAGTGTCAGTTTGTCTTGTCTCTTGCCCTGGTCAGGTCTATGCTCTCTTTGTGCTCTTGAAAAGTTTTGTTCCTCACTACGTGAAATGTCATTTTTTTCTCATTTTTTGTCATCTCAACTTGAGATTCGATAGTGACCATTTTTTGTCTTACCAATACTTTACCTCTGTCTCCCGGGTCGTGCAATTGGGTCCTATATCCTGAGTGTCTGAGTTCATAACTGAACGAACTGACCATTATGGACCCAGCCGACCCAAGAATGCTTCATGCCGCCCTGTCAGCACAAGGCGAGAAGATTTTCACCACGAGGAACAGCTGGGCATAGCCGCCCAGGGAATAAAAGAGCTGGGAGGACGCCATGCAGAGTTTCAAGAAAACATCTCTACACAGATGCAACAACTGGCTGCACAGATGAATCATTTTTTCACTCACCTACAGACTGCTCCAGTACCGGCCCCAGCAGCCATGGTCCCGACTCCAGTTTCGGCTTCAGTACTGGCTCTTCGGCCGATGCCAGCTTCCTGTGTCCTGTCGGCTTACCGACCGTCTTGAGCCTCCTCTCGAGTTCCCTCTCAAGTTCATTCTCAGGTCCCCTCTCAAGTCACCTCTCAAGTCTCCTCTCGAGTTCCTTCTCAGGTCCCCTCTCGAGTCTCTTCTCGAGCCCCCTCTCAAGTCCCCTCTACAGTCACCTATCCAGTCAGCTCTCAAATCTCCTCTCGAGTACCCTCTCAGGTCCCCTCTCGAGTCTCTTCTCGGGTTCCCTCTCAAGCCACCTCTCAGGTTCCCCCTCGAGTACCCTCTCAAGTCTCCTCTTGAGTCACCTCTCGAGTTCCCTCTCAAGTCTCCTTTCAAGTCACCTCTCGAGTCCCCTCTCAAGTCCCTACCCAAGGTCCTGGTCCGTTGGAGGTTCCGCTGGGGGTCCTGCCAACTCCATGTCCTGTCCCGTTGGGGGTCCCGCCGACTACTCTTCTGCCGGGGGTCCTGCCAATCCTATGTTCTGTGCCGTTGGAGATCCCGCCAACTACTCTTCTGCCGTGGTTCCTGCCAACCCTATGTCCTGTGCCGTTGGAGGTCCAGCCGACACCTGTTTCGTCGGGGGTCCTGCCAACTCCATGTCCTGTCCCGTTGGGGGTCCTGCTGACTACTCTTCTGTCAGGGGTCCTGCCAACCCTGTGTCCTGTCCCGTTGGGGGTCCCGCCGACTACTCTTCTGCCGGGGGTCCAGCCAACTCCATGTCCTGTCCCATTGGGGGTCCCGCCGGCGACTCTTCTGCCGGGGGTCCTGCCCGTCCTTGTGCCCGGCCTCCTGAGTTCCCTAGCGGCCTTCGCCCCCTCGAACCCTTCTGTCACGATTATTATGTCATGTCAAGGTTTTAGTTTGGTGTGTCTGTTCGGTTCTTCCTGTCATGTTTCCCTCCTTGTGTATTGTCTGGTCCTTCTCCCTGTGTTTTCCTCCCTGTCGTTAGTTTCCCTGGTGTGTCTGATTGTGTTCACCTGTTTCCCTTGTGTGTCTCCTGTGATCATCAGTACCAGCCACCACCCCTGATTGTTTTCACCTGTGTCTTGTTATCCTCTGTTTAAATTCCCCTGTCACCCAGTGTTCAGTGTCAGTTCGTCTTGTCTCTTGCCCTAGTCAGGTCTATGCTCTCTTTGTGCTCTTGAAAAGTTGTGTTCCACACTACGTGAGCGATTTCATTTTGTTCTCATTTTTTGTCATCTCAACTTGAGATTCGATATGACCATTTTTTGTTTATCTTGCTTTTTTTTGGAAAAAATATAGTATCTTACCAATACTTTACCTCTATCTCCCGGGTCGTGCAATTGGGTCCTATATCCTGAGTGTCTGAGTTCATAACATATATAAAATGAAACATACAAACATATGTTCAGAGATGTTTTAGTAAATATGTTATTGTTGTTGTTTGGGATATTTTTTCCTGGGAATGGTGACAGCATTAACGAGTTTTATACATAATACTGAAGAATACCATGTATGATGCTCCAGTGATGAAAACAAACACACAGTAATTAATTAAAGGGAAACTGACACGGATGCATTGCATGTACTCTGCTCCTGCTTTGGATCGAACTGTGGCAATCCCATTTATACAATTATGATGATGATACTTCCTCTTTGATCTGGTTAGGAGCGCAGACTGCAGACACAACATGACCGTGTTCGGAGTCAGACGCCACATCAACTCTTATAATGAATTCCCCTTAAATTTGTCTTTACTGACGGGTCAATCGATGTACATTTGTTAATTTGCAAATGAGTCTTTTCTCTGAAATATAAAAACACATGTTTGAATGGAATACATCATTCCTGAAAGCCTTACTGTATTATATCCA
This sequence comes from Harpagifer antarcticus, assembly GCA_902827135.1. Taxonomy (NCBI): domain Eukaryota; kingdom Metazoa; phylum Chordata; class Actinopteri; order Perciformes; family Harpagiferidae; genus Harpagifer; species Harpagifer antarcticus. The sequence goes on from CADEHL010001070.1 coordinate 1,021,786, forward strand.
ATAATATTTTGGATTTTAACTGCCATCTGCCATCATAAATGTGTCCAAAAAATTGCATCCAAATGCAGAATATGAAGCGTCTCATACTAACATCTAACGGGCCCTCCACTGAATAACTGTCCTGACTAATACCGAAAGGAAACATGTATTTCCAGGTCCTCATAAAACCTGTTGACGCAGTATTTATATGTCTCATTTTGAGATTTTCATCATAAATTGGTGCAAGAAAAAACTTCCAGACCCTCCACTAAAAAGTGTCCCGACCAAATTTGGAACAAAACATGTAATTGTAGCTACTCGTAAAATCCATTAACAGAGTATACAACTGTCACTGCCTTGTGTATCTGCGTTCTCTGTCATGTAAATTGGTGCATAAGAAGTTTGTCAAAATGCCGGAAAAGATGAAAAACTTCCAGAATGTGGCCCGACCAATTTCGAAATAGCCTGTATTTCCTGGTCCTCATTAAACCTGTTAACCCAGTATCTGTCGCTTTTTGTGTTTTCTGTCCTCAGTTCACCAGCAGATCCTTCTGGCGGTGGGTCTAGCTGTGTTTTGCTACTGTCTGGTTCTCGGCTGTGTCCTTTGCTGTCGCAGAAGAAAAAGTGTTTCATCGGAGGACAAGGAGGCCGTCTTCCTGTCTCCTCATCCTGCAGAGAGAGTCACTTTGACTCCGGTGAAGCAGCAATACGAGGAGCTGGATGGAGACGTGTTGGAGTTCCCGTCGTCTAACAGCATCTCTTCTCCATCAGAGGACGATTTCACCGCTCTGCTCTTTGACCCAAACCCCAATAACCTGTTGCCATCACCATCTTCTTCTTTCCCGATGCGTCGCCTCAGCACCCCGGCTGTCCCTTGCTCACCTATAAATAAATCCCCGAGTCATGGAAGAGCTTCCCTGCCCTCCCTCACTAAGTTGTGCAAGTCCAAGGGTCGGAGAAGCACCGTGAGTGGAGAAAGCTTCCTGTACAGCTGGAACAAACTACCAGAAACATGCAGGTCCGCTGCAACTCTTACTACTTTTAAATCAAGGCTGAAGACTTTTCTTTTTGCCGCTACTTTTAATTGATATATTCATATCTCACACTGCACTGTAACTTTTATTTTTCATGTCTACCTGTGTTATTCATGTTTTATTATCTTTGCTTATAAGGTAAGATAAGATAAGATGGACCTTTATTAATGTGCGTGGGGAAATTCAGTAGTTTAACAGCAACAGGGTAAGATTGAAAAACAGGACAGCACAGATTTCACAGATTAGAGATTAATAAAATTCAAGATAAAATCAAAGATACAAATACAATTATATGCAGTTAAGTCACTTTAAAATAAGAAATGAATTAAGATGAACAAATATTTTTAAACAAGTGTTTTAAAATGCCATTTTATAATATTTTTCTGCTGCACTATTAATGCTCTTAATGTCTTTCATTTTTGTAAAGCACTTTGAATTGCCTTGTGTTGAAAGGTGCTGTATAAATAAACTTACCTTGCCTTGCCTTACAGCGGTCACCTGACACCTCCCAGCCACCAGGGGAAGCCATATTATCCATCCCAGTACGGCTCTAACTCCACTTTAAAACCAGCTCCTCTCCTCCACTTCACCTTGATCTTCTCCTCCACCTGTGGCACCCTAATGGTCAACATCCTGGGGCTTTCGGGGGTCAATCGAAGGCGTACGGGGGCGTTTGTTAGGGCTAGCCTACCCCCACTTTGCCCCTCCCCTCAGCGGACGACGTCTAGGCGCAGCAGCCTCAGCACGGAGCTCCACGGTCAGAGCCTGGTGCTGCAGGTGGGCTCTGTAGCAGAGCTGCGTAACTGCACCCTGAGGCTGGCGGTGTTCAGCCGGGAGTTCTCCGGCCTGAGGGAGGCGGCGTTGGGATCGGTGGAGCTGCCCTGTGAAACCGTCGAGTGGGAATCGGATAAAACTTCAACCTACAGCCGGCAGCTCAACCCAACCAAAAGCAAGCTGAAGAAGGTATATCCCATTCATTTGTTGACATAAACTTATTATTGGGGTAGGTTTTGGAAGTTCAAGGAACTGTTGGGGAAATATTTTCATAGGCCCATAACTTTGACCCAGTTTATCAGTCTGTACTGCCCTCACTGAGCACAGGCCTGAGACCTTGAGCTGCTCTCAGTGTTTTTTATTTCTGTTCCTGCCTGTTGGCGTCAGCTGATAGAGGTGTTATGGTTTTATTTTGTTATGCAGCATGTTGATTATTCTCTCAGAACTAGGGTCTGGGGTAGAGATCGTGCCATCAAAGTTCCTGCGCTCTCTGTGTCTCTCTGAGTCTCGTCTCCATTGCTTCAGAAGTTTCCATCACAGGTATATCCCAAGTACTCATTGATTTGTTGACAAAAACGTAGCTTTTACAAGCAATAGTACACAAAGGAAGTGTGCTAGACATCGAAGCAACTTTACGTATTACCCAAACGGCGGAACTACATCTTCCGTGTCAGGCCGTGATGTCATTGGGCCCAAAGATATGTTTTCCAAATGATATTGGGAAAGAGATGTCTGTAATTAAGTCAACCTCCACCTACAGCCTGCAGCTCAACCCAACTAAGAGCAAGCTGGAGAAGGCATATCCCTATTATTATTATAATTATTTGTTGACAAAAAACGTAGCTATTACAAGCATAAATATACAAAAAACACAAATGTTCAGTAAAGCATGTAATACAGATATGTAATGCAGATTTGAAGTGGTCGACACGTCAGTTTCTATGTTATCAGCCCATCGAATGGTCTTTATGAGTCGTTATCACCATTTAAATGGTTCAGATTGGGCAAAATGGGCAAACTTCCCCTACAACCTTTAACTTCCTGTTGCCAGTAGGTGGTGATATGTCAAAGAGTCAATATTGGCATGTAGATTCGTATCATCCATGAGAAATCTTGAGCGTACTTGCGCTTGACAAAAGTTAAGCTAAATGGAGACAGATTTTTTACACTTGCTTTATGTGGTGAAGTAAAACAACTTGTTTTAGGTTCAGGCAACACAACTACTTTGTTAAGCTAAGGAAAAGATCATGTTTGGGTTTATTTGAATGGTTCAGTTTCGGCAAAATGGGCAAAATGGGCAAAATAGGCGAACTTCACCTAAAACCTGAAACTTCCCGTTGCCAGTGGCTGGCGCTACGTCAAAGAGTCAATATTGGCGTGCAGTCTTCAGGCCTGGACTCCTATCATCTATAAGAGATTTGGAGCATATTGAATAATGTACGCTAAAGTAAAAACCGGCAGCTCAACCCAACCAAATGCAAGTTGAAGAAGGTATATCCCAATGATTCATTCATTTGTTGACAAAAAACGTAGCTTTTACAAATATAAATACACAAAAAACACAAATGTTCGATAAAGCATCTACGATACGATAATACTTTAATGTTCAGATCAAGTCTGAAATTTGACTTGCATCACAGCAGCTCCATGTGTAACATCAACAGACAGATATTGTCACGATCTGTCTGTATTGTATTTTGTCTTGTCTTTTTCTGTCTTTTGTTTCATGTTTTATTTTGAAAGGTCTTCACCTCCTGTCTTGCCTGTTTCTGTCTGCGTTGTGTCTTGTTTAAATCTGTCTGTGGTTCCCTGTCGTTAGTTTCCCTGGTGTGTCTAATTTGTGTTCACCTGGTGTCCCTGTGTTTTCTCCTCCCTCCTCACCTGTGTCTTGTTTCTGTGATTAGTTTTGTGTGTGTTTAAGTTCTGTTTTTTCTGTCTGTCTTTGTCGGTTCGTCTTGTGTCATGACTAGTTCGTCGGTGAGTGTTCTGTTTTGTCTTTGTTAGTATAGCCTTGAAATAAAGTAATTTTCACGTTAATCTGCATTTGGGTCCTACCTGCTTCACACACCGTAACATTACGAACCGACCAACAAATGGACCCGGCAGATGATCCATGGGAGGTAGAATTACAGCATTTTACCTTCTATCTGGCTTGCTGCTTCGATTGGTGGAAGGGAGCGTCCAGTGTTCGGCAGAAGAGGGCCGCTCTGGTAGAGGCACACTGGTTGGCAGCAGAGAAACTATGTTTTGTGGAGTTCTTACCTGACCGGATTTTGGACTTCCTTGAAACATGTGATTCCCGGCCTGCTAGCTCCAGGCATGCGAGCTCCATGTCTCCCAATTCCCAACCTGGCACCATACGCCTTGGTGGGTTCCGCCTGAAGTCAACCCGTGCTTCTGCCCCAGTTCCTGCTCCTGTCCAGGAGTCGTATTCTGGAACTCGTCTGACTTATGGAGGTCCACTGAGTATTCAGGCGGCTGCTAAGAGGAGTCGTCGCAAGGCCAGGCAAGCAGCCCAAGCCCCAGCAGCCATGGTTTCGACTCCAGCCCCTCGTCTCCAGCCGACGCCAGCTCCCTGTGTCCTGTCAGCATACCGGCCGACTCCAGCCCACGTGTTCTGTTGGCGAACCAACTCTCTCAAGTCTCCTCTCCAGTTCCCTCTCAAGTCTCCTCTCGAGCTACCTCTCGAGTCCCCTTTCAAGACACCTCTCAATTCTCCTCTCAAGTCCCCTCTCGAGTTCCCTCTCTAGTTTCCTCTCGAGTCTCCTCTCCAGTTTCCTCTCGTCTCCTCTCAAGTTCCTTCTCGAGTCTCCTCTCCTGGGCTTTCTCAGGTCTCCTCTCGAGCTACCTCTCGAGTCAAGTCTCCTTTCAAGTCACCTCTCGAGTCCCCTCTCGAGTCATCTCTCAAGTCTTCTCTCCAGTTCCCTTTAAGTCATCTCTCAAATCTCCTCTCGAGTTACCTCTCGAGTCCCTGTTCAAGACACTTCTCAAGTTCCTTCTCGAGTTCCCTCTCGAGTCACCTCTCGAGTTCCCTCTCAAGCCCTCTCTCGAGTTCCCACTCAAGTCCCTACTCAAGTCCCTACTCAAGTACCGTTGGAGGTTCCGCTGGGGGTCCTGCCAACCCTTTGTCCTGTCCCGTTGGAGGCCCCGCCATCTACTCTCCTGCCGGGGGTCCTGCCAACCCTTTGTTACCTCTTTGTTACCCATTACCCTCTCCTCAATAGTCACCAACCTGGGTGTTAAAATGGACGCCCATCTGACCTTTGAGGCCCACATTAAACAGCTGTGCAAGAACTCCTTTTATCACCTCAGGAACATTGCCAAACTCCGCCCCACACTCACTCTGTCTGACGCCGAAAAGCTGGTCCATGCCTTTGTCTCCTCCAGGCTGGACTACTGCAATGCACTCCTCATCGGGATCCCTAACAAAAGCATCCAGAAGCTCCAATACATTCAGAACAGCGCTGCTAGGATCCTGATGAGAGTGCGCAAATATGATCACATCACCCACATCCTTAAAGCACTACACTGGCTCCCCGTGGAGCTGAGGATCGGATTCAAGGTCTCCGTCCTCACCCACCAGTGTGTCCATGGAACTGCCCCTCCCTACCTCAAGGAACTCCTCACCCCCCATACCTCCTTACGGACCACCCGCTCCAGCAATTCCAACTTCCTCAAACCCCCCAGGACTAAGCTCCGTACTATGGGAGACCGGGCCTTCTGCTCGGCTGCTCCCAGTCTGTGGAATGCTCTCCCCGACCAAATGAGAGCACCACAGACCGTGGAGGCTTTTAAAAAAGGCCTCAAAACCCTTCTCTTCAAAAGAGCCTTTGCCTAGACCTTTTTATATCCCTTTTATTTATTTTTTTATTTTTGTATTGCTTTTTTTCTTAATTCTACCGTGTTGTGTAATGTTTATTTATACTGTTCTTGCTGACTACTTGTAGCACTTTGGGATCTGAGATCAGATATGAAGTGCTTTATAAATTAAATCCATTATTATTATTATTATTATTTGTCCTGTCCCGTTGGAGGTATTGCTGGGGATCCTGCCAGCTCCTTGTCCTGTCCCGTTGGGGGTCCTGCCGACTACTCCCCTGCCGGGGGTCCTGCCAACCCTGTGTCCTGTGCCGTTGGAGGCCCCGCCGACTACTCTCCTGCCGGGGGTCCTGCCAACCCTGTGTCCTGTGCGGTTGGAGGCCCCGCCGACTACTCTCCTGCCGGGGGTCCTGCCAACCCTATGTCCTGTCCCGTTTGAGGCCCCACCGACTACTCTCCTGCCGGGGGTCCTGCCAACCCTTTGTCCTGTCTCGTTGGAGGTCCCCCGTCCACTCTCCTGCCGGGGGTCCTGCCAATCCTATGTCCTGTGCCGTTGGAGGCCCCGCCGACTACTCTCCTGCCGGGGGTCCTGCCAACCCTATGTCCTGTGCCGTTGGAGGCCCCGCCGACTACTCTTCTACCGGGGGTCCTGCCAACCCCATGTCCTGTTTCGTTGGAGGCCTCGACATCACATGTCTCGCCGGGGGTCCTGCCAACTCCTTGTCCTCTTCCGTGGGGAATCTTGCCGACACCTGTTCCACCGGCTCTGGTTACTGTCCGGTCAACACCGGCTCCTGCCCGTTCCCCTGAGAGCTGTGGTCTTCGCCCCTCCTCGAACTCTGCCTTGCCCCGAGGCCGTCCGCCCGAGAACCCCTTTTTGAACTCTGCCTTGCCCCCGGGCGGTCCGCCCGAGTCCCCCTTTTTGAACTCTGCCTTGCCCCCGGGCCGTCCGCCCGAGATCCCTTCCTGGTCCTCTGCTGTGCTCTTGGGCGGTCAGCTCAGTCCCGTTCTCCTGACCCCCTCCACTCACCCTGGTGGCCTAGGGACAGGCCTGTCCCTGTGTTTTCTCCTCCCTCCTCACCTGTGTCTTGTTTGTGTGATTAGTCTTGTGTGTATTTAAGTTCTGGTTTTTCTGTCTTTGTCGGTTCGTCTTGTGTCATGACTAGTTCATCGGTGAGTGTTCGGTTTTGTCTTTGTTAGTATAGCCTTGAAATAAAGGAATTTTCAAGTTAATCTGCATTTGGGTCCTACCTGCTTCACACACCGTAACAGATATCAAGACACAATACATGAAAAAACAAAACAAAAACATTTAACATAACAGCACAATCAGTGAGAGAAGTGATTGAGCTGTTATGTTACATTTTAGTCGTGTGTGTGTTCCGAATGTGTTTTTAGGTATTTGAACTTCTCTTTTGGGACATTGACTTTATGCACTGCTCTCCCTGTACTGATGTCTCTCAAATGTTTTTTTTTTAACAAAGTCTGCATCATCAGTTGATTTCACTGATAGGGAAATGTGCAGACCTAGCACATATCATGTTTAATCCATGAAGGAATGCGGCGTCTAATCGGCTCTCCCATTAGCCATTTTTCCACTGTTGTTAGCCATGGTGACATTGTTGTTAGTGACTGCAGAGCAAACAACCAGAGTGCTGAAAATTGGCAGCGCGCCCACGCTGTGCCCTCTGAGACTCAGCCAGAGGGCACCAATAACTGACTCCTGCAGGAAGGAGGGGGGGGGGGGGGAACATTGCTTTGTTTTCGTCTAGAATGCATGCAGTTTGCTCGGCAGGGAGGACAGTATCATTTCCACGGCACACAAGGTTCGTCCTCCCATTGGCCATCAAACTCTATAACTCTTCACCCTTCAGTAAAGAGAACTGAGAACTTCCACAACACCACTATGTGCAAAATAAATACCATTACCATCATTATACACTCTGCTATATATCATATGCAATATTCTTCTTATTAATAAGGGGCAATTACAATATCTTCCACTAGGTTTTTTTGCAGTACTAAATACTGCTTGTCACTGTACAGTATTTTACATTAATGATGTGACCGTCTATGTTTCCTAGTTATTTAATTGCTCTTTTTACTGCACTGCTAGTGTAGAGTTTTAATTGTATGCTGCTGTGTTTATTTTATTTTTTGTAACTCTGGCACAACAATTTCCTTCGGGATAAATAAAGTCGTATCTTATCTTATCTTTCTCTTGTTCGGTGTGAATCAACTGTTTGGATGTGGATGTGACGTGTGTAGTACGGACTCTATCTTTTAATATAGGCTCTTCCAGGATTATTCATCTGCATTATATTCCCTGTTTTGACATTTTGTTGGAATAAGGTGCATGATTTAATGATACAAGCGGCCGAGATGGGTTTTCTCCGCAGGCTGGCTGGCTTCTCCCTTAGGGATAAGGTGAGAAGTTCAGTCATCCGGGAGGGACTCGGAGTTGAACCGCTCCTCCTTCACGTCGAAAGGAGCCAGTTGAGGCTTTGAATTTGAATTTAAAAGGCAGAGTAAGGGTCAGTGTCTCTGAGTTAAAATGACTGAGGCGCTGAGCCTTAACTGAACTCACTCGTTGGGATAAAATCTCCTTCACACTCTGCTGCTCGACGTCTGACTCACAACCGCCCAACCGATGCAAGCTATAGAGATCTGACAGGAAATCAGATGTAAATGACCCCTTTAGAATGACAGCCCGGAGTGCCTCGGTGCATTGCAGATGGCTGGATTATTTTAGGATGGGTGGTCAATGGCGAGAACATGCACAATCCTGACATCTACATAAAACCAACATCACAGATTAACTTGAAGTGATTGGAAATGTGATGCGGATTCTGAACAGCTGAGCTCCTCAGGCAGGGGAATCCAACGTGCCTCATGAATAAATGTGATTATATTTGTAATAGATCCATGAAATGAAGATAAACTCATTGACATTGAAGCTCCTAACCTTTCCTTTGACAGCCAGTGATTCACTGTGAATCCCTTTAAATGTATTCTGACAGTATCAATGCCTTGGGGGACTCATTCATTTACAGTAAAAATACTGCGCATGGGTTTTAAATGCTTTATAGTTTAAATCTGCTCCGTTCTCTTGGTTTATTTCCTCTGTGTCATTTCCTCCACCTCCTAAAAGGATGAAGGGAACATCTGCAGAGTGAAAGAAGACCATATTTCTTCCCTGTTGTCAAATGTGTCACATGTTTCTTTCTCCCTTCTTTCCTATCCTCAGAGTGTGAGCTCCCAGGAAACTCTGGGTCGCAGGAAGAGCTCGGTGTGTTTGCCGCGGATTTTGGGCCAGCTGTTCGTCCTGCTGCAGTTTCAGACTCTGGCTCAGCGAATCAAAGTGATGATCAGGAAGGCAGAGAATCTGGCAAAGCTCACACGCATCCCAGGAGCTGCAGGTAAACACTTACAAAAAAACAAAATAAGATAAGATATTTTTCTACTACTGTTACCCCCTGCAACATGGGGTTAATGATAATTATTTACAGTGGCAGTGACACAAATGTTCCTGTAAACATGAAAAAACATCTTCAGCAACTTGACAACACATGCAGCATTTAAATCAAATCAAATCAAGTTTGATTTATATAGCACATTTTCCAAATGATTTTTGGTCGAGCCAAAGTGCTGTACATGCAATAAAAACACTTTACTGCGATAGCAAACAAAAGACCATAAATTACAACAGCAAATATAAAAATCAAACACAGGGAAATGTCAGGAGTTGTGCTCCGCTCTGACTAGAAGGCCAGGGAGAAGAAGTGAGTCTGTAGTGTCGATTTAAAACCCCCTAGGGTCTGGGCCGACGTCACATCGAGGGGCAGAGTGTTCCAGAGCCTGGGGCCAGCTGCTGCGAAGGCTCGGTGCCCTCAGGTTTTGAGACTGGTCTTGGGCACTAGCTGGTCAGCCGAGCTTAAGGCTCTGGCTGGGGTGTAGCGCTGGAGGAGTTCTGCTATATAGGCCGTAGCCAGCCCATTTAGGGCTTTGAAAACATAGAAAAGGAGTTTAAAATCAATTCTGAATCTAACTGGAAGCCAGTGCAATGAAGCCAGAATTCGGGTGATGTGTTCACGCTTTTTGTGGCCAGTGAGAAGATGCGCAGCTGCGTTCTGGACTAACTGCAGTTGTCTAGTTGACGCCTGGTCCATACACACATACAGAGTGTTGCAGTAATCCAGCCTTGTGGTTAAAAGGCGTTAATAACCCTTTCTAGGTCTTTAAAAGATAAAAAGGACTTGGTCTTGGCCAATAGTCGTATTTTAAAAAAGCAGGTCTTGACTATGGTGCTGACTATGGTGGTCACTCCAAGGTTCATGACAGAGGGGAGGATGTTTTTATTGAGGGAGCCCAGAATATCAACCATGCAAGGGCAGAGCCTGTGATGCCTGCGGACTGTTCGAGGTGGGACAACAGGATGCTATGGTCCACATTGTCGAAGGCAGCTGTCAGGTCTAACGGCTCCAAAATGGTGGAATGAGCTCCCCATTGACATCAGGACAGCAGAAAGCCTGCACATCTTCCAGCGCAGACTGAAAACTCATCTCTTTCGACTCCACTTCGAGCGATATAACTATTAACACAAAGCACTTATATACTAATAAAGGACTGGCTTATCTAAAGCCAGTTGAGTAGCACTTGAAATGTTTTAGCTCTATGAAACCTGATGTACTTACAGTGGGGCAAAAAAGTATTTAGTCAGCCACCAATTGTGCAAGTTCTTCCACTTAAAAAGATGAGAGAGGCCTGTAATTTTCAAAGAATCCAGGAAATCACATGAAATGAATTAATTGGTAAATTCCTCGGTAAAATAAGTATTTGGTCACCTACAAACAAACAAGATTTCTGGCTCTCACAGACCTGTAACTTCTTCTTTAAGAGCCTCCTCTGTCCTCCACTTGTTAACTGTATTAATGGCACCTGTTTGAACTCGTTATCAGTATAAAAGACACCTGTCCACAACCTCAAACAGTCACACTCCACTATGGCCAAGACCAAAGAGCTGTCAAAGGACACCAGAAACAAAATGTTGTATTTTGTTGGTCAAACGCACTTATTGTAATTCGCTTTGGATAAAAGCGTCAGCTAAATGCAATGTAATGTAAAAAGAACCTGAGGTTTATGGCTGTTTTTGGAGATTAACAGAGAAATGTGCTCTGTTTTGGCTGCTTTGACTGGCGTCTGGCCAAGCACGGAGGATTTCAAGGGAGACATGGAGTTTATCCTTTTTCCATTTTCTCTCTGCACGCCTGCAGGTGCGTCTGAGAGCACGAGTACAGTCATTGAGCCACGGCTCTGAGATAACTTTGGTGTGTCTATGCGTAAAAGGAGCGACGGAATCCAATATTAGTGTAGAAGCAGTTAGTATGTGGACAGAAAAGTAATTGCTTCTGATCAATTCATCTTTAAAGTCATTACTAATGAAAACCTGGCAGAAAGTGCTGCTTTAGCCTCTTAAATGTAAAGATGTCCTGCTATACAATGCTTCCATATCATATTATACTGAATATGTTTGGGTTTGGACTCGAGGAACTGCATGAACCGCTTTTAATATTTTCCGCCACTTATCCATTAATCAACTTACCCAGAAAATAAGATGCAGATGAATCATTAATGACAATAATTGTGAGTTGAAGCCCTATTGGTGAGGAGACTCTTAAAAACACAATTCAAACTGGTTTAGGATCATCTTACTCAGTAAAACATGTATTACAAATGTATTTTCTGGCAATAACTGAGTTGTGTGGACATTTCGAGGCAACATAAACAAGCCAATACTGACATGTCAGCAGCAGTTATTTAGCAAAAATAGCTTATTTTTTACATCCTACATCCTTGTGTGTTGTGTTTTTGCCCTATACTACAAAACAAATGTCCCATTGAGAGATAATAAGGTACAGATGACCTGCATATATTGAAACTGTACTCACACCATACAGGAGGACAATGGTCGGACATGTAATCAGGTCTGTGGGCCTCTGTCCTTATTTCCCTGTTTTGTCTCAGCCACAGTCAGACAGACCGGATCCTTCTTTGGCTTGTTTTATAATCACATTAGCCCGTTGTCATTTCCCCTCCTGTCTGCATCACATCTCACTGCGGCTGATTTAAAGCCCTGCCGTCAAGGAGAGGAGGAAGCAGGAGATGGTGCAAGAGGAAAACAGTTTTAATGTTTTGGTTTCCTGCAGTCAATGTGACAGTTTGAGGCTGAGTGGTCAGTTTTCTTCTTTGTGAGTTTCTGAGTTTCTGAAATTATGTCTGACAAGTTGTTTTTAGCATTTCTAATTAATTCCAATACGCTTGTAGAATGGATTTTTTGGAGAAATCATATTTTGCAAGTGATTATGCAGATTTGGAAGAGTGATAGTGGAAAGGAGTTCAAGGAAGTGTAGACAAAAACTGCAGTGAGTGTGTGTGCATTCAAGACCAACAAAAACAACCAATGATTGGATTTTTTTAGTCGATGAGAAGATTTCCAGACTCCTCACTTGATTTATTATCTCAGTAAACTCTTTCCTGAAAAGGTTTTGATCTCAATCTCTAGTTTCAGGTCTTCTTCAACCTAGCATGATGTTTATTTTGTCAATTATGGTCATATTTGGAGTAAAATAGAAGATAAAGCAGAGTGTGCTTTAAGGCGGGACTACTTTGTGATTGACAGGTTGCTAACACTGCATTGTCTGTGATTCCTTTTAAAAAGATGTTCAGTTCATGAGAGTTAACTGTAGCATTATGATCTCCTACACCATCATGTTCAACATTGAATTGTACTTCCTCCTTTCCTGTAACTTCAAACTTGACGTCTCAAAACCATAGTCTACAAACCATTTGGTGACATCACTTTTTTCACTTCTTATATTCAGTCTGTTTTAATCAAAATTGTTTGCCTCTTTTTGGTTTATTCTTGTCAAAAGGAACCCTTTAAATAAAGATATGACAAAAATAGAAAAGCAAACTGAATTAAATAAATCATGACGGTGGATGTGTTTGCACAATAACTTTGACCTGCACAGATACATGTAAATATATTTAATAATCCGGACTCAGATATGTATATATTTTTCTTTAATTAATTTAACTGTTTTAACAGTTACGTATCTGTATATCATTTTTAAATGAAAAAAACGTTGTTTTCAAAGATTCAAAATTCAAAGGTTTTATTGTCATGAGCTACCGTGTAGAAATGGCAATGACATTATTCTGACCTGAGCTCCTCCAACAATGCAACATACATAATAAAATACAAAGATACAAAATGTTTTTAATTTAATTGATCTTGTGTGAATCTGTACTGTACTTTCGCTCTCACTCTAAAACTCCTGAATTTCCCCACAGGGATAAAGGTCCATCTTATCTTATCTTATTTTCTCCCCACAGACCACTACGTTGTCATCAACCTGCGTCAGGATGGGAAGGTTATCGGTACGAAGGAGACCAAAGGGGCGAGCGGTTCGAATCCCGTCTGGAACGCTCCCTTCCTGTTCGACCTGCCGCCTGGAGACATCTCCCAGCTGGTGCTCGAGTTCATCATCATGCAGGTATTTTACATTTCAAATTGTAAGGCTTTATTGTCATTTGCAAAGCAGCTACAGTGTAGATATGGCAATGAAACACTTTAGTCACAGGCTCCTCCAACAGAGCAACATGAATATATATATATAGGACATAAAACAAATAAAACATAAAATAGTGCAATAGAATGTTTTGAGATGGGCCAGTAAATACAAATAAAATAGAAATAGTGCAAGAAGAGTCTATACACAAGTAAATGGAATGATATATTGGATAACTTATTTGCAAAATGCAAACCGATGAATGTTTATGGATGTTCTTTAAATAGTTCAGGTGTTTGGTACGAGGATATTTTGCAAAATCCCTTATATTCTGATTATGGGAGACAAATGAGACACATGGAGGAGTCTCCACTCAACTCTTTCCAGGACATGCTGGGGCCCTGCCTGCCTGTAGCTTTGCTGATATCTGTGCTTTATTAAATGTCAGGTCTTTGGCAGGAAAAACATTTTTAATCAATGATTTTATCACTGAGCACAATCTCGATTTTATGTTTTTAACAGAAACTTGGATTGAAAAAAATAATAGTGCAGCTGTTCTTATCGAATCAACCCCTCCCAACTTTAGTTTTATGAGTCAGGAAAGAGTGCAAAAGAAAGGGGGTGGAGTTGCTATTCTGTTCAATAATTCCCTTCAATGCAGGAAGACATCTTATGGGAACTTTGCTTCTTTTGAATATGTGGCCCTTCAGCTGAAATGCTCCTCTCGAGCTCTGTTCCTAAATATCTATAGACCACCCAAAAACTGTGCAAGCTTTTTTGATGATTTTACCGAACTGCTGTCTATAGTGTGTATTGACTTTGACCAAAATAATTGTTTTGTGTTCTTGATAGCCATGGACTGACTCAGCATGTGACGGAGCCCACGCACAATAAGGGGCACACTCTGGACTTAATTATCTCAAAGGGTCTGAATATCTCTAAGGTTGTGGTGACTGATGTTGCACTCTCTGACCATTCCTGTGTTTTCTTTGAGAGCTCTATTTCTGTTCACAAAAATGTTGAGAAAGAGGTAACCACAAAGCAATATTTAACTGAAAATACTAGGGAAATGTTTACTCAGAATTTTTCCTCCACACTTGCCCCTGCTAACATCTCAGTAAATGAGCTAGTAGATCGTTTTAATACAAAAATTAAAAATTGTATAGATGCCATTGCTCCAACTAAGGTAAAGGAAGTGACTGGGAAGAAAATATCTCCATGGAGAAAGGCCATGACCGTGAAAACAGAAAAAAGAGAATGTCGAAAAGCTGAACGCAGGTGGCGAAAAACAAATCTCCAGGTTCACACTGAAATCTATAAAGAGAGACTTGGCCTTTATAATTTGGAATTGAAAAACGCACGACAATCGTTCTTCTCTGACATCATTACCAAAAACAACGCATGTGCCTTGTTCGCTACCGTCGACAGACTAACTAACCCCCCAGTGTCAGTAGCCTCTGAATTTCTATCCACCAGGGCGTGCAATGATTTTCCCTCCTTCTTCACTGACAAAATTCAGAAAATCAGACAAGCAGTCAGTGCCTCTGCATCAGGAACAGCAAATGTGTTGTCTCTGTGTCCACCTAATATCAATTCAAACACCATGACACAATTCCATTAGATTAATGATAAAAACCTAGAGGACATTATTCAACTTTTGAAATCCTCATCCTGCTGCCTTGATATTATTCCAACAGGATTTTTCAAAGATGTTTTGCCTTGCATGGCCTCAGATCTACTTCATATAGTAAACAAATCTCTTCACTCAGGTATTTTTCCACAGGCCCTGAAAACTGCAGTCATTAAACCGCTCTTAAAAAAGAATAATCTAGATGCTTCAGTAATGAACAATTACAGGCCCATATCAAACCTCCCATTTCTAGGTAAAATCATTGAAAAAGTTGTTTTTCAACAGTTGAGTAACTTCTTGCATTTAAATAACTGTTTGGATGTGTTCCAGTCAGGCTTTCGTCCAAACCACAGCACTGAGACTGCTCTTGTAAAGGTCTTTAATGACATCCACTTAAACACAGACAGTGGCAGAACTTCAGTGTTAGTATTATTAGATCTCAGTGCTGCGTTTGACACTGTTGACCACAACATATTACTAGACCGACTGGAAAAGTGGGTGGGACTTTCGGAAACAGTTCTGAATTGGTTTGAATCCTACTTAAAGGACAGAAACAAACTTTGTTATTATAGGTAAATATACACATCTGAGTTGACAAATATGACATGTGGGGTACCTCAAGGCTCCATCTTGGGGCCCCTTCTCTTTAACGTCTACATGCTACCACTGGTTCAGATAATGAAGAACAACAAAATAAGTTACCATAGCTATGTGGATGACACACACATTTACGTAACAATTTCACCAGGAGACTATGCTCCAATTCAAACACTGAGTAAGTGCATTAAACAAATCAATGACTGGATGTGTCAGAACTTTCTCCAATTAAACAAAGATAAAACTGAAGTAATGGTTTTTGGAGCCATGGCAGAACGTATAAAAGTTAGCACTGAGCTTCAGTCTGCAATGTTCAAAACAACAGATGAAGCCAGAAATCTAGGTGTAGTCATGGAGTCTGACCTGAGTTTCAACAGTCACATTAAAACAGTTACTAAATCAGCCTACTATCACCTAAAGAATATATCTAGGATTAAAAGACTAATGTCACAGCAAGATTTGGAAAAACTTGTAAATGCTTTTATCTTCAGTAGACTGGACTACTGCAATGGTGTTTTCACAGGTCTCACTAAAAAATCTATTAGAAAGCTGAAGCTGATTCAGAACGCCGCTGCTCGAGTCCTCACTAACACTAAGAAAGTGGATCACATCACTCCTGTTCTGAAGTCTTTACACTGGCTTCCTGTGTGTCAAAGTATAGATTTAAAAATACTGCTGCTGGTTTATAAAGCTTTGAATGGTTTAGGCCCAAAATACATTTCTGACCTCCTGCTAAATGATGAACCATCCAGATCTCTCAGGTCTTCAGGGACTGGTCAGCTTTCTGTCCCCAGAGTCAGAACTAAACATGGAGAAGCAGTGTTCATTTATTATGCTCCAAATATCTGGAACAAACTCCCAGAAACCTGCAGGTCCGCTGCAACTCTGACTACTTTTAAATCCAGACTGAAGACTTTTCTTTTTGTCACTGCTTTTAATTGAACTATTCATATCTTAGACTGCACTGTAACTTTTATCCATGTATTTTTTCTTTTAATGTTATTTTATTCGCTTTTCTTTTTAATGACTGATTTGAAATGCCATTTTCTTAATGTCTTTCATTTTTTGTAAAGCACTTTGAATTGCCTTGTGTTGAAAAGTGCTATATAAATAAATGTACCTTGCCTTGCCTTATATGCAAGTAATTACATAATAAACACTGACCTTCAGTTTTAGGTTACACAGTTCACCCTTAAATACCTAATTTATTTTTTCCTGTTTATCTATATATATGTTGTAGTGTGAGTCGCCCAGTGTTGACGATAAACTGTAGAGATGTCTGCCTTCTGTCATATACAATGGAGGTAAATTTAAGAACATTCGTAACTCAACAAACACTATGGACGAAACGTTATGGAAATGCACTTTTGAAGAAGTCATGACCCATTTACTCAACAGACTTCCATATGAGACAATTAATGTAGGAACTGTTTTCTTTCTAATGAAATACACCCGATAACAGTATGATTGTGTGGAAGTCCAGTGTACTCATGGACAAGTGTAGATATAGAATTCCTTCTGTGTTGTAAAAGGGTAAAAATAAAAAGTTCCTACTTAAAACTACACAAAAAAAGATATGTAGAGTATTATGAGTTATGGGTTAAGATTTCTGCAAAGAGACATTGTTGTTGAGCATCTTTTTGGTAGAAAAAGCAGACAGCTCTTCAATATTTCCAATATTTCCAACTCAGCAACTTAACCCCTAAAAAAGTTGCTACGTAGCAGGGCCAGTTTTGCTTTTATGTGGAAGTGACTGTTTCTAAAGGGTGAAATAAAGGGCATGAGACGTTAAAAGGGACTGCAGATCAGATTTAAACCATATTTGTATCTGAATATCTTCATATATTTTATTCAGTATTCTCCATGTGTCCACAGGGCCGTCTCTACACTAAGAGCAGTATTCTGGGTCGGGTGTTAATCGGCAGCGATACCTCAGAGGAGGGTCGGGGACACTGGAAGGAAATGTGCAGCCGGGGGCAAATAGAGACGGCTCGCTGGCACAACATCCAATCAGGCGGGCTGCACTGAAGACAACAACTCTCGGACTGAATCACCTCCCGACAGCGAAACACAGAGAGTGGGAATAACGTGCAATGGGGCGCCAAAGTATTTAATTTTAGCCCTTTTAGGATCAGATGTGGATTTTGGTAGCTTTGGCAACTTTGATAGAAGCCATAATTATAATCATGCATTGAATAACTGGTCCTGTTGTTTTAGAAAGAGACGGATATGCGGATACTGTATATGCAGCTGCTCTCTCCATATCAACAGTTTGCATCCCAACATTGCCTTTGTGATTATCTCCACTGTGACTTCTTAAAAACGGTATAAATGTACAACTGTGTCGTTCTGGTTAAATGCAACTTGTGCTGACATTGTTGTAATTTATGTAGTGGGGTAGAAGGACTAAGTAACATACAACCACCTCTGGTCAATAATGATAGATCTTAATGTCAATAAATTGTCTTTATTTCACATCATTAACCCAAATCTGTGAAGTAACTAAAGGTGTAAATATATGTAGTGGAGTAAAAGTGCATGATGACCACATGAAATAGTGTACTTGAGTAAATGTTCTCCCTCTGGAAAAGTTGTATTCTGTGTGTGTGTGTGTGGGTGTGTTAAATGTCAAATGTCACTAATGATGGCCAATGATCTCCAGTGTTCAAACATCCTCCACACTTCACTGCAGGACGTTTCCCTGACTCACTGCTTTAGTCTTTGGTTTCCTCACATGACCGTCTAACATTTACTTCCTGTCACTGCACCGGCTTCACCCTGGCGTTTTGGCTAGTTGTTGCATTGTTGCTTTTGCATGTTGGTGTGTTGTTGCGTTGGCGTGTTTGGCTCCTGAACTGTTACGGCCCGTCCACACATCAGCGTGCATTGTTTCAACTGAGACGCTTCCCATTCACTTTGAATGGGGTGACGTCAGGCTTTTCCGAACTGCATTGTGGTTACGTCGCTTTGCCTCCGTTGCTCACTTCGAAAGTTGAGAAAAGTTCAACTTTTCAAGCTTCGACGGAAGCGTCAGCAAATCAAATCATATGGCAGTACAAGTGCTAGTGTCTCCGGGGCAGGAGATTAATGTGAGTGGTTGTTGGTCGCGAGCCAGACACGCCCACCGGCAAGCTTCAATGCACGCTGCCGTGTGGACGTACCGTTAGCGCCGGAGCTTCGCTGCGGGGAAACTGTGGCGCGCATTATTGCGCTGCATTTGCTAATAAGATGAGGCCCGCTGCACTGCGTGTGTTCTGCGTATAGGAGGGGCGGCCCTGCACGGACAACAGCAGGAGAGGACTCTTTAAAGTAGAGACACTACATACTGATATACACCTGAACATCAGCAGGAGAGGACTCTTTAAAGTAGAGACACTACATACTGATATACACCTGAACATCAGCAGGAGAGGACTCTTTAAAGTAGAGACACTACATACTGATATACACCTGAACATGAGCAGGAGAGGACTCTTTAAAGTAGAGACACTACATACTGATATACACCTGAACATCAGCAGGAGAGAGGACTCTTTAAAGTAGAGACACTACATACTGATATACACCTGAACATCAGGCAGGAGAGGACTCTTTAAAGTAGAGACACTACATACTGATATACACCTGAACATCAGCAGGAGAGGACTCTTTAAAGTAGAGACACTACATACTGATATACACCTGATCATGAGCAGGAGAGGACTCTTTAAAGTAGAGACACTACATACTTGATATACACCTGAACATCAGCAGGAGAGGACTCTTTAAAGTAGAGACACTACATACTGATATACACCTGAACATCAGCAGGAGAGGACTCTTTAAAGTAGAGACACTACATACTGATATACACCTGAACATCAGCTGGAGAGGACTCTTTAAAGTAGAGACACTACATACTGATATACACTGAACATCAGCAGGAGAGGACTCTTTAAAGTAGAGACACTACCTACTGATATACACCTGAACATCAGCAGGAGAGGACTCTTTAAAGTAGAGACACTACCTACTGATATACACCTGAACATCAGCAGGAGAGGACTCTTTAAAGTAGAGACACTACATACTGATATACACCTGAACATCAGCAGGAGAGGACTCTTTAACGTAGAGACACTACATACTGATATACACCTGAACATCAGCAGGAGAGGACTCTTTAAAGTAGAGACACTACATACTGATATACACCTGAACATCAGCTGGAGAGGACTCTTTAAAGTAGAGGCACTACATACTGATATACACCTGAACATCAGCAGGAGAGGACTTTTTAAAGTAGAGACACTACATACTGATATACACCTGAACATCAGCAGGAGAGGACTCTTTAAAGTAGAGACACTATACTGATATACACCTGAACATCAGAAGGAGAGGACTCTTTAACTGTATGTCTACAGAGACAGTCACTATTCTTGCCTCACTGATAACTGGAACTGAAACAGTTCTACTAAATCTAAAATAAACTCAATCTTCCGAGTCACCATCTCCTGTTAACTGTGGGTGACATCCCTCCGATAGTTATAAATATCCATACGATACGATGTGCTATTCCAAATTGATTTAATTTAACTAAAAGGGTAATTTTAGTTTACATCACCAAGCAAATGTGATTACTGCCACCTATAAACACACACTGATGCACACACCCAGAAAAGCTCCATCACAATGTGGAAACGTATATGTTGTGGGCCCAGATTAACACATCCTCACACTTAATTAAACTCATCATTTCCAGTCATGCTTCAGCTTATCTCTTCTCTTATAAATAATGTACAGCTCCTCTCCTCTCTGTCTTTTTTCTACAAACTGAGGTTCATGACAATATCCAGATTTACTTTCCAGTGTCTTGAGCAAAGCTAAGATTAATTTATCTGCAATTATTATTTATTATGATCAATACAAATTGTTTATTTCAGTGGGTTATATGACTTTATTTTTTTATAAAAAATGTTTTACATTCACGTAACTTTGGGTATGTAGCCTTGAAGATGAATACATACAAGCAATGCAAACAGTAGAAATAAAGTCCATTAATAACAACTTGTTCCCAATACCTATATATAGGGGTTCGTCTAACTTCACAATTCTTACTTTGACCAAATGTTTTCCCAAGATGCTTCTGCGCAGCTTGAGGTTAAACCCTTCATACATGAAAGCGTGGAGTTTCAGGCTCTGCACTTTCCCTCCTCACCTCATACCTCAAAGACCGTACCTACAGGGTAACTTGGAGAGGGTCCGAGTCCGACCCTTGTCAATTATCTACAGGGGTCCCTCAGGGCTCTGTTCTTGGACCCCTCCTCTTCTCCCTGTACACAAACTCGCTCGGATCAGTCATTAGCCCGCATGGTTTTTCATATCACTGCTACGCTGACGACACCCAATTAATTCTGTCCTTTCCCCGCTCAGAGACCCAGGTCGTCGCACGCATCTCTACTTGTCTAGCTCACATCTCTCAGTGGATGTCTGCTCATCACCTCAAGCTCAATCTTGACAAGACTGAATTTGTTTTTCCTTTCCGGGAAAAGATTGTCCCACTCTTGACCTGACGATCAACATCGCCACCTCTGTTGTTTCCCCGACTCAGACTACAAGGAATCTGGGAGTAATCCTAGATAACAACCTGTCCTTCACTGCAAACATCGCTGCAACAACCCGTTGCTGCAGATATACGCTGTACAACATCAGGAAGATTCGTCCCCAGCTGACCCAGAAAGCCACCCAGGTTCTGGTCCAGGCTCTCGTCACCTCACGCCTAGACTACTGCAACTCCCTCCTGGCTGGTCTACCTGCATGTGCCATCCGACCTCTGCAGCTCATCCAGAATGCAGCGGCTCGTCTGGTCTTCAACCTTCCAACATTTTCCCACACCACTCCGCTCCTCCGCTCCCTTCACTGGCTCCCGGTAACTGCTAGAATCCACTTCAAGACACTAGTACTTGCATACCATGCTGCGAATGGATCTGGCCCTTCCTACATCCAGGACATGGTTAAACTGTACACCCCAGCGCGTGCACTCCGCTCTGCATCAGCCAAACGACTCGCTGCACCCTCGCTGCGAGGGGGACCCAAGTTCCCATCAGCAAAAACACGTGGGTTTGCTATCCTGGCTCCAAAATTGTGGAATGAGCTCCCCATTGACATCAGGACAGCAGAAAGCCTGCACATCTTCCGGCGCAGACTGAAAACTCATCTCTTTCGACTCCACTTCGAGCGATAGAATTACTAACAAGGCACTTATATAATAATAAAGGACTGGCTTATCTATAGCCAGTTGAGTAGCACTTGAAATGTTTGGCTCTATGGAACCTGATGTACTTATTTGATTCTGTTTTCTTCAGGGTTGTGTCTTCCTGGTCGTATGTACTTATTGTAAGTCGCTTTGGATAAAAGCGTCAGCTAAATGCAATGTAATGTAATGAAAGCAGAGAATATAGTGCACATCCTGTTGAGTGTGAAGGATCTGAAAGAAATGTCCTGGCATGATTCTGTAAAGCGTTTTCTGCAGACATGCTTCTCTTTCTTTAACCCTCTGACGGGGAGGCTGAGAAAAGGAGATTTTGTGAACTTCTGTGTAGCAAAAGTAAAAGTAGTCATTGTGCAGATTGGTCCATTTCAGAATAATATATATGATATGTTTTATAATGATTGATCATGAAAGTGTTCTCAAAGCTGGTGAAGGAGCAGCTAGTTTGAATAACTTTGTATACTGCAGGGTAGCTGGTGAATTTACTCCAGGTGGAACTAAAGTCTGATTTAACACTTGGTTATATTTCACATCATTGATCCACATCTGTGAAGTAACTAAAGGTATTCAATACATGTAGTGGAGTCAAAGTACACCCTTTACGTCTGAATTGTAGTGGGGTAGAAGTACTAAGTAACATACAACCACCTCTGGTCAATAATGATAGATCTTAATGTCAATACATTTCACATCATTAACCCAAATCTGTGAAGTAACTAAAGGTGTAAATAAATGTAGTGGAGTAAAAGTGCATGATGACCACATGAAGTAGTGTACTTGAGTAAATGTTCTCCCTCTGGAAAAGTTGTGTTCATTGTGTGTGTGTGTGTGTGTGTGTGTGTGTGTGTGTGTGTGTGTGTGTGTGTGTGTGTGTGTGTGTGTGTGTGTGTGTGTTAAATGTCACTAATGATGTAGCGGCTAATGATCTCCAGTGTTCAAACATCCTCCACACTTCACTGCAGGACGTTTCCCTGACCCCCTCACACGACCGTCTGACATTTACTTCCTGTCACTGCACCGGCTTCACCCTCAGGAGACGGCCTCCATGTTTTTGGGGGCAGAAAGTGCATCCTCCACTATACTACGCTAAATTGGATGGTGACGCGTGACTATACATGCTCAAACAAACTGCCTTCAAGTGAAGCAATGAGAGAGGGATTTCTTTAAGAAAGCAGCAAACAGTCCAACCTTTTTTACCAGATAAAAATGGTGTTGTAATCTGAAACATTTCCCTGATTATGATAACATGCCTTTTTAATAATAAACAAATGACTCCTTTCCCTCAAACTTAAAAAAAAGTCACATTAGGGTAAAGAGCGTACAGAAAAGTGAGTAAAGTGTACACAAACATTAAAATCCCAATGTTTTTAAACACTACATTTATGAAAAAATACATTTCCTCATACTCATTAAAGTATATGTACTATTGCCAATTACATGCATGACTAGATAGGCCCTTTTGACAGTGGAAAAAAACACTATAACATTTTTAGGATCAATTGTCGCCCTCTTGAGGATCTTTTAGGTAAAGCAGTTGATGACTGAAACTGAAAATGTCAGATATCTTCAGAGTGCCTTTATTGGAGATCCAGTTGAAAGTGAGGGATACAATTGCCTGAAAGATTCAACATTCAAAGACTCCAATGTCATATGCACAGCTACAGTGTAGTTATGGCAATGCAAATCTGAAGTCCCAGGCTCCTTCAACAATTCAACATAAACATGTAGTATTGTAATTATTATTTATTTTAATACTGTTAGTGTTTCTATTTTTTCACCACGGGGGCGGGGCATTGAAATGCTAAACTCCCATGATGCATTGCAGCGGTCCGTTGCTATTTTCCGGGCCTCAGAAGCTAGACGTTGCTAACAGTCGTTGATGCAGATTTTATACCGAATGTAATGTGTTTAAGAGACTTTTAAAACACATACAAAGACTTGGTTTATCTTTGGAGGGTGATTTATCCGTTAAACCGTGTTTTTGTTGCCTCCCGTTCTTTGTTCGTAGCTTTTTATACCACGTCGCTGATCGGTAAACATAAGTAAAGGTATTCAAGGGAGATTAGTGTGTTTTAACGGCAGTGTTTTATCAAGGAGAACAAAGACTGAAGAACCAGGACGAAGAGGAGAGAGAGGTAACATCTTTCAGTGTGTGTTTGTGTGAGAGAAGGTGCAGCTAGTTTGAATGACTTTGTATACTGCAGGGTAGCTTCTGAATTTACTCCAGGTGGAACTAAAGTCTGATTTAAGAGTTGATTACATTTCACATAATTCATCCAAATCTTTAAAGTAACTAGATTAATACCAAAAACATTTAGTAATTCAATAATTGTAGTGAAGTAAAAGTACAGAGTAACATTACATGGACATACTCAAAGAAAATACAAGTACCTCTAAATAGTACTATACAGTACTTGAGTAAATGTAATTAGTTACTTCTCACGTCTGCTATGAACCTACCAAGTGGCTGTAGATGTGTTGTGTTGTGTCTGTCGGTTGTATTGAGTTGTCTTGTTTTGTGTCAGCTGTAGTTGTGTTGATTATTTCAGAGACACAGCTGGAGAAGGAGCACTGAGAGCAGCATGGAGGAGAACAAAAAGAACCCTGGAGCTCAGGTCAGTGTGCACTTCATCACAATATAGTCCTAACACTGTTATCCTCAAATGAAAGATCACAACCTGTTTAGAAAATACAATATTAATGCACAATATGGTTAGATATAGGTTAGAACGTTGTGGTATAGCAGAGGTTGGGAGTAAGTCATACATTACATTACATTTAGCTGAAGCTTTTATCCAAAGCAACTTTCAATAAGTGCATTCGACCAACAAGATACAAACTTGAAGAAAACAGAATCATATAAGTACATCAGGTTTCATAGAGCTAAAACATTTCAAGTGCTACTCAACTGGCTTTAGATAAGCCAGTCCTTTATTAGTACATAAGTGCTTTGTTAGCAATTCTTTGTTAGTAATTCTATGGCTCGAAGTGGAGTCGAAAGAGATGAGTTTTCAGTTTGCACCGGAAGGTGTGCAAGCTATCTGCTTTCCTGATTTCAATGGGGAGCTCATTCCACCATTTTGGAGCCAGGATAGCAAACCGACGTGTTTTTGCTGATGGGAACTTGGGTCCCCCTCGCAGCGAGGGTGCAGCGAGCCGTTTGGCTGATGCAGAGCGGAGTGCACGTGCTGGGGTGTACAGTTTAACCATGTCCTGGATGTAGGAAGGGCCAGATCCATTCGCAGCATGGTACGCAAGTACCATTGTCTTGAAGTGGATTCTAGCAGTTACCGGAAGCCATGTGCAAACTGTTTCAAGTCTTAACCTACAAGTCTCTCACTGTGGTGAGAGTCAAGCAAGTGAAGTCATACACAATTCTGATGAATAACCCCAGTTTCCACATTTAAATCAGTTAAAAGACAGTGTTTATGAAAAATTGAGTTTTATTTTCACATTAACAACAATGGAGAACGGGGCAAGAATCAGCTCTTGTACTTTAGTAAAAGTAGAAGTACTCAGGTCTTGTACTTGAGTAAAAGTAGAACTGTTTTAACTTTAGATTTGTTGGAATTACAGTCTTTTAAGGACACAATAGAAACATCTATAGTCAATTAATCACTGAAAATGAACTATTACCCATTTTTTAGGAACCCCAAATACAGCCCTACATTATTTTTTCTCTGGCGTGGAAACGGGTGAAAACTTTTAGATTGAAAAGTTGATGTTTTAGAGTTAAACTGTATAGGTCTTTAAGTGTTTTGACTATAGGAAGATTGCTTAACATTTAGGTTAAATAAGGACACCAATATAATTCTTCTATAGTTAAAATATATAAAATAAACAATTTCCATTCCATTTGTCAAGTCTTGTGCCTTGTCACATGGTAAGCTATACCAGGTCTGTTATTGAGTTAAGTTTCCAGATTTAGAGAGGCCCATGGGCTCTTTGCTAATTATCAATAGTGTCAGAGAATATTTTAATCCGATCTCTTTGTGTCTTGAGTTTCTCAGCTTTTCTGAGAACCTGTCAAATTACAAACGATATGCTTTTCGTTAAGCCGCAGCTCCTATCTGTAATGTGAGGAGGAAACAGCTCAAGAGGTCCTCTGCCTTCCTGTGGGTGAGGGGTTTGGTTCATTTGAGTTGGGAATACAGATGGGTCTTTGTCCCAAGGTCTGGTAAAGATTAAGATGGGAGGAGCGGGCTTTTGGGGTTGTAAGGAAATGTGTTTCTGCGCTGTGTCTTCAGAGTTTGCTTGGTAGTTCACATGTAACGTGTGAAATGCTCTGTGATCTCTCCGGCCGTATTCTACTCTCAATAAATATCAGTGTTTGACTAAAGCCGCTCCTGCTTCCATCCTTTCCTGAGCCTTGGCTCTGCATTGCTGCACAGAAGTTTTCTCCACAAATAGATGTATTACTTTTAAAGTGAGCTGACACAGAGTTTAGAGGAAGTGCAAAGAGGCGCTGTTTAGATAATACAGTTAAGTCTTTGTTAGTTAATTACTCCTAAAGACGTCATGAGATGATGACCTTCTTATATCTAAAAACATATACAAGTATGGCATTCAGAGCAGTGGCGGTTCTACGGGGTGGCAGCTGCCACCTCAGAAAAATGCCTTGCCACCCCAGTTGGCAGCTTTGTTTTGAAAGAAAAGATGTGGCTCATCGGACATTTATGAGAGAAAATCTCTAATGTGCAAGTGAATGCAGCACAAGACGCAAGCCTTGTAACCCCTCCCCTGGCGCGAGCCTGGAAATATGATTGGCGGCGATTTCATTTGAATGGGGGGACGGCGCAAAACGAGAAGCATTTCGGATCCAAGTAGACGGAAAGAATGCGGTATTTGCGTTCTACAATGACAGAGAAGAGCCTGTCAAGTTTGGCTGTGCTGCAAGGCAAGTTTATTTATATAGCACTTTTCTGTACACAACAATTCAAAGGGCTTTACAAAACAAATTAAAATACCTTTTAGGAATACAGACAGTAAGAACACATATATAATGGCATTTTACAACAGGCATTAGAAAGCAAAGATAATAAAATAATTAAAATAAACACCACAGGTATACAATACATCAGGGATCACCAACTACATTTGTCCAAGGGCCAAAACGTATCCAATAGACACTATCGCGGGCCAACGGGGGGGGGGGGGGGGGGACTCTTCACGCTAACGAAGGATCACTTCTAGGCAGGGTTGGGAGGGTTACTTTGTAAATGTAATCAGTTACTGATTACTGAATACATGCTCTGAAAGTAATCAGAATACAGTTACAGTTACGTGTCTTAAAAAAGTAACGTGTTCAGGTTACTTGTAGAATACTTTTGGAATACTTTCTTTTTCCATAACAGATGGGTTTGTTTTGTTAAACAGGAGACACTTGTTTTACTGTTTTAATGGCTTATCAAGAACTCAAACACAACATCTTGGTGTCATTCTGGACAGCTCCCTCTCATCTGCACCCCACATAACAAACATCACCCGGACTGCATTCTCCTGCTGTAAACCTTTCCTTAGAATATGTTATGAATTGTAAGGTGTCCTTGGGTGCTTTGAAAGGCGCTCCTAAATAGAATTAATTATCATTATTTATTATTATTATTATCTGAAACGATGTAATAACTTTTAAAACTTGTTCCAGTCACTTGCCCCATGCATTCAGCAGCAGCAGGCCATTCACTTTGATTTGATCCCGTTATAAATGTCATCATTTCGACAATAAAGAAATGCTACATCAACGTTATCTTGCACATTTTATCTAACCATCTCCGTTTCTAACTTTCAATATATTTTAAAAGAGATCGCTCTCTCATCTGCGTGCGGGGGCGGGGCCTCACAGACACGCTGCATCTCTCTCGCTCACAGACACGCTGCATCTCTCTCTCGCTCACAGACACGCTGCACCTCTCTCTCGCTCACAGACACGCTGCAGCGCTGTGCAGTGTGCACACAGTTCTGCCGGTAATGAATATTACATTTTGTGAGGAAACTTTTCCACCAATAATTCCAATAAGTATTCCAAAATGTATTCACTTCAGGTTTACGAAAGTAACTGTAATCAGATTACTCGTTTTTCAAATGTAACGTCAGCTGAATACAGTTAGCCTACTTGATTTTTGTATTCTGATTACGTAACATCGTTACATATATTCCGTTACAACCCAACCCTGCTTCTAGGCTACTGTCCCGCAGCTCCTGCCTCTCTGTTGGACTCTGTTGCAGCGGGGCTGCTGCTGTGGTGCGGAGCGCACAAAGCAGACTCTTCACAACGAAGAATCACTTCTTCTTCTTCTTCTTCAAGGAAGGGAAGGTTTCGCAGTACGCAGTCTACTGTCCCGCAGCTGCTGCCTCTCTGTTGGACTCCGGTACTGCACCTTACTCACGAGACGTTGTAAAAATAAAAATGGGTGGGGGGCGAACGCAGTAACCACTCCGCCAACGCCACAGTCACCCCGTCGTGCGGGCCGGATGAGAATGTCTGGCGGGCCGGATGTGGCCCGCGGGCCGCCAGTTGGTGGTCACTGCAATACATGTTTAAAAGGCATACTGTAGTGCGAATATGAGCAGCTCAATTAAAAGCAGCCAAAGAGATATGTTTTTATTCTCGATTTAAAAAATATTATGCGTTTCTGCGGACGTGCATGATTTGGGTAGTTTGTTCCAGAGTGTCGGGGCATAATAGCTAAATGCTGCCTCTCCATGTTTTGTTTTTACTCTCGGAATCGATAACAGTCCCAGAAGACCTGAGGCACCTTGATGGCTCGTAATTATGTAGGAGTTCAACAATATACTTTGGTCCTAAACCATGTAATGATTTAACAACTAGCAATAGTACTTTAAAATCAATTATTTGGTCGACTGGAAGCCAATGTAAAGATTTCAGAACCGGACTGATGTGATCCACTCTTTTAATGTTAGTGAGGACACGTCCAGCAGCGTTCTGAATCAGCTGCACCTTTCCGATGGATTTTTTTGTCAGCCCTGTGAATACACTATTGCAGTAGTCGAGTCTACTGAAGGTAAAAGCATGGACAAGCTTTTCTAAGTCCTGTTGTGACATTAGTTTTTTAATCCTCGATATGTTCTTCAGGCTGTACTCGGCATTGAATCAAAACGCACTAAAGTTTTGGATCTTAATACGTTTGTGAGGCGTTTTGCTGAACAAGATGGTAATCGCCGCATTCAGCTGTTATAGGCAACTTGATGCTCTGCTCACGGATGAGTCGATGAGCATAAAAAACTGTTAAGATGATGACCTTACGTGTGTAAATATTTTTTTTTCTTTGTGGGGGTCTGCCCCCAAAAAACAGTTTTAAGTCCTGAGAAAGTCAAATAAGACGGTGTGTAAAACTACACTGCCCAGCCAAAAAGAAGTAACCACTTTCATTTAACTAGACCAGTAGGTAAGGACTTTCCACTGGATAATAACTGCATCAATGTGTGTTTTAGCTGAATACACGTTTTTTAAGCCTAATTGATGCAGTTAGTCACTTCTTTTATGTTTGTTCTTTCTGATGTAAAGTCAAGGTTGTAACTGTTTGCAATGAAGTTGTGGGGCGCTGAACTGTTCTTTTGATATATGATAGTAATTGCTTGTCTTTCAAATTTGAAGGAGGGTGAGCAAGCATCTTGTGGAACATTCATCATTAACTCCTCCAAAAAATATAGTTTATTTAATAATAACACTGAATATGTGAATCATAACGATGATTGACAGTGTTGTGGAATATTTTCCAAGGCCCATAACTTTGACCCAGTTTATCAGTTCAAACTGTCCTGACTGAGCACACGCACCTCGTAACCTTGGCTGCTGTGCTCTCAGTGTTCTGTCTCCCTGTTCCTGCCTGTTGGATCAGCTGATAGAGGTGTTATGATTCTATGTTCCTGCCTGTTGACGTCAGCTGATAGAGGTGTTATGATTCTATCTTGTTATGCAGCATGTTGATGATGCTCTCAGAACTAGCTAAATACAGGGGTCTGAGGTAGAGTTCTTTAGAATTGACGTGGTAACTCTCCCGTGCAGTCTCACCGTGACTGCTGTGACTTGTGATGTGAATCTCTCCGGTCGTAACTCCAAATAAATCATCAGTGTTTGACATCGAAGCTCCTGCTCCTCCCGTGTCTCTTTCCTGAGTCGGTGACTCCCACTGCATTGCTACACAGAGGTTTCCTCTACAGACAGCTGATAGGAATAATATGATTGTTAATAGTATCATATTAATTTAGACAAACGACGAGACAGTTAATGAATGTACTTATTGCAGCAGTCTGCATAGATTTGGTACCCCTGCTGGTCTAAGAGTGAGAAACTCATTCAGTTATTGTTCAGTTAAAATTCATTTAAATTATGTCTGCCACCTTATATATTTAAGGCTTTACTGATGTGCCACAATAATGTCACCAAATGTTATTGATAGTGGTGCACGATAATTATCGGTCCGATATTAGGAATTATGACGTCATCCCGATAAACCCGATAAAAGTATTAATAGCCCCGATAATATACAATATATTTTTTGGGTAAAAAAAAGAAAGAAATACTGCGGTGTGGGTGGATTGGGATGAGGGGCGCTTGTTTTTTATTCGACTCCTCCCGTTTTGCCAGTACTGTGGTATTAGTGGTTTAGGAAGAGGGGAGTTTTTCACAAATCCAGCACTCCCTAACTCATGCCTGGCTGTGACGTAAATGGTGTGAAGCCAGGACAGTAAACAAACATGTCGTTGGTAGTATGGGACTATTTGAAAGTTACAGAGTTAGATAGTTCGCTCGCTATTTGTATTAACAAATGCAATGCAGAAGTTCCACGAGGAGGGAAAAAGGCAACAAGATATAATACTTCCAACCTGATTAGTCACCTGAAACATCGCCATCGCTACGATGGTGTGTTAAAAGCGTACGAAGACGCCTGCGCTGCTAAACTAGCGGCAAATCCAAAGCCAGCTGCAAAGGCACCGGGGCTTTTACCTATCGACGAGGCTTTTGAAAAAGGCAATACTCAAAAAAATACTCAATTATATTTATTTGGGAAAATAAATATGGTCACTTTGAAGAGTCAAAACTGTTCTTGGCTTTGTTTTGTTCATAGTAGTAATGCTCATGTCATTTGCTCACTACTAGTCTTTTTTTTTTTACCACCAGGTGTGCAAAAACTACAGGTACATTTAATATATAATATTATTATCGGGTATCGGTCTTGAGAAGCAGGAAGTTATCGGTATCGGTTTCAAAAAACCAATATCGTGCATCCCTAGTTATTGAGTTAAAATATTAATATTGTGGCTTTCCAAGTTAACATTAATTGATATGACTGCGATTAAATCAGCATATTCTTCTGCCACCCTCTTGCCACCCCATGAATATTTTCTAGATCCGCCCCTGATTCAGAGGGAAAACATGTGATGTCGTGTGTTAGTTAAAGGACATCTATCATGCTATATTTAAATGATATATTGTAGGGCCATACTTATATAAGGTATATTTATACATTTCTGTTTTCAAAATGCCAAACAGATCATGCATTTTAGCCATGCCAGGGGTAGACATTAAGGGTAAAAAGCCACTGGCCCTCCGGGCCGGTGGAATTGTATTGTCACTGGCCTCACCATTGTAACCACTGGCCCGGAGCATTCGTCCAAAAAAAAAAATATCGACAAATAATGAAGAAAATTAACACATTTGTTGCAATAGTAATTTATACATTACTACTTGTACTACAACATTTGAACAATCAGTTCTTCCTCATTTGTTCATATTTGGTTTATTAAAAATAATGATATTGTAGTCATTGTTAAAAAATGTCTGCTATTATTATGAGTATTATTATTTGTATAATGCACTTTCTGCCTTCCTGTCATTAGGAGTTAGACATGTAATGGCTATAGATTAGAACCTTCATTATCCTAAACTGATGGGACATTTCCCTATAGCCAATACCTTTATATTTTCTACTCTTCACTTACTTGTCAGCATAGGTCGGCATTGATGTACAGAGCCGACAGAAGACCTTGTTTATATTGGCATCATATTGAGAGGTGCAGTGACGCGTCCTAAAACCAGGAAGTAAGCTGCTGGTTCCCTCGACAAAAAGCAACGGGATTTCTCCACAGGGTTTTGGAAAATAGCTTGAAATAAGGTCTGTGGAAAACAAACCTGTTTGATAAATGCACGTTTTGTTCAGCCGGATAATATCCACATGTCTACCCTACTTTTATAATTTTCGAATCATAAATCTAATCGATAGATTATAAAAGGGGTTTAGGACGCGTCACTGCACCACTAGAAGCCAACTCCATCAATCAAGCTGAAACTTTCTCTCCCTCTTCTTCTCATGCTCCCTCACTCTCCTTTAACTCCTCCGGTGACTTTCTTTTATTTGAAAATAGTTTTTTGCTCGGCGCTTGGCCGGTTACCACTGGTATTAAAAACATTTTGGCGAATGGTTAGGTGGCGCGATAGTCTGTCGTGAAGGAGCACGCTCACGGGAGCCTGCTCGCGCTCACGGGAGCCTGCTCGCGCTGCGCTCCGCAGCAAACAGCTGTTTGCTTTTCACCCAACAACGACAAGCGACTCACGAAACGCTATGTTGTAGCGTTAATAAACGAAACAATTTAACTAAATTGCTTGTCAAAATACCAATACCACAGGAAAAAATAAATTTTAAACAATATTTTTAGTGGCCCAAGCGGGCAAGTGGAAAGTACGTTATGCTGGCCCGGGGTGTCTAAATAGTGCTTCCGGGCCAGCGGGCCAATTATAATGTCGAGCCCTGCATGCCTCATTTTGCTCTATTTGCTGTTCTCCAGCCCTGTTTTTGCAGGGGGCTGATTCTGTGAACTGCAGCTGACCACGCACCCCTGCAGGAGAGGAGAGCGTGCTCTGATCAAGTCAGAAGAGGGGGGCATGCACGGAGGCGAGTAGACGTGTGTCCTGACAGCTCCAAGATTAGTGACTTCAAAATACTTTTCCATTGTGCAGTTTGGCTCACTAATAGTATGCGACAACTCATAAGGTACTTATAAAGTACTCTAGCGAACTCTAGCTCAATTATTTTGATTTTTAACCGGCCAAAATGACTACTACTCGATCAAAACCTCGCAAAAGGAGGCCTCAAACCCTCGCTCTTTCCTGACTCGGCTAGCGCTGCTACTCCTAACGCTGCTGGGGACACCCTAGATGCCTTGCTGCTACAGTCGATGATGGAGTCTCTCAAGAATGACATATTCGGGAAAATTGATACATCGGCCGCGAGTCTGCACTCTGAAATATTGTCTGTGAGAAAAGAACTGAAGAGCTCAGTTGAACCACTTCAGCACACGAAGCCGAGATCTGGAGCAAGCTGCCACTGACCACAGCACTAGGATTGACAAGCTGGAAGATACAGTTGATATGCTAACTTCACAAGTGAAACGTTTGGATGACAAATGTGAGGATCTTGAGGGCAGGTCGTGGAGGAATAATATGCCCGTGATGGGTATTCTGGAGGGAACCCGTGCCACTGATTTCATCGCGCAGTCGCTCCGGGACTTGCTCAAGCTGGACGAGAAGCCTCTACCTGACCGTGCCCATCGGACCCTGCGAGAGAGACCCAAGGAGGGAACCTTACCTCGGCCCTTTGTTGTAAGAGTACACTTCTTTCATATCCGGAGCCAGATCCTGCAGCGGGCTGGTGAATCCTCTCCTCTTCTCTACAACGGCAAGAGGATCTCCATTTTCCCGGACTATACGTCCTCCGTTGACAAGAAGCGAGCTGCTTTTGTCCCAGTTAAGCGTACCCTACAGGGGTAGACATTAAGGGTAAAAAGCCACTGGCCCTCCGGGCCGGTGGAATTGTATTGTCACTGGCCCCACCATTGTAACCACTGGCCCGGAGCATTCGTCCAAAAAAAAAATATCGACTAATAATGAAGAAAATTAACACATTTGTTGCTATAGTAATTTATGCACTTACTACTTGTACTACAACATTTGAACAATCAGTTCTTCCTCATTTTCCTCAATTGTTCATATTTGGTTTATTAAAATAATGATATTGTGGTCATTGTTAAAAAAATGTCTGGTATTATTATGAGTATTATTATTTGTATAATGGACTTTCTGCCTTCCTGTCATTAGGAGTTAGACATGTAATGGCTATAGATTAGATCCTTCATTATCCTAAACTGCTGGGACATTTCGCCAATACATTTTATATTTTCTACTCTTCACTTACTTGTCAGGTCGGCATTGATGTACAGAGCCGACTAAAGAAGACCTTGTTTATATTGGCAGTGACGTGTCCTAAAACCAGGAAGTAAGCTGCTGATTCCCTCCACAAAAAGTAATGGGATTTCTCCACAGGGTTTTGGAAAATAGCTGGAAATAAGGTCTGTGGAAAACAAACCTGTTTGATAAATGCACGTTTTGTTCTGCCGGATAATCTCCACATGGCTACCCTACTTTTATAATCTTCTAATCATAAATCTAATCGATAGATTATAAAAGGGTTTTAGGACGCGTCACTGCACCACGAGAAGCCAACTCCATCGATCAAGCTGAAACTTTCTCTCCCTCTTCTTCTCATGCTCCCTGTCACTCTCCTTTAACTCCTCCGGTGACTTTCTTTTATTTGAAGATTGTTTTTTGCTCGGCGCTTGGCCGGTTACCGCTGGTATTAAAAACATTGTGGCGAATGGTTAGGTGGCGCGATAGTCTGTCGTGAAGGAGCGCGCTCACGGGAGCCTGCTCGCGCTGCGCTCCGCAGCAAACAGCTGTTTGCTTTTCACCCAACAACGACAAGCGACTCACGAAACGCTTTGTTGTAGCGTTGATAAAAGAAACAATTTAACAAAATTGCTTGTCAAAATACCAATACCACAGGAAACATATTTTTTTAAACAATATTTTTAGTGGCCCGAGCGGGCAAGTGGAAAGTACGTTATGCTGGCCCGGGGTGTATAAATAGTGCTTCCGGGCCAGCGGTCCAATTATAATGTCGAGCCCTGCCCTACATTCGATGTGTTCCAGTCAGGCGTTCGTCCAAACCACAGCACTGAGACTGCTCTTGTAAAGGTCTTCGATGACATCCACTTAAACACAGACAGTGGCAGAACTTCAGTGTTAGTATTATTAGATCTCAGTGCTGCGGTTGACACTGTTGACCACAGCATATTACTAGACCGACTGGAAAACTGGGTGGGACTTTCGGAAACAGTTCTAAATTGGTTTGAATCCTACCTAAAGGACAGAAACAACTTTGTTTCTATAGGTAAATACACATCCTCAAGGCTCCATCTTGGGGCCTCTTCTCTTTAACATCTACATGCTACCACCGGCTCAGATAATGAAAAACAACAAAATAAGTTACCAAAGCTATGCAGATGACACACACATTTACGTAACAATTTCACCAGGAGACTATGCTCCAATTCAAACACTGAGTATGTATATTGAACAAATCAATGACTGGATGTGTCAGAACTTTCTCCAATTAAACAAAGATAAAACTGAGGTGATGGTTTTTGAAGCCGAGTCAGAACGTATAAAAGTTAGCGCTGAGCTTCAGTCTGCAATGTTCAAAACAACAGATAAAGCCAGAAATCTAGGTGTAGTCATGGACTCTGACCTGAGTTTCAACAGTCACATTAAAACAGTTACTAAATCAGCCTACTATCACCTAAAGAACATATCTAGGATTAAAAGACTAATGTCACAGCAGGATTTGGAAAAACTTGTCCATTCTTTTATCTTTAGTAGACTGGACTAGTGCAATGGTGTCTTGACAGGTCTCACAAAAAAATCTATTAGAAAGCTGCAGCTGATTCAGAACGCTGCTGCTCGAGTCCTCACTAACACTAAGAAAGTGGATCACATCACTCCTGTTCTGAAGTCTTTACACTGGCTTCCTGTGTGTCAAAGAATAGATTTCAAAATACTGCTGCTGGTTTATAAAGCACTGAATGGTTTAGGCCCAAATTACATTTCTGACCTCCTGCTAAATGATGAACCATCCAGATCTCTCAGGTCTTCAGGGACTGGTCAGCTTTCTGTCCCCAGAGTCAGAACTAAACATGGTAAAGCAGCGTTCAGTTATTATGCTCCAAATATCTGGAACAAACTCCCAGAAACCTGCAGGTCCGCTGCAACTCGGACTACTTTTAAAACCAGGCTGAAGACTTTACTTTTTGTCGCTGCTTTTAATTGAACTATTCATATCTTAGACTGCACTGTAACTTTTATCCATGTATTTTTTCTTTTAATGTTTTAAATTTAAATGTAATTAAACTCCATGACTTTTATGAGAGGGACTGCTCGAAAGTAGGATATTTGGGATATCCGTCGTAGCCAGGGTTTACGATCAGTTTTTGGGTGATTTGTACTGAGGAACAAGTATCACATCACCGACGGGTGAAAAATAGCGTTTTGGTAACACGGTGTGTTCAGGTAACACTTAAAGACTTTGTTATGGAATGCAAAGCAGAGTAGGGGGCTAGTACACCCTCCTGAGGGTCCGATTGTGGATGTCATGCGAGCAAAACATGGTGAAAACAGTCTGTCAAAATAAAAAATCTGGACCGAAATGTTCGGATTTCCAAAGGGAGGTTATTTGAGTAAATAAAAAATCAAGAACCTAAAGAATAAATTACAAGAACATGAAGACGGAATGAAGGGTAAAAATACAATTAAAGTAAAAGACTTAGAAAAGCGGGACACTCACAGAAAGTGTTTTAAAATAGTGGGAGGATGAAGCAGAGTGCAGTGAAAGAAGGCAGTTGGCCTCGTGGAGTTAAGAAAATATTAAGGTTGAGGATGAATGTGAAGGAAAGAAGGCTTTCAATGCTCGGTGAGATGTACAGTGTCTAAATTGTTTAAAGTTAAACGTAATTAAACTCCATGACTTTTATGAGAGGGACTGCTCGAAAGTAGGATATTTGGGATATCCGTCGTAGCCAGGAATTACAATCAGTTTTTGGGTGATTTGTACTGAGGAACAAGTATCACATCACCGACGGGTGAAAAATAGTGTAACACAGGGTGTTCAGGTAACACTTAAAGACTTTGTTATGGAACGCAAAGCAGAGTAGGGGGCTAGTACACCCTCCTGAGTGTCCGATTGTGGATGTCATGCGAGCAAAACATGGTGAAAACAGTCTGTCAAAATTATAAATCTGGACGGAAATTTTCGGATTTCCAAAGGGAGGTTCTTTGAGTAAATTAAAAATCAAGTACCTAAAGAATTGAACTATTCATATCTTAGACTGCACTGTAACTTTTATCCTTTAATGTTTCTTTTATTAGCTTTTCTTTTTAATGACTGATTTTAAATGCCATTTTCTTAATGTCTTTCATTTTTTGTTTTTGTTCTAATGTTTGTTTTATTATCTTTTACTGTTTTTAAATGCCTTTGTCTGAATGTCTTTCATTTTTGTAAAGCACCTTGAATTGCCTGGTGCTGGAAGGTGCTATATAAATAAATTGGCCTTGCCTTGCCTAAAGCAGTGTTCAGTTATTATGCTCCAAATATCTGGAACAAACTCCCAGAAACCTGCAGGTCTGCTGCAACTCTTACTACTTTTAAATCCAGGCTGAAGACTTTTCTTTTTTGTCGCTGCTTTTAATTGAAACTGAGTCGTTGTGTTCATCAGTAAAGTGGAACTTCTGTGTGAACTAAAGATGCTATATAAATAAACTTGCCTTGCCTTGTACTAGAGTAGAAGTAGAAGGTGTGTTGCACGGTGCACCGATACTAGAAATGTATTGCGACACCCTGCCGTTAAAAACATTACGATTTCTCCATTTCATTAGTATCGGTACTTCAAGACTGACATTGGTTTAATAAGATTCGTATTTCCTATGTGTGTTCAGCGCTCTGCTTCCACTGCTTGCAGCCTGTCCGTTCCTCTAAGAGACTGTGTTTGTTGTTGGAGATGATGCTATTAAAATGCTATTTTAGTTAATACGGATTCTTGTGTTAAACCTTCCTGCCGGCTCCCAGACCGTAGTCGAGGAACACGGGATGACTCTCTGCAGTCTTCGAGGACCGAAACAACAAACTTCGGGTTAAAAAAAAACACTTTTCAAAAGGCAGACAGGCGAGCTCTTCTTTGGGAGGCCGTTGCATTTAATAAGGTCTTTGTTACAGATCTAACTTTGAAGACACATACCTATTTTGCGGCTGTTTCGTTGGCTTCAAAATGCTCACTCTCGCTCGCTCTACCATGCACACACATGTCACACCCCTCTCTCTCTCTTAAAGGGATAGCGATCTGACTCGGCATGACCCTAATATCATAACACTCGAAATCGCAATTCTTGACTTGGTATTGAAACAAATGTTGGTATTGGGACACCACTAGTGTGTGTGCTGAGCAGAGCACAAACACACACACACATAATGCGCCTTGGTGACCGGACATCTCCTTCATGAAACTGATAATAGGGGGTATAAAATCCTTGTGATTCACCCTGTATTCACATCACTCTTCGCCACCTTTCACACACTTATTCCCCCGTAATAAAGCCATGTGCATCACCCTGGAGCTGGGTGGGTGGGAGCGAGGTGCTGGCAATGATTTCTAACCATTATTACCGTTATGGAGGGGTTGCATGAACACTTTACCCAGCGTTCACACACTCATTTCGGGGTAATAAAGCCCTGTGCATCAGCCTGGAGCTCTGCCTGGGACCGTGGGACCCTGCTTACAGCAGTGAGTCTGCTGCCCTTATGTTCTTGTACATTTCACTTTTAAAAACAGCTTTCTGCCCTGGAAATGATTTCTAACCATTATTACCGTTATGGAGGGGCTGCATGAACACTTTACCCAGCTTTCACACTCTTCTTCCTGGTAAAACAATCAATGTATTTCCGACTGCTTTCCATCAGCACCCGACAGTCATTTCAAACGGTTTTAAATCGTTTTTGAGCTGCTTAGTCATAAGCAGAGTACCCATGTCAGGGGGACATTGTGGAGGTCTGCAGTCCGTATTTTGGGGGTCTTGGAGGGGCTACAGAGAGGTGCAATTACTGGTCTCTCTCCTGGAGGTGTGAAATAAGCAGAGTACCCATGTCAGGGGGACATTGTGGAGGTCTGCAATCTGTATTTTGGGGGTCTTGTAGGGGCTACAAAGAGGTGCAATTACTGGTCTCTCTCCTGGAGGTGTGAAATAAGCAGAGTACCCATGTCAGGGGGACATTGTGGAGGTCTGCAGTCCGTATTTTGGGGGTCCTGGAAGTGAACTCCATGTGTATTCGATGAGCACCCATGAGTCAAGCTATTTTCGTGGGTGCTAAATCAGGCAGTTCAATGTGTGTCTGTGTGTGTGGTTAAAACGTAGCAGCCTGCGTTCACTCTTTAGCTGTTCTAATGAAGGTAAACACAGTGAAGTAAACAGTAAAAGGCACAGCTCTTTGCAGCTGGTGCTGCTCTTCTCAGATTCTGCTCA
This sequence comes from Harpagifer antarcticus, assembly GCA_902827135.1. Taxonomy (NCBI): domain Eukaryota; kingdom Metazoa; phylum Chordata; class Actinopteri; order Perciformes; family Harpagiferidae; genus Harpagifer; species Harpagifer antarcticus. The sequence continues at coordinate 1,060,865 of CADEHL010001070.1, forward strand.
GTAGCACGTTACTGCCTCCTGCTGCTGCAGAGATTACATGAAGTGAAGGAGGTTTTCCTTCTATCAAACAGCTGTGGGCAGCAGATATTGTGAGAGTCACGGACATGAATTCATAGATCAAGACAGACTGGTTTACATACACTTCTGTTTTGCCGATCCGGTGCTTAGACAAATAACTGGCCGAACTGTGCCTAAGATGAAGTCCGAGTTCGAAATATATCTCAAATAATGTATGCACTGCCATTTCCCCACATAAACATAACAGTCTGCAATGAAACGGCTGTCTCCTGTGCGCTCCACTTCCTCCTTGGCGCACCGGTAACTTTCTTGTGCGAGCAAGATACTTTCTCTCTCTTTTTTTTTATTTTTTCATTGCCGTTTAGGGGCTTCGTACAATACAAATGCAAATATTTTATTTTAAAAAGTAAAGTACTTTCGAGTCATCTGTCTCAAGCCTAAGTCAAATCTCAAGTCATGAATACCAAGTCAAAGTCAAGTCTTTTATCAATCTTAGTCAAGCAAGTCTCAAGTCCAAAAATATGCGACTTGAGTCAAGTCATGTGACTCGAGTCCCCCCTCTGGTTTAAACTGTGGTTAGGATGTTGCTGTATTACTCTATCAAATATAATAAACACAAACAGTTAGTACAAGTAGTATTTTGTTAACTGTATAAGTATTAAGTGAGTTTTTATTGTGTTATATGTATTCATGCTTTTTAGATTGACTTTCTCTCTTTCTCTGTCCGTCTGTTTTAGAAACCGAAAGGAAGAGAGAGCCGTCACAGCTGTCAGCAATGTGAGAAATCTTTTACAACATCTGGAACTTTAAAGCTCCACCTGTGTATTCATACAGGAGAAGAACCGTACAGCTGTGAAGAGTGTGGGAAAATATTCAAGACATCAAGTGACCTCGATACACATCAATGTATTCACACAGGAGAAAAAACGTACAGCTGTGAAGAATGTGGGCAAACGTTCACTAGATCAGGTCATCTCAAAACACATCAACGTATTCATACTGGAGGAAAAACATACAGCTGTGAAGAGTGTGGGAAAACGTTCACTGCATCAGGTAATCTCAAAATACATCAACGTGTTCACACTGGTGAAAAACCATACTGGTGTGAAGAGTGTGGGAAAACATTCTCTACATCAGGTAATCTCAAAGAACATCAACGTATTCACACTGGAGAAAAACCGTACAGCTGTGAAGAATGTGGGCAAACGTTCACTAGATCAGGTCATCTCAAAACACATCAACTTATTCATACTGGAGAAAAAACATACAGCTGTGAAGAGTGTGGGAAAACATTCAAGACATCAGGTGAACTCAAAACGCATCAACGTATTCACACTGGAGAAAAACCGTACAGCTGTGAAGAGTGTGGGAAAACATTCAAGACATCAAGTGAACTCAAATTGCATCAACGTATTCACACTGGAGAAAAACCATACAGCTGTGAAGAGTGTGAGAAAACGTTCACTCAATTAAGTAATCTCCAAACTCATCACCGTATTCACACAGGAGAAAAACCATACTGGTGTGAAGAGTGTGGGAAAAAGTTCAGGAAATCATCATCTCTCAAAATACATCAACGTATTCACACTGGAGAAAAACCGTACAGCTGTGAAGAGTGTGGGAAAGCGTTCACTACATCAGGTATTCTCAAAACACATCAACGTATTCACACTGGAGAAAAACCGTACAGCTGTGCAGTGTGTGGGAAAACGTTTTCTCAAATTGCTAACCTTAATGTCCATGACCGAATCCACACTGCATAGTTTTGAACAACTATGAGAGCAAAGCTAGCTGTTTCCTCCTCCTGATGTCCTGAGAGCTGTATTGTTATATTTTAAGAGTCTTTCTGAATTTAAGTCTGACTAACCGTTTTCTATGTTCTGACCAGCGTTCACACTATGCCAACACAAGGCCACGGAGATGTTGTTTCTCCCGATTTAATTCATGTTTGTAACGCTTCCTGATCTATAAAGAATTGTTTCACTATGCTGGTTTTCAACTAAGATTCTAATGGCCTTGTTTTTCCTTTTATAAAATATTATATGTCCAGGGTTTAATTGCTAGCCTCGTTAAGCTATTATATCATGAAAGTTACGGTGCTTATTAAGCATTTTAAAGCGTATGTGGTAAGTTGCCAAAGTGCTTTGTTTTGAACGTTCATCAGTATTGTAATCAAAAAGAGAAATATGAACGTTAGTTTTTACTGAAATTATCAAATAAAGTCAACATTTCACTGAGCTGTGTGGGGTTTGTTCAACTTTTAAAAGATGTTTGAATGGTGATGTACACAGTGATAGATGTTAAGGACTAACGTTTATAATAAATACATTTGTATTTATTTTAAGATATTTTCATACAATCATACGTATTGGGATCATTTGTATTAATGTGTACCGGAGGGAGAGGGTGACGAGCATAAGTTTCACTTTCCTTTTTTATTTCAATTCCAACTTTGGTCATGAAGAATATGTTTCTCTGTTGTCCACGTTCATAAAGCATAACATAAATATAAATCTACATTTGGACATTGCCTTACCAGAATCTGAGATTGACGGTATACAGGTAAAATTACCTGTGAAACTGAGCGGCTGTGTTTCGTTTTTGGTTAATGAACATTTGGGGATAATAGACCCAGGGGATCAGTGTCTGGGGACTCAGTCCTTGCTGATTTCCTCAGTGTGTGCTGCTCTGGACGGAAATGCCATACAAGCATACACAGCTCATGTTTAGAGAGACCTTAAAAGAAGGGCATCAGTAAAGTGGAGCTTCTGTGTGAAAGCAATGTAAAGATTTGTATTGAACAAATCGCCGAATTCTGGGGGTTTCAGCGGCCAAGCACAGCAGTTGAAAATAAGCAGCCAGAGATATTACTGCTATCGCCTCTCTGTAAAACACGGCTCCAGATACAGCCGCGGGTGTGTGTGTGTAAACCTCCCCGTGCTTGTGGAGCTGGAGAAGTACAGCTGAGAGGGAGAAAGTCACATGTTTTTGCCTATAAAAGTTTTAACTCACACCACCGCCATCTCTTTTTAAAAATGGAAAAAGAGATGGTTTAAAAGCACCCGTTGCTTGCGACCCCTTTCAAATGGTTAGACGGACCAGCGCAAGGTGCGTGCATTGCCCGATGCGCCACAGTTCCCTAGACATTGAGGAGCAGGTGGCGGTCAGGGGTGCATACATACAATTATAGGCTAATTGATCACAGGTGGGTAGTGGCACGCAAATGTAGAGCAAACTGTGTTTCATCATTGGATGAGCTCGATGGCAAGTGTATAGGCTGGTCGTGTCGGACTACAGTCAACTGGGCTGTCGTTTGGAGAGAAAGAGAAGAGGGAAAAGTCTGGGGGCTCCGGTCGGGGGGGCACAGCACCACTAGAAAAGGATAGTGGTGTGGCAAGAGGATAAGTTAGTTATCGCTCTTGGACGGCTTTCGGGCACCGATCTAGGACTTTTATACAAGGGTGGGTGCGTGAGTCAAGGCGCCCCATCTGCAATTCCCTACCCCCTCTGAAACCTCCTAATTCGGACTAAATTGAGCTGGATGAGCTTTGCTGTCACGCTGGTGTTTATTACGAGTTCATGTTTTGTTTGTCTGATTGTTTGTATTGTTTGTATTGTTTGTAACGTCCCGCCGTCTTGTGTATGTTTTGTAACAACTAATAATGAATCAGTCCATAGACAGGGTAAAATGAACTAAACTTTAGTTATCCCACCAAAAGTAAATGACTTGAGAAAAATAAATAATATAAAGATGTAAAGCAAAACATTCTGGTAGTATAAATGTGCTGCAAAATGAAAATAAATAGCAAAAGAGTGTTTTTATGTCCGGCATCTGAGTGTGCAGAGGAAAAAGTAAACAAGAAGCACACTGTTCAGGGTGTGCGCTGTGTAAGAAGAAAATAAGATTATATTGCTTTAAGAATCCATTCTTAAATGGTATTGCTGGTATGTTAAAGATATGTTTGTGACCTTGTATAAACGCTATGCCCCGTCCTGCGCCCCGAGACCCTCAGAGACCTGCCTGAGGAGATATGGGTTGCAAAATCTGTTTTTTTTAGGTCAATGTTGTATTATTTGTTTAATTTATTCTTAAATCTATGTATTGTATGGTAATAATGAATAAAAACGTAATGTATTGAACACATTCCGAAACAAAGCAGATAAGACAGAACTAGACTCAGACATAATACTAATTGTTGTTGAAACCTTTTGCGCTGTTGCTGCAAAATGGAAACTTTGCTGATTATCTGTTCCAACTAGCCACTGGAATCAGATAATTAATATAAGTTGAAGTTCAATTACAGTTTTAAAAAATAGTTCAAATTATTTCTCGTATCAACCAATTGGTCTCCATAGACATTACTAAAATTAAAATAGTTGTTAAACTACTGACAAGTTTTCTGAAACCGAGCTTATGAACAACAGAGTAAAGGTCGCTGGTTAAGCCAGGATCAATATATTTGTTGAAGTTTTTTATTGTGTGCATAATAAATGTATTTAAATTAATTGAGCAATTCTTTAAAAAGTATAATGTTGCAATCTCTTTAAAATAAGTAATTACAGTTAAAAAAAATAGATGTTGTTTTCCAAGGGCCTGTCTTTCACAGGCCCACACTTTGAATCATGACACTTCCAAGTCCTACAGAGATCAGTATCACTTTGTGTTGCAAGCCAAATCCAGGGGTTCTACTCAAGCCCAATTTTAAATACCATGAAGAAAAGTATTGAACCCAGCTCGAGCTAAATGTCAAATGTATTTAATTAATTTGCAAGTGTTTTGATTTAGTTAAAAGGCTCCAGTCTAGCTTCCTTCGAGTTTAGTCTCATAACATTCTCACTGCTGTGCTGTCCCAAATGTTTTTAAACCTTGGGCAGACAAACACACGCACACACACACACAATTTGGATAAGTATTCACCTTATCCAAATTGTAAATTGTTGATTAGTAATTCAAGATTAATTATTAAATTAAATGTGGTACATAACATAGAATAAATAAAATAACTTTGACTTGATCATTTTGTTCACAACATTAGACCTTATCCTCTAATCTCTACTAGAATAAGATAAGTGTGCATGTTTGGGTGTTTTAACACTCCTGTAATGTACCTAATCTTGTTATCCTTTTCGTTACAGAGCTGGGGAAATGGTGTATTGATTAGATTCTGATCCGTGCAAGTCCAATTTTGACTGACTTTAGTTCCAATGTTAATGTTAATTTGATTTCAACCCATAAGTAATTATTTAGATTAACTCAACATTTCACATGATGATGGATTAGTGTTCCACATTTTTTTCCACTCAATTGTTGTGTAATTAGGCCAATGGTAAAGAGAGACATTGATGACCTTGTGTCCCTTTTGTTGGTACGTGGTTCCATTTTGCCTATCGCCTTGGACGGCTTCACTAAGAGTCACCCAGTTCTACCCTGCTACAGTCCGGCTGAGTGCAGTCACAGAGATGCTATGGCTGCTCTACATGAAATGACATTAATGGTCTGGTCCGAGAATGGACACCATTTCCTGCTCCCAGAGAGAATGACGCTCCTCAAACTGAACATTACAGCCGTTGATACTGTCTCACTTGGGTCTGCTCCCCCCACCGAGACATGAACTGAAAGCTTGAAATCTGCTTTGAACACCTGGAAACCTCCCTGTCACACCAGCACCAACCCTTGGGTCAGTCAGATGAGACTAACGGCTTCACTTAGGGCATTTGGTTCAGATACATGACTCTCGTTACCGCAGAGTGGGTTGTTTTTTTTAAGGCTATTCATACTGCTATGCAGAGGATGCCTGTAAGTTGGCAAGCTGTTAAAAGCCTCTACTATTTTTAAAATAGGCCTAATGTCAGGGGCCTCTTAGTTCTGCATGTATTCACATTATATAGAACAATGTGTCCACCTGGTAAAAAACTAGAGGCTGCACGAAACTCAGGCTACAATACGACCATTCTGTTCTGCTCTAACGATTCAATTGATAGATTCTACGTCAAAACAATTAGCTTTCATTGTTTCCAATGATAACGTCACCTTAAGTGGAGGAATGCAAACCTGTTTTCAAATGTAAGGTTTTGAATTTGTTTGACATTTCTCAGTAATAACACCCTCAGACACCCACTACCATTCATGCTATGCCATCAGTAATAACTCAGATGTTAAGGGGGATGAAGCTTTTCCTCCCAAATCAGATATGCTTTGTTTTTCAACAAAGGTATACATTTCCTGCATAATATATGTTTCTCACAATTGTTTTTATTGCAAGCTGCACACAGGTGATACTGAGTCTTCTTGAGTAATAGATTATAAACTACACCATGCTTAAATAGACTCCTAAGTTATTATTTCATATGTGACATATGTAAGAAAAGGGAGGGAAGAGTCAATTATATTGAATAATTGATTTTATATTGGAACATTTATTACTCAAACCTGTTTTATGGAAGAGGAAAATATATATTTCTGATAAACTAGTATTTTATCAAATGGTGAATTAATATAACATTTAGAATCATTGAGAAGGGGTTATATCCAGGGACTAGCTCACCTTTAAATTAATATATGATTCTTGCATGTTAAATGACTAACACAAACCTTACATTTATGCATGTGCATGTGTCAGGAAGGCTCCCAAATAATTCTGAGGGGCCTATCCTATTTTTGTAATTAAATGATAATGTGCTAATCCATTACTTTGAGTTGTCTGCACTCAGGAAAACATCCCTATCAGGTGTTAACCCAATAACTAGGACCGCTCTGAAGGCCAAGGGTCAGAGAGAGAGGGTCACACTCTCCGGCTGCAGAGGGCACCCCCATCCAAGGGCAAGGAGGCACGAGGTCGTTCGGGATGAGAGGATTATAATCTTCAACTATCTGAGGAGATGGGATGCTTCTTCACCATTCTGCTCTGGGCTCAGGCAGACAACCCTGCGGGACGAGCGAGGGCTTCAGAGGCTTCATACAAGGTTCCTTGTTTCTTGGAGGAGCAGATGTCTTCATAACCTCTCCCATCCATGGGGGGAGACCTGGATGCACCATTTGGAATATGCAGTTGCACTGCTCTCAAGCAGATAGCAGAAGGAATGCAGGCAGATGAGCTTCCGTTTCACTGGGGGATCATACAGTGCTCACTGAATTGACCCACACAAAAGCAGAGCAATTGGAGGGGTTGAAATATGGCGCTCTGATGACGAAGAGTTTGAGCCAATCAGCACCTCAGTGCTAATCTACAGTATCAGGATGCCTTTACACACACCAGAGACTCTTTGTCATAAAGAGAGGAGGAGAACGAGTCAGAAAGACTGAAGGACATGTTCTTCCAGCTCTCGTACAAAGATGAACTTTGAATTGATTTTATACCTTGGATATTTACAGATGTACAATTAATGACTGTTTTTATATTTCCAATGAACAGACATGTGTTGAATAGTGGTGATTCATATATTTTTGCCGGATCAGATTACACTTTCGCACTAAACAAAAGTAATTAATTAATATTTTCAGATATTTCTACTATTATCACAGATAATGTTAATATCCTTAATCGTCCAGCAATCAGGCTTAACAACACTACTCTTTAATGTATTATCCATGCACAGAAAGACCTACAATGATGTTTCAAGTACTGGATTAATTTCAGTTTTGGCCCAAAACAAATATTTATAATATTTCATATAACAATTATGTAGCATATTTGATCCTCAAATTAGAGAAGTATAATTTAAAGAAATTGATATTCTATATTCAACATTAGATAAACACAGAAGAATCCTTTCCAAGTACCATAAGTAGATGCTCAGGTAAGTATGGCTAATATGAATAATTGATAGACTTAATTTGGCACAGATTAGTGGTAGCATTTACAAATGTGATAATTCAAGTTTTAAGAATGTTTAATCCTTCCTTTCCAGGTTTTTACAAAAGTCTTTGAATATTTGCCTAACTTTTCCTTTTCAGATTTTGAACAATGTACTTGACTAAAATGAATGTATTGATTTGACTAAAGTGCCTTACTAATGACTAAAGCGTATGTAAGTAAACGTAAAAGTAATCCTAATATTGAGGACACTGCACTTTTGCAGATTACAGATTGATAAAATAACAACTGTGAATTGTATACCTTAGCTGGATCTCTTAGGATCCTAAGTTTTAAAATGCTTTTGACTAGTGATTGCCTTGAAGTAAATCTTTAAAGCGGCAAGCTGGTTTTGATTTTATAGTTTGATGAATGAAATTAACTAATGGTAAATGATAAGAGATATTAGTTTAAAACAAATATTTAGCTATTTATGCATCTGTGTTTTATGTGTGTTCATTATTGTGCTTTTGACGAAAGATGATCAAACACTGATGAGAGATGATTTTTCCTATTATGATTGTCTGTATCAATCATTGTGATTGAGTGTTTCAATCTTATTCTACTTTGTGATGTAATTAATGTAAGGTGAGACCACACTCAAATCTGGAGACGCCTATTGAGTTGAGTATTGACCAAATTATTATTAGACTAATGTTTTTAGGTTATCATAAATGATAAAAAGAGAGGACTGTTAGGGAAATAATTGTCCTCGACTCCTAGATATGACGTACATGACCAACCCTGACGTCTGTTTATCTCCTTTAAGGACATAGGCTGCTTCAGCCATAAAGTTATTGTTCCCATTCTGTGACCGGTCAACACTAGGTCACAGATGGTCTGTTGTTGTGGGTGCACTGGGACACTTCCTTCTTTGTTGTTTGTGGACTCAAAGGTATGAAATCTTTGAGGCCATAAGTGACGGATGCAAGTGACTCAGTGTGCCCAACTGTCTAAGCTATCTTATCAAAAATATGTTGATCACTCTCTGTGAAACCAGTTAAATGGGCTAACGAGAGAGAGGCGCTGCAGAATTGACGTGGCAACTCTCCCGTGCAGTCTCACCGTGACTGATGTGAATCTCTCCGGCCGTAACTCCAAATAAACCATCAGTGTTTGACATCAAAAGCTCCTGCTCTACCGTGTCTCCTTCCTGAGTTGGTGACTCCTAATGCACTGCTACACAGAAGTTTCCTCCACAGGGCCATGTATCGTGAGATTTTGAGTGACAACCTCCTTCCATCAGCAAGGGCATTGAAGATGAAACGTGGCTGGGTCTTTCAGCATGACAATGATCCCAAACACACACCGCCCGGGTAACGAAGGAGTGGCTTCGTAAGAAGCATTTCAAGGTCCTGGAGTGGCCTAGCCAGTCTCCAGATCTCAACCCCATAGAAAATCTTTGGAGGGAGTTGAAAGTCCGTGTTGCCCAGCGACAGCCCCAAAACATCACTGCTCTAGAGGAGATCTGCATGGAGGAATGGGCCAACATACCATGTGATTTTCTGTTTTTTTTTCTCATTTTGTCTCTCATAGTTGAAGTGTACCTAGGATGAAAATTACAGGCCTCTCATCTTTTTAAGTGGGAGAACTTGCACAATTGGTGGCTGACTAAATACTTTTTTGCCCCACTGTATGTATATATGTTCCTTTTAATTAATTTAACTAAATTCTTGTTTTAACAGTTACTTATCTGTATATCATTTGTAAATGAAAAAAACTTTGTTTTCAAAGATTCAAGATTCAAAGGTTTTATTGTCATGAGCTACAGTGTAGAAATTGCAATGACATTATTCTGACCTGAGCTCCTCCAACAATGTAACATACATAATAAAATACAAAGATACAAAATGTTTTTAATTGTATCTTTAATTGAATTGATCTTGTGTGAATCTGTGCTGTACTTTCACTCTCACTCTGTTGATGCTAAAACTCCTGAATTTCCCCACGGGGATAAAGGTCCATCTTATCTTATCTTATTTTCTCCCCACAGACCACTACGTTGTTAAAGGAGGGATCTAAAAGCCTGCCTTTCCTACCTTAATCATTACCAGACATTGGAACAAAGACCCGTTTGTATTACAAACTCACATGAGCCAAACTTCTCACCCACAGGAAGGCAGAGGACCTCTTGACCTGTGTCCTCCACACATTACAGGCAGGAGCATATGCGACTTAACGAAAAGCATATGTTTGTAATTTAACAGTTTCTCAGAAAAGCTGAGAAACTCAAGACACAAAGAGATCTCCTTAAAATATTCTCTGACAACCTGAACATCAGCAGGAGAGCACTCTTTAAAGTAGAGACACTACATACTGATATACACCTGAACATCAGCAGGAGAGGACTCTTTAAAGTAGAGACATTACATACTGATATACACCTGAACATCAGCAGGAGAGGACTCTTTAAAGTAGAGACACTACATACTGATATACACCTGAACATCAGCAGGAGAGGACTCTTTAAAGTAGACACACTACATACTGATATACACCTGAACATCAGCAGGAGAGGACTCTTTAACTGTATGTCTACAGAGACAGTCACTATTCTTGCCTCACTGATAACTGGAACTGAAACAGTTCTACTAAATCTAAAATAAACTCAATCTTCCGAGTCACCATCTCCTGTTAACTGTGGGTGACATCCCTCCGATAGTTATACATATCCATACGATACGATGTGCTATTCCAAATTGATTTAATTTAACTAAAAGGGTAATTTTAGTTTACATCACCAAGCAAATGTGATTACTGCCACCTATAAACACACACTGATGCACACACCCAGAAAAGCTCCATCACAATGTGGAAACATATATGTTGTGGGCCCAGATTAACACATCCTCACACTTAATTAAACATCATTTCCAGTCATGCTTCAGCTTATCTCTTCTCTTATAAATAATGTACAGCTCCTCTCCTCTCTGTCTTTTTTCTAAAAACTGAGGTTCATGAAAATATCCAGATTTACTTTCCAGTGTCTTGAGCAAAGCTAAGATTAATTTATCTGCAATTATTATTTATTATGATCAATACAAATTGTTTATTTGAGTGGGTTATATGACTTTATTTTTTTATTAATTTCTTTGTACACTCACGTAACTTTGGGTATGTAGTCTTGAAGATGAATACATACAAGCAATGCAAACAGTAGAAATAAAGTCCATTAATAACAACTTGTTCTCAATACCTATATATAGGGGTTCGTCTAACTTCACAATTCTTACTTTGACCAAATGTTTTCCCAAGATGCTTCTGCGCAGCTTGGGGTTAAACCCTTCATACATGAAAGCAGAGAATATAGTGCACATCCTGTTGAGTGTGAAGGATCTGAAAGAAATGTCCTGGCATGATTCTGTAAAGCGTTTTCTGCAGACATGCTTCTCTTTCTTTAACCCTCTGACGGGGAGGCTGAGAAAAGGAGATTTTGTGAACTTCTGTGTAGCAAAAGTAAAAATAGTCGTTGTGCAGTTTGGTCAATTTCAGAATAATATATATGATATGTTTTCTAAAGATTGATCATGAAAGTGTTCTCAAAGCTGGTAAAGGTGCAGCTAGTTTGAATAACTTTGTATACTGCAGGGTAGCTGGTGAATTTACTCCAGGTGGAACTAAAGTCTGATTCAACACTTGGTTATATTTCACATCATTCATCCAGATCTGTGAAGTAACTAAAGGTATTCAATACATGTAGTGGAGTCAAAGTACACCCTTTACGTCTGAATTGTAGTGGGGTAGAAGTACTAAGTAACATACAACCACCTCTGGTCAATAATGATAGATCTTAATGTCAATAAATTTCACATCATTAACCCAAATCTGTGAAGTAACTAAATGTGTAAATAAATGTAGTGGAGTAAAAGTGCATGATGACCACATGAAGTAGTGTACTTGAGTAAATGTTCTCCCTCTGGAAAAGTTGTATTCATTGTGTGTGTGTGTGTGTGTGTGTGTGTGTGTGTATGTGTGTGTGTGTGTGTGTGTGTGTGTGTGTGTGTGTGTGTGTGTGTTCAATTTCACTAATGATGTAGCGGCTAATGATCTCCAGTGTTCAAACATCCTCCACACTTCACTGCAGGACGTTTCCCTGACCCCCTCACACGACCGTCTGACATTTACTTCCTGTCACTGCACCGGCTTCACCCTCAGGAGACGGCTTCCATGTTTTTGGAGGCAGAAAGTGCATCCTCCACTATACTACGCTAAATTGGACGGTGACGCGTGACTATACATGCTCAAACAAACTGCCTTCAAGTGAAGCAATGAGAGAGGGATTTCTTTAAGAAAAGCAGCAAACAGTCCAACCTTTTTTACCAGATAAAAATGGTGTTGTAATCTGAAACATTTCCCTGATTATGATAACATGCCTTTTTAATAATAAACAAATTACTCCTTTCCCTCAAACTTAAAAAAAAGTCACATTAGGGTAAAGAGCGTACAGAAAAGTGAGTAGAGTGTACACAAACATTAAAATCCCAATGTTTTTAAATACTACATTTATGAAAAAATACATTTCCTCATACTCATTAAAGTATATGTACTATTGCCAATTACATGCATGACTAGATAGGCCCTTTTGACAGTAGAAAAATACACTATAACATTTTTAGGATCAATTGTCGCCCTCTTGAGGATCTTTTAGGTAAAGCAGTTGATGACTGAAACTGAAAATGTCAGATATCTTCAGAGTGTCTTTATTGGAGATCCAGTTGAAAGTGAGGGATACAATTGCCTGAAAGATTCAACATTCAAAGACTCCAATGTCATATGCACAGCTACAGTGTAGTTATGGCAATGCAAATCTGAAGTCCCAGGCTCCTTCAACAATTCAACATAAACATGTAGTATTGTAATTATTATTTATTTTAATACTGTTAGTGTTTCTATTTTTTCACCACGGGGGCGGGGCATTGAAATGCTAAACTCCCATGATGCATTGCAGCGGTCCGTTGCTATTTTCCGGGCCTCAGAAGCTAGACGTTGCTAACAGTCGTTGACGCAGATTTTATACCGAATGTAATGTGTTTAAGAGACTTTTAAAACACATACAAAGACTTAGTTTATCTTTGGAGGGTGATTTATCCGTTAAACCGTGTTTTTGTTGCCTCCCGTTCTTTGTTCGTAGCTTTTTATACCACGTCGCTGATCGGTAAACATAAGTAAAGGCATTAAAGGGAGATTAGTGTGTTTAACGGCAGTGTTTTATCAAGGAGAAGAAAGACTGAAGAACCAGGACGAAGAGGAAAGAGAGGTAACATCTTTCAGTGTGTGTTTGTGTGAGAGAAGGTGCAGCTAGTTTGAATGACTTTGTATACTGCAGGGTAGCTTCTGAATTTACTCCAGGTGGAACTAAAGTCTGATTTAAGAGTTGATTACATTTCACATAATTCATCCAAATCTTTAAAGTAACTAGATTAATACCAAAAACATTTAGTAATTCAATAATTGTAGTGAAGTAAAAGTACAGAGTAACATTACATGGACATACTCAAAGAAAATACAAGTACCTCTAAATAGTACTATACAGTACTTGAGTAAATGTAATTAGTTACTTCTCACGTCTGCTATGAACCTACCAAGTGGCTGTAGATTTGTTTTGTTGTGTCTGTCGGTTGTATTGAGTTGTCTTGTTTTGTGTCAGCTGTAGTTGTGTTGATTATTTCAGAGACACAGCTGGAGAAGGAGCACTGAGAGCAGCATGGAGGAGAACAAAAAGAACCCTGGAGCTCAGGTCAGTGTGCACTTCATCACAATATATTCCTAACACTGTTATCCTCAAATGAAAGATCACAACCTGTTTAGAAAATACAATATTAATGCACAATATGGTTAGATATAGGTTAGAACGTTGTTGTATAGCAGAGGTTGGGAGTAAGTCATACATTACATTACATTTAGCTGACGCTTTTATCCAAAGCAACTTTCAATAAGTGCATTCGACCAACAAGATACAAACTTGAAGAAAACAGAATCACATTAAGTACATCAGGTTTCATAGAGCTAAAACATTTCAAGTGCTACTCAACTGGCTTTAGATAAGCCAGTCCTTTATTAGTACATAAGTGCTTTGTTAGCAATTCTTTGTTAGTAATTATATGGCTCGAAGTGGAGTCGAAAGAGATGAGTTTTCAGTTTGCACCGGAAGGTGTGTAAGCTATCTGCTTTCCTGATTTCAATGGGGAGCTCATTCCACCATTTTGGAGCCAGGATAGCAAACCGACGTGTTTTTGCTGATGGGAACTTGGGTCCCCCTCGCAGTGCGGGTGCAGCGAGCCGTTTGGCTGATGCAGAGCGGAGTGCACGTGCTGGGGTGTACAGTTTAACCATGTCCTGGATGTAGGAAGGGCCAGATCCATTCGCAGCATGGTACGCAAGTACCATTGTCTTGAAGTGGATTCTAGCAGTTACCGGAAGCCATGTGCAAACTGTTTCAAGTCTTAACCTACAAGTCTCTCACTGTGGTGAGAGTCAAGCAAGTGAAGTCATACACAATTCTGATGAATAACCCCAGTTTCCACATTTAAATCAGTTAAAAGACAGTGTTTATGAAAAATTGAGTTTTATTTTCACATTAACAACAATGGAGAACGGGGCAAGAATCAGATCTTGTACTTTAGTAAAAGTAGAAGTACTCAGGTCTTGTACTTGAGTAAAAGTAGAACTGTTTTAACTTTAGATTTGTTGGAATTACAGTCTTTTAAGGACACAATAGAAACATATGAAACATCTATAGTCAATTAATCACTGAAAATGAACTATTACCCATTTTTTAGGAACCCCAAATACAGCCCTACATTATTTTTTCTCTGGCGTGGAAACGGGTGAAAACTTTTAGATTGAAAAGTTGATGTTTTAGAGTTAAACTGTATAGGTCTTTAAGTGTTTTGACTATGGGAAGATTGCTTAACATTTAGGTTAAATAAGGACACCAATATAATTCTTCTATAGTTAAAATATATAAAATAAACAATTTCCATTCCATTTGTCAAGTCTTTTGCCTAGTCACATGGTAAGCTATACCAGGTCTGTTATTGAGTTAAGTTTCCAGATTTAGAGAGGCCCATGGGCTCTTTGCTAATTATCAATAGTGTCAGAGAATATTTTAATCCGATCTCTTTGTGTCTTGAGTTTCTCAGCTTTTCTGAGAACCTGTCAAATTACAAACGATATGCTTTTCGTTAAGCCGCAGCTCCTATCTGTAATGTGAGGAGGAAACAGCTCAAGAGGTCCTCTGCCTTCCTGTGGGTGAGGGGTTTGGTTCATTTGAGTTGGGAATACAGATGGGTCTTTGTCCCAAGGTCTGGTAAAGATTAAGATGGGAGGAGCGGGCTTTTGGGGTTGTAAGGAAATGTGTTTCTGCGCTGTGTCTTCAGAGTTTGCTTGGTAGTTCACATGTAACGTGTGAAATGCTCTGTGATCTCTCCGGCCGTATTCTACTCTCAATAAATATCAGTGTTTGACTAAAGCCGCTCCTGCTTCCATCCTTTCCTGAGCCTTGGCTCTGCATTGCTGCACAGAAGTTTTCTCCACAAATAGATGTATTACTTTTAAAGTGAGCTGACACAGAGTTTAGAGGAAGTGCAAAGAGGCGCTGTTTAGATAATACAGTTAAGTCTTTGTTAGTTAATTACTCCTAAAGACGTCATGAGATGATGACCTTCTTATATCTAAAAACATATACAAGTATGGCATTCAGAGCAGTGGCGGTTCTACGGGGTGGCAGCTGCCACCTCAGAAAAATGCCTTGCCACCCCAGTTGGCAGCTTTGTTTTGAAAGAAAAGATGTGGCTCATCGGACATTTATGAGAGAAAATCTCTAATGTGCAAGTGAATGCAGCACAAGACGCAAGCCTTGTAACCCCTCCCCTGGCGCGAGCCTGGAAATATGATTGGCGGCGATTTCATTTGAATGGGGGGACGGCGCAAAACGAGAAGCATTTCGGATCCAAGTAGACGGAAAGAATGCGGTATTTGCGTTCTACAATGACAGAGAAGAGCCTGTCAAGTTTGGCTGTGCTGCAAGGCAAGTTTATTTATATAGCACTTTTCTGTACACAACAATTCAAAGGGCTTTACAAAACAAATTAAAATACCTTTTAGGAATACAGACAGTAAGAACACATATATAATGGCATTTTACAACAGGCATTAGAAAGCAAAGATAATAAAATAATTAAAATAAACACCACAGGTATACAATACATGTTTAAAAGGCATACTGTAGTGCGAATATGAGCAGCTCAATTAAAAGCAGCCAAAGAGATATGTTTTTATTCTCGATTTAAAAAATATTATGCGTTTCTGCGGACGTGCATGATTTGGGTAGTTTGTTCCAGAGTGTCGGGGCATAATAGCTAAATGCTGCCTCTCCATGTTTTGTTTTTACTCTCGGAACCGATAGCAGTCCCAGAAGACCTGAGGCAGCTTGATGGCTCGTAATTATCTAGGAGTTCAACAATATACTTTGGTCCTAAACCATGTAATGATTTAACAACTAGCAATAGTACTTTAAAATCAATTCTTTGGTCGACTGGAAGCCAATGTAAAGATTTCAGAACCGGACTGATGTGATCCACTCTTTTAATGTTAGTGAGGACACGTCCAGCAGCGTTCTGAATCAGCTGCACCTTTCCGATGGATTTTTTTGTCAGCCCTGTGAATACACTATTGCAGTAGTCGAGTCTACTGAAGGTAAAAGCATGGACAAGCTTTTCTAAGTCCTGTTGTGACATTAGTTTTTTAATCCTCGATATGTTCTTCAGGCTGTACTCGACATTGAATCAAAACGCACTAAAGCTTTGGATCTTAATACGTTTGTGAGGCGTTTTGCTGAACAAGATGGTAATCGCCGCATTCAGCTGTTATAGGCAACTTGATGCTCTGCTCACGGATGAGTCGATGAGCATAAAAAACGGTTCAGATGATGACCTTACGTGTGTAAATATTTTTTTTTCTTTGTGGGGGTCTGCCCCCAAAAAACAGTTTTAAGTCCTGAGAAAGTCAAATAAGACGGTGTGTAAAACTACACTGCCCAGCCAAAAAGAAGTCACCACTTTCATTTAACTAGACCAGTAGGTAAGGACTTTCCACTGGATAATAACTGCAGCAATGTGTGTTTTAGCTGAATACACGTTTTTTAAGCCTAATTGATGCAGTTAGTCACTTCTTTTATGTTTGTTCTTTCTGATGTAAAGTCAAGGTTGTAACTGTTTGCAATGAAGTTGTGGGGCGCTAAACTGTTCTTTTGATATATGATAGTAATTGCTTGTCTTTCAAATTTGAAGGAGGGTGAGCAAGCATCTTGTGGAACATTCATCATTAACTCCTCCAAAAAATATAGTTTATTTAATAATAACACTGAATATGTGAATCATAACGATGATTGACAGTGTTGTGGAATATTTTCCAAGGCCCATAACTTTGACCCAGTTTATCAGTTCAAACTGTCCTGACTGAGCACACGCACCTCGTAACCTTGGCTGCTGTGCTCTCAGTGTTCTGTCTCCCTGTTCCTGCCTGTTGGATCAGCTGATAGAGGTGTTATGATTCTATGTTCCTGCCTGTTGACGTCAGCTGATAGAGGTGTTATGATTCTATCTTGTTATGCAGCATGTTGATGATGCTCTCAGAACTAGCTAAATACAGGGGTCTGAGGTAGAGTTCTTTAGAATTGACGTGGTAACTCTCCCGTGCAGTCTCACCGTGACTGCTGTGACTTGTGATGTGAATCTCTCCGGTCGTAACTCCAAATAAATCATCAGTGTTTGACATCGAAGCTCCTGCTCCTCCCGTGTCTCTTTCCTGAGTCGGTGACTCCCACTGCATTGCTACACAGAGGTTTCCTCTACAGACAGCTGATAGGAATAATATGATTGTTAATAGTATCATATTAATTTAGACAAACGACGAGACAGTTAATGAATGTACTTATTGCAGCAGTCTGCATAGATTTGGTACCCCTGCTGGTCTAAGAGTGAGAAACTCATTCAGTTATTGTTCAGTTAAAATTCATTTAAATTATGTCTGCCACCTTATATATTTAAGGCTTTACTGATGTGCCACAATAATGTCACCAAATGTTATTGATAGTGGTGCACGATAATTATCGGTCCGATATTAGGAATTATGACGTCATCCCGATAAACCCGATAAAAGTATTAATAGCCCCGATAATATACAATATATTTTTTGGGTAAAAAAAAGAAAGAAATACTGCGGTGTGGGTGGATTGGGATGAGGGGCGCTTGTTTTTTACTCGGCTCCTCCCGTTTTGCCAGTACTGTGGTATTAGTGGTTTAGGAAGAGGGGAGTTTTTCACAAATCCAGCACTCCCTAACTCACGCCTGGCTGTGACGTAAATGGTGTGAAGCCAGGACAGTAAACAAACATGTCGTTGGTAGTATGGGACTATTTGAAAGTTACAGAGTTAGATAGTTCGCTCGCTATTTGTATTAACAAATGCAATGCAGAAGTTCCACGAGGAGGGAAAAAGGCAACAAGATATAATACTTCCAACCTGATTAGTCACCTGAAACATCGCCATCGCTACGATGGTGTGTTAAAAGCGTACGAAGACGCCTGCGCTGCTAAACTAGCGGCAAATCCAAAGCCAGCTGCAAAGGCACCGGGGCTTTTACCTATCGACGAGGCTTTTGAAAAAGGCAATACTCAAAAAAATACTCAATTATATTTATTTGGGAAAATAAATATGGTCACTTTGAAGAGTCAAAACTGTTCTTGGCTTTGTTTTGTTCATAGTAGTAATGCTCATGTCATTTGCTCACTACTAGTCTTTTTTTTTTTTACCACCAGGTGTGCAAAAACTACAGGTACATTTAATATATAATATTATTATCGGGTATCGGTCTTGAGAAGCAGGAAGTTATCGGTATCGGTTTCAAAAAACCAATATCGTGCATCCCTAGTTATTGAGTTAAAATATTAATATTGTGGCTTTCCAAGTTAACATTAATTGATATGACTGCGATTAAATCAGCATATTCTTCTGCCACCCTCTTGCCACCCCATGAATATTTTCTAGATCCGCCCCTGATTCAGAGGGAAAACATGTGATGTCGTGTGTTAGTTAAAGGACATCTATCATGCTATATTTAAATGATATATTGTAGGGCCATACTTATATAAGGTATATTTATACATTTCTGTTTTCAAAATGCCAAACAGATCATGCATTTTAGCCATGCCTCATTTTGCTCTATTTGCTGTTCTCCAGCCCTGTTTTTGCAGGGGGCTGATTCTGTGAACTGCAGCTGACCACGCCCCCCTGCAGGAGAGGGGAGCGTGCTCTGATCAAGTCAGAAGAGGGGGGCATGCACGGAGGCGAGTAGACGTGTGTCCTGACAGCTCCAAGATTAGTGACTTCAAAATACTTTTCCATTGTGCAGTTTGGCTCACTAATAGTATGCGACAACTCATAAGGTACTTATAAAGTACTCTAGCGAACTCTAGCTCAATTATTTTGATTTTTAACCGGCCAAAATGACTACTACTCGATCAAAACCTCGCAAAAGGAGGCCTCAAACCCTCGCTCTTTCCTGACTCGGCTAGCGCTGCTACTCCTAACGCTGCTGGGGACACCCTAGATGCCTTGCTGCTACAGTCGATGATGGAGTCTCTCAAGAATGACATATTCGGGAAAATTGATACATCGGCCGCGAGTCTGCACTCTGAAATATTGTTTGTGAGAAAAGAACTGAAGAGCTCAGTTGAACCACTTCAGCACACGAAGCCACGATCCGAGATCTGGAGCAAGCTGCCACTGACCACAGCACTAGGATTGACAAGCTGGAAGATACAGTTGATATGCTAACTTCACAAGTGAAACGTTTGGATGACAAATGTGAGGATCTTGAGGGCAGGTCGTGGAGGAATAATATGCGCGTGATGGGTATTCTGGAGGGAACCCGTGCCACTGATTTCATCGCGCAGTCGCTCCGGGACTTGCTCAAGCTGGACGAGAAGCCTCTACCTGACCGTGCCCATCGGACCCTGCGAGAGAGACCCAAGGAGGGAACCTTACCTCGGCCCTTTGTTGTAAGAGTACACTTCTTTCATATCCGGAGCCAGATCCTGCAGCGGGCTGGTGAATCCTCTCCTCTTCTCTACAACGGCAAGAGGATCTCCATTTTCCCGGACTATACGTCCTCCGTTGACAAGAAGCGAGCTGCTTTTGTCCCAGTTAAGCGTACCCTACATTCGATGTGTTCCAGTCAGGCTTTCGTCCAAACCACAGCACTGAGACTGCTCTTGTAAAGGTCTTCGATGACATCCACTTAAACACAGACAGTGGCAGAACTTCAGTGTTAGTATTATTAGATCTCAGTGCTGCGGTTGACACTGTTGACCACAGCATATTACTAGACCGACTGGAAAACTGGGTGGGACTTTCGGAAACAGTTCTAAATTGGTTTGAATCCTACCTAAAGGACAGAAACAACTTTGTTTCTATAGGTAAATACACATCCTCAAGGCTCCATCTTGGGGCCTCTTCTCTTTAACATCTACATGCTACCACCGGCTCAGATAATGAAAAACAACAAAATAAGTTACCAAAGCTATGCAGATGACACACACATTTACGTAACAATTTCACCAGGAGACTATGCTCCAATTCAAACACTGAGTATGTACATTGAACAAATCAATGACTGGATGTGTCAGAACTTTCTCCAATTAAACAAAGATAAAACTGAGGTAATGGTTTTTGAAGCCGAGTCAGAACGTATAAAAGTTAGCGCTGAGCTTCAGTCTGCAATGTTCAAAACAACAGATAAAGCCAGAGATCTAGGTGTAGTCATGGACTCTGACCTGAGTTTCAACAGTCACATTAAAACAGTTACTAAATCAGCCTACTATCACCTAAAGAATATATCTAGGATTAAAAGACTAATGTCACAGCAGGATTTGGAAAAACTTGTCCATGCTTTTATCTTCAGTAGACTGGACTACTGCAATGGTGTCTTGACAGGTCTCACAAAAAAATCTATTAGAAAGCTGCAGCTGATTCAGAACGCTGCTGCTCGAGTCCTCACTAACACTAAGAAAGTGGATCACATCACTCCTGTTCTGAAGTCTTTACACTGGCTTCCTGTGTGTCAAAGAATAGATTTCAAAATACTGATGCTGGTTTATAAAGCACTGAATGGTTTAGGCCCAAATTACATTTCTGACCTCCTGCTAAATGATGAACCATCCAGATCTCTCAGGTCTTCAGGGACTGGTCAGCTTTCTGTCCCCAGAGTCAGAACTAAACATGGTAAAGCAGCGTTCAGTTATTATGCTCCAAATATCTGGAACAAACTCCCAGAAACCTGCAGGTCCGCTGCAACTCGGACTACTTTTAAAACCAGGCTGAAGACTTTTCTTTTTGTCGCTGCTTTTAATTGAACTATTCATATCTTAGACTGCACTGTAACTTTTATCCATGTATTTTTTCTTTTAATGTTTTAAATTTAAATGTAATTAAACTCCATCACTTTTATGAGAGGGACTGCTCGAAAGTAGGATATTTGGGATATCCGTCGTAGCCAGGGTTTACGATCAGTTTTTGGGTGATTTGTACTGAGGAACAAGTATCACATCACCGACGGGTGAAAAATAGTGTTTTGGTAACACGGTGTGTTCAGGTAACACTTAAAGACTTTGTTATGGAATGCAAAGCAGAGTAGGGGGCTAGTACACCCTCCTGAGG
The DNA here is from genome assembly GCA_902827135.1 of Harpagifer antarcticus. Taxonomy (NCBI): domain Eukaryota; kingdom Metazoa; phylum Chordata; class Actinopteri; order Perciformes; family Harpagiferidae; genus Harpagifer; species Harpagifer antarcticus. The sequence goes on from CADEHL010001070.1 coordinate 1,082,453, forward strand.
GTCCGATTGTGGATGTCATGCGAGCAAAACATGGTGAAAACAGTCTGTCAAAATTAAAAATCTGGACCGAAATGTTCGGATTTCCAAAGGGAGGTTCTTTGAGTACATTAAACATCAAGAACCTAAAGAATAAATTACAAGAACATGAAGACGGAATGAAGGGTAAAAATACAATTAAAGTAAAAGACTTAGAAAAGCGGGACACTCACAGAAAGTGTTTTAAAATAGTGGGAGGATGAAGCAGAGTGCAGTGAAAGAAGGCAGTTGGCCTCGTGGAGTTAAGAAAATATTAAGGTTGAGGATGAATGTGAAGGAAAGAAGGCTTTCAATGCTCGGTGAGATGTACAGTGTCTAAATTGTTTAAAGTTAAACGTAATTAAACTCCATGACTTTTATGAGAGGGACTGCTCGAAAGTAGGATATTTGGGATATCCGTCGTAGCCAGGGTTTACGATCAGTTTTTGGGTGATTTGTACTGAGGAACAAGTATCACATCACCGACGGGTGAAAAATAGTGTAACACGGGGTGTTCAGGTAACACTTAAAGACTTTGTTATGGAACGCAAAGCAGAGTAGGGGGCTAGTACACCCTCCTGAGTGTCCGATTGTGGATGTCATGCGAGCAAAACATGGTGAAAACAGTCTGTCAAAATTATAAATCTGGACGGAAATTTTCAGATTTCCAAAGGGAGGTTCTTTGAGTAAATTAAAAATCAAGTACCTAAAGAATTGAACTATTCATATCTTAGACTGCACTGTAACTTTTATCCTTTAATGTTTCTTTTATTAGCTTTTCTTTTTAATGACTGATTTTAAATGCCATTTTCTTAATGTCTTTCATTTTTTGTTTTTGTTTTAATGTTTGTTTTATTATCTTTTACTGTTTTTAAATGCCTTTGTCTGAATGTCTTTCATTTTTGTAAAGCACCTTGAATTGCCTGGTGCTGGAAGGTGCTATATAAATAAATTGGCCTTGCCTTGCCTAAAGCAGTGTTCAGTTATTATGCTCCAAATATCTGGAACAAACTCCCAGAAACCTGCAGGTCCGCTGCAACTCTTACTACTTTTAAATCCAGGCTGAAGACTTTTCTTTTTTGTCGCTGCTTTTAATTGAAACTGAGTCGTTGTGTTCATCAGTAAAGTGGAACTTCTGTGTGAACTAAAGATGCTATATAAATAAACTTGCCTTGCCTTGTACTAGAGTAGAAGTAGAAGGTGTGTTTGTTGCACGGTGCACCGATACTAGAAATGTATTGCGACACCCTGCCGTTAAAAACATTACGATTTCTCCATTTCATTAGTATCAGTACTTCAAGACTGACATTGGTTTAATAAGATTCGTATTTCCTATGTGTGTTCAGCGCTCTGCTTCCACTGCTTGCAGCCTGTCCGCTCCTCTAAGAGACTGTGTTTGTTGTTGGAGATGATGCTATTAAAATGCTATTTTAGTTAATACGGATTCTTGTGTTAAACCTTCCTGCCGGCTCCCAGACCGTAGTCGAGGAACACGGGATGACTCTCTGCAGTCTTCGAGGACCGAAACAACAAACTTCGGGTTAAAAAAAACCACTTTTCAAAAGACAGACAGGCGAGCTCTTCTTTGGGAGGCCGTTGCATTTAATAAGGTCTTTGTTACAGATCTAACTTTGAAGACACATACCTATTTTGCGGCTGTTTCGTTGGCTTCAAAATGCTCACTCTCGCTCGCTCTACCATGCACACACATGTCACACCCCTCTCTCTCTCTTAAAGGGATAGCGATCTGACTCGGCCTGACCCTAATATCATAACACTCGAAATCGCAATTCTTGACTTGGTATTGAAACAAATGTTGGTATTGGGACACCACTAGTGTGTGTGCTGAGCAGAGCACAAACACACACACACATAATGCGCCTTGGTGACCGGACATCTCCTTCATGAAACTGATAATAGGGGGTATAAAATCCTTGTGATTCACCCTGTATTCACATCACTCTTCGCCACCTTTCACACACTTATTCCCCCGTAATAAAGCCATGTGCATCACCCTGGAGCTGGGTGGGTGGGAGCGAGGTGCTGGCAATGATTTCTAACCATTATTATTCATTCACACACTAATTTTGGGGTAATAAAGCCCTTTGCATCAGCCTGGAGCTCTGCTGCCCTTATGTTCTTGTACATTTCACTTTTAAAAACAGCTTTCTGCCCTGGAAATTATTTCTAACCATTATTACCGTTATGGAGGGGCTGCATGAACACTTTACCCAGCGTTCACACACTCATTTCGGGGTAATAAAGCCCTGTGCATCAGCCTGGAGCTCTGCCTGGGACCGTGGGACCCTGCTTACAGCAGTGAGTCTGCTGCCCTTATGTTCTTGTACATTTCACTTTTAAAAACAGCTTTCTGCCCTGGAAATGATTTATTACCGTTATGGAGGGGCTGCATGAACACTTTACCCAGCTTTCACACTCTTCTTCCTGGGTAAGAAAGCCATGTGCATCACCCTGGAGCTCTGCCTGGGACCGTGGGACCCTGCTTACAGCAGGGACTCTGCTGCCCTTATGTTCTTGTACATTTCATGAGTCAAATGTGGATGAAATGGACAGATTCCTGTCCATTTCATGAGTCAAAAACAGCTTTCTGCCCTGGAAATGATTTCTAACCATTATTACCGTTATGGAGGGGCTGCATGAACACTTTACCCAGCTTTCACACTCTTCTTCCTGGTAAAACAATCAATGTATTTCCGACTGCTTTCCATCAGCACCCGACAGTCATTTCAAACGGGTTTAAATCATTTTTGAGCTGCTTAGTCATAAGCAGAGTACCCATGTCAGGGGGACATTGTGGAGGTCTGCAGTCCGTATTTTGGGGGTCTTGTAGGGGCTACAGAGAGGTGCAATTACTGGTCTCTCTCCTGGAGGTGTGAAATAAGCAGAGTACCCATGTCAGGGGGACATTGTGGAGGTCTGCAGTCCGTATTTTGGGGGTCTTGTAGGGGCTACAGAGAGGTGCAATTACTGGTCTCTCTCCTGGAGGTGTGAAATAAGCAGAGTACCCATGTCAGGGGGACATTGTGGAGGTCTGCAATCTGTATTTTGGGGGTCTTGTAGGGGCTACAAAGAGGTGCAATTACTGGTCTCTCTCCTGGAGGTGTGAAATAAGCAGAGTACCCATGTCAGGGGGACATTGTGGAGGTCTGCAGTCCGTATTTTGGGGGTCTTGGAGGGGCTACAGAGAGGTGTACCCATGTCAGAGGGACATTGTGGAGGTCTGCAGTCCGTATTTTGGGGGTCCTGGAAGTGAACTCCATGTGTATTCGATGAGCACCCATGAGTCAAGCTATTTTCGTGGGTGCTAAATCAGGCAGTTCAATGTGTGTAGAAGTGTGTGTGTGTGGTTAAAACGTAGCAGCCTGCGTTCACTCTTTAGCGGTTCTAATGAAGGTAAACACAGTGAAGTAAACAGTAAAAGGCACAGCTCTTTGCAGCTGGTGCTGCTCTTCTCAGATTCTGCTCAGTAGCACGTTACTGCCTCCTGCTGCTGCAGAGATTACATGAAGTGAAGGAGGTTTTCCTTCTATCAAACAGCTGTGGGCAGCAGATATTGTGAGAGTCACGGACATGAATCCATAGATCAAGACAGACTGGTTTACATACACTTCTGTTTTGCCGATCCGGTGCTTAGACAAATAACTGGCCGAACTGTCCCTAAGATGAAGTCTGAGTTCGAAATATATCTCAAATAATGTATGCACTGCCATTTCCCCACATAAACATAACAGTCTGCAATGAAACGGTTGTCTCCTGTGCGCTCCACTTCCTCCTTGGAGCACCGGTAACTTTCTTGTGCGAGCAAGATACTTTCTCTCTCTTTTTTAATTTTTTCATTGCCGTTTAGGGGCTTCGTACAATACAAATGCAAATATTTTATTTGAAAAAGTAAAGTACTTTCGAGTCATCTGTCTCAAGCCTAAGTCAAATCTCAAGTCATGAATACCAAGTCAAAGTCAAGTCTTTTATCAATCTTAGTCAAGCAAGTCTCAAGTCCAAAAATATGCGACTTGAGTCAAGTCATGTGACTCGAGTCCCCCCTCTGGTTTAAACTGTGGTTAGGATGTTGCTGTATTACTCTATCAAATATAATAAACACAAACAGTTAGTACAAGTAGTATTTTGTTAACTGTATAAGTATTAAGTGAGTTTTTATTGTGTTAACTGTATAGGTATTCATGCTTTTTAGATTGACTTTCTCTCTTTCTCTGTCCGTCTGTTTTAGAAACCGAAAGGAAGAGAGAGCCGTCACAGCTGTCAGCAATGTGAGAAATCTTTTACAACATCTGGAACTTTAAAGCTCCACCTGTGTATTCATACAGGAGAAGAACCGTACAGCTGTCAAGAGTGTGGGAAAATATTCAAGACATCAAGTGACCTCGATACACATCAATGTATTCACACAGGAGAAAAAACGTACAGCTGTGAAGAATGTGGGCAAACGTTCACTAGATCAGGTCATCTCAAAACACATCAACTTATTCATACTGGAGGAAAAACATACAGCTGTGAAGAGTGTGGGAAAACGTTCACTGCATCAGGTAATCTCAAAATACATCAACGTGTTCACACTGGAGAAAAACCATACTGGTGTGAAGAGTGTGGGAAAACGTTCTCTACATCAGGTAATCTCAAAGAACATCAACGTATTCACACTGGAGAAAAACCGTACAGCTGTGAAGAGTGTGGGCAAACGTTCACTAGATCAGGTCATCTCAAAACACATCAACTTATTCATACTGGAGAAAAAACATACAGCTGTGAAGAGTGTGGGAAAACATTCAAGACATCAGGTGAACTCAAAACGCATCAACGTATTCACACTGGAGAAAAACCGTACAGCTGTGAAGAGTGTGGGAAAACATTCAAGACATCAAGTGAACTCAAATTGCATCAACGTATTCACACCGGAGAAAAACCATACAGCTGTGAAGAGTGTGAGAAAACGTTCACTCAATTAAGTAATCTCCAAACTCATCACCGTATTCACACAGGAGAAAAACCATACTGGTGTGAAGAGTGTGGGAAAAAGTTCAGGAAATCATCATCTCTCAAAATACATCAACGTATTCACACTGGAGAAAAACCGTACAGCTGTGAAGAGTGTGGGAAAGCGTTCACTACATCAGGTATTCTCAAAACACATCAACGTATTCACACTGGAGAAAAACCGTACAGCTGTGCAGTGTGTGGGAAAACGTTTTCTCAAATTGCTAACCTTAATGTCCATGACCGAATCCACACTGCATAGTTTTGAACAACTATGAGAGCAAAGCTAGCTGTTTCCTCCTCCTGATGTCCTGAGAGCTGTATTGTTATATTTTAAGAGTCTTTCTGAATTTAAGTCTGACTAATAGTTTTCTATGTTCTGACCAGCGTTCACACTATGCCAACACAAGGCCACGGAGATGTTGTTTCTCCCGATTTAATTCATGTTTGTAACGCTTCCTGATCTATAAAGAATTGTTTCACTATGCTGTTTTTCAACTAACTTTCTAATGGCCTTGTTTTTCCTTTTATAAAATATTATATGTCCAGGGTTTAATTGCTAGCCTCGTTAAGCTATTATATCATGAAAGTTACGGTGCTTATTAAGCATTTTAAAGCGTATGTGGTAAGTTGCCAAAGTGCTTTGTTTTGAACGTTCATCAGTATTATAATCAAAAAGAGAAATATGAACGTTAGTTTTTACTGAAATTATCAAATAAAGTCAACATTTCACTGAACTGTGTGGGGTTTGTTCATCTTTTAAAAGATGTTTGAATGGTGATGTACACAGTGATAGATGTTAAGGACTAACGTTTATAATAAATACATTTGTATTTATTTTAAGATATTTTCATACAATCATACGTATTGGGATCATTTGTATTAATGTGTACCGGAGGGAGAGGGTGACGAGCATAAGTTTCACTTTCCTTTTTTATTTCAATTCCAACTTTGGTCATGAAGAATATGTTTCTCTGTTGTCCACGTTCATAAAGCATAAAATAAATATAAATCTACATTTGGACATTGCCTTACCAGAATCTGTGATTGACGGTATCCTAAAAAATTACCTGTGAAACTGAGCGGCTGTGTTTCGTTTTTGGTTAATGAACATTTGGGGATAATAGACCCAGGGGATCAGTGTCTGGGGACTCAGTCCTGGCTGATTTCCTCTGTGTGTGCTGCTCTGGAGTGAAGTGCCATACAAGCATACACAGCTCATGTTTAGAGAGACCTTAAAAGAAGGGCATCAGTAAAGTGGAGCTTCTGTGTGAAAGCAATGTAAAGATTTGTATTGAACAAATCGCCGAATTCTGGGGGTTTCAGCGGCCAAGAACAGCAGTTGAAAAATAAGCAGCCAGAGATATTACTGCTATTGCCTCTCTGTAAAACACGGCTCCAGCTACAGCCGCGGGTGTGTGTGTGTGTAAACCTCCCCGTGCTTGTGGAGCTGGAGAAGTACAGCTGAGAGGGAGAAAGTCACATGTTTTTGCCTATAAAAGTTTTAACTCACACCACCGCCATCTCTTTTTAAAAATGGAAAAAGAGATGGTCTAAAAGCACCCGTTGCTTGCGACCCCTTTCTCATGGTTAGACGGACCAGCGCAAGGTGCGTGCATCGCCCGATGCGCCACAGTTCCCTAGACATTGAGGAGCAGGTGGCGGTCAGGGGTGCATACATACAATTATAGGCTAATTGATCACAGGTGGGTAGTGGCACGCAAATGTAGAGCAAACTGTGTTTCATCATTGGATGAGCTCGATGGCAAGTGTATAGGCTGGTCGTGTCGGACTACAGTCAACTGGGCTGTCGTTTGGAGAGAAAGGGAAGAGGGAAAAGTCTGTGGGCTCCGGTCGGGGGGGCACAGCGCCACTAGAAAAGGATAGTGGTGTCGCAAGAGGATAAGTTAGTTATCGCTCTTGGACGGCTTTCGGGCACCGATCTAGGACTTTTATACAAGGGTGGGTGCGTGAGTCAAGGCGCCCCATCTGCAATTCCCTACCCCCTCTGAAACCTCCTAATTCGGACTAAATTGAGCTGGATGAGCTTTGCTGTCACGCTGGTGTTTATTACGAGTTCATGTTTTGTTTGTCTGATTGTTTGTATGGGGGGTCTATATTGGTTTGTCCCGCCGTCTTGTGTATGTTTTGTAACAACTAATAATGAATCAGTCCATAGACAGGGTAAAATGAACTAAACTTTAGTTATCCCACCAAAAGTAAATGACTTGAGAAAAATAAATAATATAAAGATGTAAAGCAAAAAATTCTGGTAGTATAAATGTGCTGCAAAATGAAAATAAATAGCAAAAGAGTGTTTTTATGTCCGGCATCTGAGTGTGCAGAGGAAAAAGTAAACAAGAAGCACACTGTTCAGGGTGTGCGCTGTGTAAGAAGAAAATAAGATTATATTGCTTTAAGAATCCATTCTTAAATGGTATTGCTGGTATGTTAAAGATATGTTTGTGACCTTGTATAAATGCTATGCCCCGTCCTGCGCCCCGAGACCCTCAGAGACCTGCCTGAGGAGATCAGGGTTTCAAAATCTGTTTTTTTAGGTCAATGTTGTATTATTTGTTTAATTTATTCTTAAATCTATGTATTGTATGGTAATAATGAATAAAAACGTAATGTATTGAACACATTCCGAAACAAAGCAGATAAGACAGAACTAGACTCAGACATAATACTAATTGTTGTTGAAACCTTTTGCGCTGTTGCTGCAAAATGGAAACTTTGCTGATTATCTGTTCCAACTGGCCACTGGAATCAGATAATTAATATAAGTTGAAGTTCAATTACAGTTTTAAAAAATAGTTCAAATTATTTCTCGTATCAACCAATTGGTCTCCATAGACATTACTAAAATTTAAATAGTTGTTAAACTACTGACAAGTTTTCTGAAACCGAGCTTATGAACAACAGAGTAAAGGTCGCTGGTTAAGCCAGGATCAATATATTTGTTGAAGTTTTTTATTGTGTGCATAATAAATGTGTTTAAATTAATTGAGCAATTCTTTAAAAAGTATAATGTTGCAATCTCTTTAAAATAAGTAATTACAGTTAAAAAAATAGATGTTGTTTTCCAAGGGCCTGTCTTTCACAGGCCCACACTTTGAATCATGACACTTCCAAGTCCTACAGAGATCAGTATCACTTTGTGTTGCAAGCCAAATCCAGGGGTTCTACTCAAGCCCAATTTTAAATACCATGAAGAAAAGTATTGAACCCAGCTCGAGCTAAATGTCAAATGTATTTAATTAATGTGCAAGTGTTTTGATTTAGTTAAAAGGCTCCAGTCTAGTTTCCTTCGAGTTTAGTCTCATAACATTCTCACTGCTGTGCTGTCCCAAATGTTTTTAAACCTTGGGCAGACAAACACACGCACACACACACAATTTGGATAAGTATTCACCTTATCCAAATTGTAAATTGTTGATTAGTAATTCAAGATTAATTATTAAATTAAATGTGGTACATAACATAGAATAAATAAAATAACTTTGACTTGATCATTTTGTTCACAACATTAGACCTTGTCCTCTAATCTCTACTAGAATAAGATAAGTGTGCATGTTTGGGTGTTTTAAGACTCCTGTAATGTACCTAGTCTTGTTATCCTTTTCGTTACAGAGCTGGGAAAATGGTGTATTGATTAGATTCTGATCCGTGCAAGTCCAATTTTGACTGACTTTAGTTCCAATGTTAATTTGATTTCAACCCATAAGTAATTATTTAGATTAACTCAACATTTCACATGATGATGGATTAGTGTTCCACATTTTTTTCCACTCAATTTTTGTGTAATTAGGCCAATGGTAAAGAGAGACATTGATGACCTTGTGTCCCTTTTGTTGGTACGTGGTTCCATTTTGCCTATCGCCTTGGACGGCTTCACTAAGAGTCACCCAGTTCTACCCTGCTACAGTCCGGCTGAGTGCAGTCACAGAGATGCTATGGCTGCTCTACATGAAATGACATTAATGGTCTGGTCCGAGAATGGACACCATTTCCTGCTCCCAGAGAGAATGACGCTCCTCAAACTGAACATTACAGCCGTTGATACTGTCTCACTTGGGTCTGCTCCCCCCACCGAGCCATGAACTGAAAGCTTGAAATCTGCTTTGAACACCTGGAAACCTCCCTGTCACACCAGCACCAACCCTTGGGTCAGTCAGATGAGACTAACGGCTTCACTTAGGGCATTTGGTTCAGATACATGACTCTCGTTACCACAGGGTGGGTTTTTTTTTTAAGGCTATTCATACTGCTATGCAGAGGATGCCTGTAAGTTGGCAAGCTGTTAAAAGCCTCTACTATTTTTAAAATAGGCCTAATGTCAGGGGCCTCTTAGTTCTGCATGTATTCACATTATATAGAACAATGTGTCCACCTGGTAAAGACTAGAGGCTGCACGAAACTCAGGCTACAATACGACCATTCTGTTCTGCTCTAACGATTCAATTGATAGATTCTACGTCAAAACAATTAGCTTTCATTGTTTCCAATGATAACGTCACCTTAAGTGGAGGAATGCAAACCTGTTTTCAAATGTAAGGTTTTGAATTTGTTTGACATTTCTCAGTAATAACACCCTCAGACACCCACTACCATTCATGCTATGCCATCAGTAATAACTCAGATGTTAAGGGGGATGAAGCTTTTCCTCCCAAATCAGATATGCTTTGTTTTTCAACAAAGGTATACATTTCCTGCATAATATATGTTTCTCACAATTGTTTTTATTGCAAGCTGCACACAGGTGATACTGAGTCTTCTTGAGTAATAGATTATAAACTACACCATGCTTAAATAGACTCCTAAGTTATTATTTAATATGTGACATATGTAAGAAAAGGGAGGGAAGAGTCAATTATATTGAATAATTGATTTTATATTGGAACATTTATTACTCAAACCTGTTTTATGGAAGAGGAAAATATATATTTCTGATAAACTAGTATTTTATCAAATGGTGAATTAATATAACATTTAGAATCATTGAGAAGGGGTTATATCCAGGGACTAGCTCACCTTTAAATTAATATATGATTCTTGCATGTTAAATGACTAACACAAACCTTACATTTATGCATGTGCATGTGTCAGGAAGGCTCCCAAATAATTCTGAGGGGCCTATCCTATTTTTGTAATTAAATGATAATGTGCTAATCCATTACTTTGAGTTGTCTGCACTCAGGAAAACATCCCTATCAGGTGTTAACCCAATAACTAGGACCGCTCTGAAGGCCAAGGGTCAGAGAGAGAGGGTCACACTCTCCGGCTGCAGAGGGCACCCCCATCCAAGGGCAAGGAGGCACGAGGTCGTTCGGGATGAGAGGATTATAATCTTCAACTATCTGAGGAGATGGGATGCTTCTTCACCATTCTGCTCTGGGCTCAGGCAGACAACCCTGCGGGACGAGCGAGGGCTTCAGAGGCTTCATACAAGGTTCCTTGTTTCTTGGAGGAGCAGATGTCTTCATAACCTCTCCCATCCATGGGGGGAGACCTGGATGCACCACTTGGAATATGCAGTTGCACTGCTCTCAAGCAGATAGCAGAAGGAATGCAGGCAGATGAGCTTCCGTTTCACTGGGGGATCATACAGTGCTCACTGAATTGACCCACACAAAAGCAGAGCAATTGGAGGGGTTGAAATATGGCGCTCTGATGACGAAGAGTTTGAGCCAATCAGCACCTCAGTGCTAATCTACAGTATCAGGATGCCTTTACACACACCAGAGACTCTTTGTCATAAAGAGAGGAGGAGAACGAGTCAGAAAGACTGAAGGACATGTTCTTCCAGCTCTCGTACAAAGATGAACTTTGAATTGATTTTATACCTTGGATATTTACAGATGTACAATTAATGACTGTTTTTATATTTCCAATGAACAGACATGTGTTGAATAGTGGTGATTCATATATTTTTGCCGGATCAGATTACACTTTCGCACTAAACAAAATTAATTAATTAATATTTTCAGATATTTCTACTATTATCACAGATAATGTTAATATCCTTAATCGTCCAGCAATCAGGCTTAACAACACTACTCTTTAATGTATTATCCATGCACAGAAAGACCTACAATGATGTTTCAAGTACTGGATTAATTTCAGTTTTGGCCCAAAACAAATATTTATAATATTTCATATAACAATTATGTAGCATATTTGATCCTCAAATTAGAGAAGTATAATTTAAAGAAATTGATATTCTATATTCAACATTAGATAAACACAGAAGAATCCTTTCCAAGTACCATAAGTAGATGCTCAGGTAAGTATGGCTAATATGAATAATTGATAGACTTAATTTGGCACAGATTAGTGGTAGCATTTACAAATGTGATAATTCAAGTTTTAAGAATGTTTAATCCTTCCTTTCCAGGTTTTTACAAAAGTCTTTGAATATTTGCCTAACTTTTCCTTTTCAGATTTTGAACAATGTACTTGACTAAAATGAATGTATTGATTTGACTAAAGTGCCTTACTAATGACTAAAGCGTATGTAAGTAAATGTAAAAGTAATCCTAATATTGAGGACACTGCACTTTTGCAGATTACAGATTGATAAAATAACAACTGTGAATTGTATACCTTAGCTGGATCTCTTAGGATCCTAAGTTTTAAAATGCTTTTGACTAGTGATTGCCTTGAAGTAAATCTTTAAAGCGGCAAGCTGGTTTTGATTTTATAGTTTGATGAATGAAATTAACTAATGGTAAATGATAAGAGATATTAGTTTAAAACAAATATTTAGCTATTTATGCATCTGTGTTTTATGTGTGTTCATTATTGTGCTTTTGACGAAAGATGATCAAACACTGATGAGAGATGATTTTTCCTATTATGATTGTCTGTATCAATCATTGTGATTGAGTGTTTCAATCTTATTCTACTTTGTGATGTAATTAATGTAAGGTGAGACCACACTCAAATCTGGAGACGCCTATTGAGTTGAGTATTGACCAAATTATTATTAGACTAATGTTTTTAGGTTATCATAAATGATAAAAAGAGAGGACTGTTAGGGAAATAATTGTCCTCGACTCCTAGATATGACGTACATGACCAACCCTGACGTCTGTTTATCTCCTTTAAGGACATAGGCTGCTTCAGCCATAAAGTTATTGTTCCCATTCTGTGACCGGTCAACACTAGGTCACAGATGGTCTGTTGTTGTGGGTGCACTGGGACACTTCCTTCTTTGTTGTTTGTGGACTCAAATGTATGAAATCTTTGAGGCCATAAGTGACGGATGCAAGTGACTCAGTGTGCCCAACTGTCTAAGCTATCTTATCAAAAATATGTTGATCACTCTCTGTGAAACCAGTTAAATGGGCTAACGAGAGAGAGGCGCTGCAGAATTGACGTGGCAACTCTCCCGTGCAGTCTCACCGTGACTGATGTGAATCTCTCCGGCCGTAACTCCAAATAAACCATCAGTGTTTGACATCAAAAGCTCCTGCTCTACCGTGTCTCCTTCCTGAGTTGGTGACTCCTAATGCACTGCTACACAGAAGTTTCCTCCACAGGGCCATGTATCGTGAGATTTTGAGTGACAACCTCCTTCCATCAGCAAGGGCATTGAAGATGAAACGTGGCTGGGTCTTTCAGCATGACAATGATCCCAAACACACCGCCCGGGTAACGAAGGAGTGGCTTCGTAAGAAGCATTTCAAGGTCCTGGAGTGGCCTAGCCAGTCTCCAGATCTCAACCCCATAGAAAATCTTTGGAGGGAGTTGAAAGTCCGTGTTGCCCAGCGACAGCCCCAAAACATCACTGCTCTAGAGGAGATCTGCATGGAGGAATGGGCCAAAATACCATGTGATTTTCTGTTTTTTTTTCTCATTTTGTCTCTCATAGTTGAGGTATACCTAGGATGAAAATTACAGGCCTCTCATCTTTTTAAGTGGGAGAACTTGCACAATTGGTGGCTGACTAAATACTTTTTTGCCCCACTGTATGTATATATGTTCCTTTTAATTAATTTAACTAAATTCTTGTTTTAACAGTTACTTATCTGTATATCATTTGTAAATGAAAAAAACTTTGTTTTCAAAGATTCAAGATTCAAAGGTTTTATTGTCATGAGCTACAGTGTAGAAATTGCAATGACATTATTCTGACCTGAGCTCCTCCAACAATGTAACATACATAATAAAATACAAAGATACAAAATGTTTTTAATTGTATCTTTAATTGAATTGATCTTGTGTGAATCTGTGCTGTACTTTCACTCTCACTCTGTTGATGCTAAAACTCCTGAATTTCCCCACGGGGATAAAGGTCCATCTTATCTTATCTTATTTTCTCCCCACAGACCACTACGTTGTTAAAGGAGGGATCTAAAAGCCTGCCTTTCCTACCTTAATCATTACCAGACATTGGAACAAAGACCCGTTTGTATTACAAACTCACATGAGCCAAACTTCTCACCCACAGGAAGGCAGAGGACCTCTTGACCTGTGTCCTCCACACATTACAGGCAGGAGCATATGCGACTTAACGAAAAGCATATGTTTGTAATTTAACAGTTTCTCAGAAAAGCTGAGAAACTCAAGACACAAAGAGATCTCCTTAAAATATTCTCTGACAACCTGAACATCAGCAGGAGAGCACTCTTTAAAGTAGAGACACTACATACTGATATACACCTGAACATCAGCAGGAGAGGACTCTTTAAAGTAGAGACATTACATACTGATATACACCTGAACATCAGCAGGAGAGGACTCTTTAAAGTAGAGACACTACATACTGATATACACCTGAACATCAGCAGGAGAGGACTCTTTAAAGTAGACACACTACATACTGATATACACCTGAACATCAGCAGGAGAGGACTCTTTAACTGTATGTCTACAGAGACAGTCACTATTCTTGCCTCACTGATAACTGGAACTGAAACAGTTCTACTAAATCTAAAATAAACTCAATCTTCCGAGTCACCATCTCCTGTTAACTGTGGGTGACATCCCTCCGATAGTTATACATATCCATACGATACGATGTGCTATTCCAAATTGATTTAATTTAACTAAAAGGGTAATTTTAGTTTACATCACCAAGCAAATGTGATTACTGCCACCTATAAACACACACTGATGCACACACCCAGAAAAGCTCCATCACAATGTGGAAACATATATGTTGTGGGCCCAGATTAACACATCCTCACACTTAATTAAACATAATTTCCAGTCATGCTTCAGCTTATCTCTTCTCTTATAAATAATGTACAGCTCCTCTCCTCTCTGTCTTTTTTCTAAAAACTGAGGTTCATGAAAATATCCAGATTTACTTTCCAGTGTCTTGAGCAAAGCTAAGATTAATTTATCTGCAATTATTATTTATTATGATCAATACAAATTGTTTATTTGAGTGGGTTATATGACTTTATTTTTTTATTAATTTCTTTGTACGCTCACGTAACTTTGGATATGTAGTCTTGAAGATGAATACATACAAGCAATGCAAACAGTAGAAATAAAGTCCATTAATAACAACTTGTTCTCAATACCTATATATAGGGGTTCGTCTAACTTCACAATTCTTACTTTGACCAAATGTTTTCCCAAGATGCTTCTGCGCAGCTTGGGGTTAAACCCTTCATACATGAAAGCAGAGAATATAGTGCACATCCTGTTGAGTGTGAAGGATCTGAAAGAAATGTCCTGGCATGATTCTGTAAAGCGTTTTCTGCAGACATGCTTCTCTTTCTTTAACCCTCTGACGGGGAGGCTGAGAAAAGGAGATTTTGTGAACTTCTGTGTAGCAAAAGTAAAAATAGTCATTGTGCAGATTGGTCCATTTCAGAATAATATATATGATATGTTTTCTAAAGATTGATCATGAAAGTGTTCTCAAAGCTGGTAAAGGTGCAGCTAGTTTGAATAACTTTGTATACTGCAGGGTAGCTGGTGAATTTACTCCAGGTGGAACTAAAGTCTGATTCAACACTTGGTTATATTTCACATCATTCATCCAGATCTGTGAAGTAACTAAAGGTATTCAATACATGTAGTGGAGTCAAAGTACACCCTTTACGTCTGAATTGTAGTGGGGTAGAAGTACTAAGTAACATACAACCACCTCTGGTCAATAATGATAGATCTTAATGTCAATAAATTTCACATCATTAACCCAAATCTGTGAAGTAACTAAATGTGTAAATACATGTAGTGGAGTAAAAGTGCATGATGACCACATGAAGTAGTGTACTTGAGTAAATGTTCTCCCTCTGGAAAAGTTGTATTCATTGTGTGTGTGTGTGAGTGTGTGTGTGTGTGTGTGTGTGTGTGTGTGTGTGTGTGTGTGTGTGTGTGTGTGTGTGTGTGTGTGTGTGTGTGTGTGTGTGTGTGTGTGTGTGTTCAATTTCACTAATGATGTAGCGGCTAATGATCTCCAGTGTTCAAACATCCTCCACACTTCACTGCAGGACGTTTCCCTGACTCACTGCTTTAGTCTTTGGTTTCCTCACACGACCGTCTGACATTTACTTCCTGTCACTGCACCGGCTTCACCCTCAGGAGACGGCTTCCATGTTTTTGGGGGCAGAAAGTGCATCCTCCACTATACTACGCTAAATTGGACGGTGACGCGTGACTATACATGCTCAAATAAACTGCCTTCAAGTGAAGCAATGAGAGAGGGATTAAACATGTTTCTTTAAGAAAGCAGCAAACAGTCCAACCTTTTTTACCAGATAAAAATGGTGTTGAATCTGAAACATTTCCCTGATTATGATAACATGCCTTTTTAATAATAAACAAATGACTCCTTTCCCTCAAACTTAAAAAAAGTCACATTAGGGTAAAGAGCGTACAGAAAAGTGAGTAAAGTGTACACACACATTACAATCCCAATGTTTTTAAATGCTACATTTATGAAATGATCAATTGTCGCCCTCTTGAGGATCTTTTAGGTAAAGCAGTTGATGACTGACACTGAAAATGTCAGATATCTTCAGAGTGCCTTTATTGGAGATCCAGTTGAAAGTGAGGGATACAATTGCCTGAAAGATTCAACATTCAAAGACTCCAATGTCATATGCACAGCTACAGTGTAGTTATGGCAATGCAAATCTGAAGTCCCAGGCTCCTTCAACAATTCAACATAAACATGTAGTATTGTAATTATTATTTATTTTAATACCGTTAGTGTTTCTATTTTTTCACCACGGGGGCGGGGCATTGAAATGCTAAACTCCCATGATGCATTGCAGCGGTCCGTTGCTATTTTCCGGGCCTCAGAAGCTAGACGTTGCTAACAGTCGTTGACGCAGATTTTATACCGAATGTAATGTGTTTAAGAGACTTTTAAAACACATACAAAGACTTGGTTTATCTTTGGAGGGTGATTTATCCGTTAAACCGTGTTTTTGTTGCCTCCCGATCTTTGTTCGTAGCTTTTTATACCACGTCGCTGATCGGTAAACATAAGTAAAGGTATTCAAGGGAGATTAGTGTGTTTTAACGGCAGTGTTTTATCAAGGAGAAGAAAGACTGAAGAACCAGGACGAAGAGGAGAGAGAGGTAACATCTTTCAGTGTGTGTTTGTGTGAGAGAAGGTGCAGCTAGTTTGAATGACTTTGTATACTGCAGGGTAGCTTCTGAATTTACTCCAGGTGGAACTAAAGTCTGATTTAAGAGTTGATTACATTTCACATAATTCATCCAAATCTTTAAAGTAACTAGATTAATACCAAAAACATTTAGTAATTCAATAATTGTAGTGAAGTAAAAGTACAGAGTAACATTACATGGACATACTCAAAGAAAATACAAGTACCTCTAAATAGTACTATACAGTAATTGAGTAAATGTAATTAGTTACTTCTCACGTCTGCTATGAACCTACCAAGTGGCTGTAGATTTGTTTTGTTGTGTCTGTCGGTTGTATTGAGTTGTCTTGTTTTGTGTCAGCTGTAGTTGTGTTGATTATTTCAGAGACACAGCTGGAGAAGGAGCACTGAGAGCAGCATGGAGGAGAACAAAAAGAACCCTGGAGCTCAGGTCAGTGTGCACTTCATCACAATATATTCCTAACACTGTTATCCCCAAATGAAAGATCACAACCTGTTTAGAAAATACAATATTAATGCACAATATGGTTAGATATAGGTTAGAACGTTGCTGTGTTTACTGTGGTTAGAACGTTGTGGTATAGCAGAGGTTGGGAGTAAGTCATACATTACATTGCATTTAGCTGACGCTTTTATCCAAAGCAACTTTCAATAAGTGCATTCGACCAACAAGATACAAACTTGAAGAAAACAGAATCATATTAAGTACATCAGGTTTCATAGAGCTAAAACATTTCAAGTGCTACTCAACTGGCTTTAGATAAGCCAGTCCTTTATTAGTACATACGTGCTTTGTTAGCAATTCTTTGTTAGTAAATGTATCGCTCGAAGTGGAGTCGAAAGAGATGAGTTTTCAGTCTGCACCGGAAGGTGTGCAAGCTATCTGCTTTCCTGATTTCAATGGGGAGCTCATTCCACCATTTTGGAGCCAGGATAGCAAACCGACGTGTTTTTGCTGATGGGAACTTGGGTCCCCCTCGCAGTGCGGGTGCAGCGAGCCGTTTGGCTGATGCAGAGCGGAGTGCACGTGCTGGGGTGTACAGTTTAACCATGTCCTGGATGTAGGAAGGGCCAGATCCATTCGCAGCATGGTACGCAAGTACCATTGTCTTGAAGTGGATTCTAGCAGTTACCGGAAGCCATGTGCAAACTGTTTCAAGTCTTAACCTACAAGTCTCAAGCAAGTCCCAAGTTACTGTAGTGAGAGTCAAGCAAGTGAAGTCATACACAATTCTGATGAATAATCCCAGTTTCCGCATTTAAATCAGTTAAAAGACAGTGTTTATGAAAAATTGAGTTTTTTATTTTCACATTAACAACAATGGAGAACGGGGCAAGAATCAGATCTTGTACTTTAGTAAAAGTAGAAGTACTCAGGTCTTGTACTTGAGTAAAAGTAGAAGTACTCAGGTCTTGTACTTGAGTAAAAGTAGAACTGTTTTAACTTTAGATTTGTTGGAATTACAGTCTTTTAAGGACACAATAGAAACATATGAAACATCTATAGTCAATTAATCACTGAAAATGAACTATTACCCATTTTTTAGGAACCCTAAATACAGCCCTACATTATTGATACATCGGCCGCGAGTATGCACTCTGAAATATTGTCTGTGAGAAAATAACTGAAGAGCTCAGTTGAACCACTTCAGCACACGAAGCCACGATCCGAGATCTGGAGCAAGCTGCCACTGACCACAGCACTAGGATTGACAAGCTGGAAGATACAGTTGATATGCTAACTTCACAAGTGAAACGTTTGGATGACAAATGTGAGGATCTTGAGGGCAGGTCGCGGAGGAATAATATGCGCGTGATGGGTATTCTGGAGGGAACCCGTGCCACTGATTTCATCGCGTAGTCGCTCCGGGACTTGCTCAAGCTGGAGGAGAAGCCTCTACCCGACCGTGCCCATCGGACCCTGCGAGAGAGACCCAAGGAGGGGACCTTACCTCGGCCCTTTGTTGTAAGGGTACACTTCTTTCATATCCGGAGCCAGATCCTGCAGCGGGCTGGTGAATCCTCTCCTCTTCTCTACAATGGCAAGAGGATCTCCATTTTCCCGGACTATACGTCCTCCGTTGACAAGAAGCGAGCTGCTTTTGTCCCAGTTAAGCGTACCCTACATTCCTACCCAAATGTGAAGTTTGGTCTCCTCTTCCCGGCAACTCTCAAAATTACCATGCCGAATGGAACGTCACACGGGTTTGAGGATCCTACGGTGGCAGGTACCTGATTGTTATTGGCATGATATATGACACCCCGGTTCTACTTGTGAATGTGTACGCCCCTAACTGGGATGATGTGAATTTTTTTCGGCAGCTTTTTTCTAACCTTCCTGACATGTCCTCACACTTCCTTATCATAGGTGGTG
Organism: Harpagifer antarcticus; assembly: GCA_902827135.1. Taxonomy (NCBI): domain Eukaryota; kingdom Metazoa; phylum Chordata; class Actinopteri; order Perciformes; family Harpagiferidae; genus Harpagifer; species Harpagifer antarcticus. The sequence continues at coordinate 1,101,452 of CADEHL010001070.1, forward strand.
ACTTTAATTGTTGGCTTAGCCCACAGCTGGACCGCTCCTCCAAGAAGACTGTTACGCCTTTGGGGTCTGCTAAGACGATTAGAGACTTCATGAGTGAGTTTGTAATAACAGATCCTTGGCGCTTCTTTAACCCCACCGGTAAAGCATACTCCTTTTTTTCTCATGTTCACCAGACGTTCACTCGGATAGACTACTTTATGGTAGATGACAGACTTCTCCCTTCCGTGAGCTCCTGTTCATATGAAACTACAGTTATTTCAGATCATGCCCCTGTCGTAATGAGTATCAGATTTAAGGGTTCTGTACGCACACAAACCCCATGGCGTTTAAATACGCATTTGCTTTCGAATGAACATTTTACAGAGCTGATTTCCAACCAAATTGACATATTTCTTAGCATTAACAAGACTCTGGACATTTCTGCATCTGTGTTATGGAAGACACTGAAAGCTTATATTAGAGGGCAAATTATTTCCTATGTAAGCCATGAGAGGAAACAGAAAAGAGAGAGATTAACTGAACTAACGAGGCGTATTGCTCAGCTGGATGTCCTCTATTCCGTTTCACCAACTCCAGATGTGTATAAGGAACGCCTCATTCTTCAATTGGAATTTAATACGTTGACCGCAGACCAGGCTGCTGTACTTCTTCTTAAGGCTAGAAGTAATTATTACGAACAGGGTGACAAAACTGGCAGATTACTGGCGCATTAATTACGACAGAATGTTGCCTCTTACCAGATTCCCAGAATCCAAACATTCTCGAACATTACGATCGATCCCCAAAGAATTAATTATGAGTTTAGAGACTATTATACCTCGTCATACACACGCAGGATTTGGAAAAAATTGTTTTACCACCCTCGAAGTCCCTTTGATACATCCTGATATGACTGAGGATTTGGAGAAGCCAGTAACTGCTGCTGAACTCTCCGTTGCTATTACATCGATGCAAGGCGGAAAATCTCCGGGCCGGATGGTTATCCACTGGAATTTTACAAGAAGTTTCAACAGAAATTAGCCCCTGTTTTGATAGATATGTTTAGTGAATAGTTTAATTCTACTAGTTTACCCCCAATGCTTAATCAGGCCTCTATCTCCCTCATTTTAAAAAGGAATAAGGATCCCCTTGCATGCTCCTCCTACCGACCAATCAGCTTGTTAAATGTGGATTTAAAATTACTGTCTAAAATGCTCGCTTTACGTTTGGAAACCGTGTTACCAACCATTATCTCTCCCGATCAAACCGGCTTCATAACACAATCTACCAGCCTTCCGCAAATTCTGTACCTGAAGCTGTGATATCTTTAGATGCAGAAAAGGCATTTGATCATGTGGAGTGGAGGTATCTTTTTCATACCTTGGAGAAATGTGGCTTTGGAAAGAACTTTACCTCATGGGTGAAGCTATTGTACTCCTCTCAGAGTTGATCAGAGAGCTTCTCTTTACGCGGATGACCTTCTTCTTTATGTCTCTAATTTATCTGTCTCTGTCCCTGCAGCTCTCTCTGTCATTAGCTCATTTGGGGCTGTATCCGGTTATAAACTCAATTTTAAGAACTGCGAATTGTTCCCTTTTAAATAGAGCGGCGCGTGAGTTCCCTCTACATAGTCTACCATTTAAAATTGCACTACACAGCTTCACTTATCTCGGGATGCAGGTGACCGATACATTTAAAGATCTTTATAAAGCTAATTTTGCTCCCCTTTTCAGTGTGAGAAAAAGTTTTTAGAGATTACTTGTCCATGGACAAGTGAGTTTGGAAATGTACTTGTCCGAATACATTTTTCACTTGTCCAGAATGGACAAAAATTGGGGCCACTGGAATCTTCTTCTTCGTCATCGTATTTTACATTTTCCCACGGTTTTTACGACACCGCTGACGTAAGTGAGCGGTAAGATTTTACTGCATCACACATAGGGTTGGGTATCATTTGGATTTTAAAGATTCCGGTTCTGCTTTTCGATTCCGGTTCTTTGAGAGGGTAAAAAATAAGTCAAACTGGGAGAAAAATATATTTATGAAAACATTAAGTCAAATCTGTATTCCTATTTACAAATCACTTCATACTGTTTAATTTCTTACGTTCCCTCTACATAGTCTACCATTTAAAATTGCACTACACCGCTTCACTTATCTCGGGATCCAGGTGACCGATACATTTAAAGATCTTTATAAAGCTAATTTTGCCCCCCTTTTGTCCCGCGTACAGGAAGACTTCGACCGCTGGTCAGTGTTAAATCTGTCTCTGGTTGCCCGAATCAACTCTATAAAGATGAATATACTCCCCAAATTTCTATATTTATTTCAATGTGTGCCCATTTTCCATTTTTCGTAAAACTGACACTATTATTTCTAACTTTATTTGGAACAAGAAAACCCCAAGGATACGCAAGCCATTTTTACAGAGACCAAAGGCGCGGGTTGGACTTGCTCTGCCGAATTTGAGGTTCTATTATTGGGCTACAAATCTGAGAATAATACAGTCCTAGCTGCAGTCTGACTCACAGCACTCTCCGCCTGTATGGCTTGAAATGGAGGCTGCTTCCTGTAGTCCAGTATCTCTTTCAGCATTGGCTCACTCTCTCATTAAGACCCCCTCCTCTGCTTACACTAAAAATGTAATTGTCAAAGCAACCTTGAACATTTGGAATCACTTCAGACGTTTCTTTGATCTCCAAACATACTCTACACTAGCCCCTTTAACCGCAAACCATGTTTTTCCTCCATCCTTAGTAGATGGCGCATTTACTATTTGGTTTAACCAAGGCATTAAAACATTCAAAGACCTTTTTATATTCACAACACATTTGCCTCTTTCCAACAGTTATCTGATACATTTGCACTACCTAAGCAACATTTCTTCAGGTATCTACAGATACGCAGTTTTGTTAAGAATAGATTTCCTCAGTTTCCTAATCACCTAACTGATTTGCCGCTAGACACACTCCTTAGGCCGTTACCTACTCTGAAGGGAATGATGACGTGTATTTACGCTCAGATTTATTCTCTTCGTTTGGTTACCCTGAACTCCATTAAATCTCTTTGGGAAACAGATCTTGGGGAGGAGATTTCAGAAGAACTTTGGGAAAAAGCCCTTGCTAATGTACACAAATCTTTTATTTGTGCTAGACATGGACTGATTCAGTGCAAAGTAGTGCATTGCACACACTTCACTAAGCTCAGGCTCTCTAAAATATATAAGGAAGTGGACCCAACTTGTGACAGATGTGCCAAGAACCGGCGATTCACGCACACATGTTCTGGTCTTGTCCAGTCTAGGGCTGGGCGATTTGGCCTAAAAATACAATCTTTTTTCTAACTAATGGACAATTTTTGATTTAAACCTCGATTTTTGTTTTTTTCTAAACAAACCAGACCAAGGCAAAATTTAAATGCATATTTTCTTTATTAACACAATAAAAATAAATTAGATTACCAAGTAGTCTAGGCCTATGTGAACAAATCAGTTGTTCAAGAATAAAAAAAATAAAATAAAAACAGCACCACTTGGCTGTCATTAATGTGCAAAGATTTTTTTTAAATCAAACTGAAAAAAAAATGTCTTGTAGGCCATCCCTGAAAAAACTTGTAAAATGAAATGCAACAAATAATAAATAATGATAATGAAATTAATAATAAAAAATACCCTCAAACAAAATAACATCCCTTTAACTTTCTAGGAAGTTGTCTACAGGTTTTTCGCGAGGAAGACAAGCCTGTCTACTGCCTCTGGCTTGAGGCATGCTCTTTGGCATGTTACAATGTTACCCCCCGTACTGAAAACCCTCTCCGAAGGGGCACTTGTGGCAGGAATGGAGAGATATTTCTTGGCCAGATTACTCAGTCTTGGGAAGTTAGCTTCATGTAGCTTCCACCACTGCAGTGGGTCTGTATCAGGGTCTGTCTCAGACGACAACAAGTAGGATGACAGCTCAGCTTCAATTTTGTCCTGCTCTGACTGGGAGGTAGACAACACTGTCAGTGTCTTGTTCTTGAAGAAGCTTGCTAGCGTTGTCTTCTTCTTTGTAACAGGTTCAGCAGCTTCTTCTTGGTGCAGGTCCTGCACAGATGTGCCAGGCTGGGATTTGCTTTTCTCAGCTGGAAGAGACATCAGCTCTTTAACAGCTCTTTTCTTGATTCCGTCCACTTCGTCATCTGCTATATAGGTTGTCTGGAACCGGGGGTCCATGAGTGAGGCCATGTCCAGGAGTTCCTGTGTTACAGGGTCATTGTATTTATCGTTGAGGTAGTTGAGTATGTTGCTCTTGATTTGTTTGGTGAGCTCGGTCTCACCCTCCTCTGGCTGCAGAAGGCTTTTGTTTAACAGGTCGATTACCTGTTTGAGGTAGGAGACACTCACGTAGGCCTCACCAGATAGGGCATCAGTGAATTCCTTCAGTGGACTTACAGCTTTATTAATTGACTCCAACACGTCAATGTCCTGCCTGCTTTTCTTGTCTGCTCCCAGGAGCTGTGCTATGGCCGTCTCCTGTTCCAACAGTCGTTCTACCATCAGTTGTCTCGAACCCCACCTGGTTAGGGACTCGGTTGTGAGATGGTAGCCCGAGCACAGCCTGTACCACTGCCAGATCTCTTCTCTTCTTCCAACTGAAGGAAAAGGCACTTACAACCTTTTTGCAAACCCCGATGGTACGGTCAATCCGTGGATCTTTCATACCATTCACTGTAAAAAGGGAAGAAACCAAAAAGGAACATTTTAGAATGGCACCATTTAATCAATGTGACAAGGACAGCATTTACACATTGTGATAGTCTTTTTTTATGATTTAAATATTATTATACATTTTCCATGACAAACAAACACAAGAAAAAACTGTATGACAATACAAGGACATGGCTGTAGCACAAAACAGTGGGAGGAGGGAGGGTTACAGTGTTAAATTATTTTATGCATGTGTTTCTCTTTAACACATAGCCTAGTGTGTCCACAGGAACACACGCATACATATTATCTTACACATTATGATAGTCTTCTTAATTAAGCTTAATTCTGTTTGACAAAGAAAAGAAAATGTTTCACACTGTAAGTATAATTTAATTAATGCGTAGCCTACACACACGCGCACACACACTAGTATTACATTATTTATGCACTTATGGCAACTATGCATAACTGTATCAAGGCTCCAGACTTTTTTACTTTTTTACCGAATAGATAGGTTGTCTCGCATTTCCCCTCCCCCACACTAAAGCCATCACTGAACCTAATATGCAACTGCATCAATCCATTCAATTTGTTTTTATACATACATGTAGCACTTTGTTATGCATTGTGTAGCCACTTACTGATACTTTGAAGACACATACCTATTTTTCAGCTGTTTCGTTGGCTTCAAAATGCTCACTCTCGCTCGCTCTACCATGCATACACATGTCACACCCGCACGCATCTCTGCTTGTCTAGCTGACATCTCTCAGTGGATGTCTGCTCATCACCTCAAGCTCAACCTTGACAAGACTGAACTGCTTTTCCTTCCGGGAAAAGATTGTCCCACTCTTGACCTGACAATCAACATCGGCACCTCTGTTGTTTCCCCGACTCAGACTGCAAGGAATCTGGGTGTGACCCTAGATAACAACCTGTCCTTCACTGCAAACATCGCTGCTACAACCCGTTGCTGCAGACATACGCTGTACAACATCAGGAAGATTCGTCCCCAGCTGACCCAGAAAGCCACCCAGGTTCTGGTCCAGGCTCTCGTCACCTCACGCCTAGACTATTGCAACTCCCTCCTGGCTGGTCTACCTGCATGTGCCATCCGACCTCTGCAGCTCATCCAGAATGCAGCGGCTTGTCTGGTCTTCAACCTTCCAAAATGTTCCCACACCACTCCGCTCCTCCGCTCCCTTCACTGGCTCCCGGTAACTGCTAGAATCCACTTCAAGACACTAGTACTTGCATACCATGCCGCGAATGGATCTGGCCCTTCCTACATCCAGGACATGGTTAAACTGTACACCCCAGCGCGTGCACTCCGCTCTGCATCAGCCAAACGACTCGCTGCAACCTCGCTGCGAGGGGGACCCAAGTTCCCATCAGCAAAAACACGTGGGTTTGCTATCCTGGCTCCAAGATGGTGGAATGAGCTCCCCATTGACATCAGGACGGCAGATAGCTTGCACATCTTCCGGCGCAGACTAAAAACCCATCTCTTTCGACTCCACTTCGAGTGATAGAATTACTAACAAAGCACTTATATACTAATATAGGACTGGCTTATCTATAGCCATCTGAGTAGCACTTGAAATGTTTGGCTCTATGATACCTGATGTACTTTATGATTCTGTTTTCTTCAAGGTTGTGTCTTCCTGGTCGTATGTACTTATTGTAAGTCGCTTTGGACAAAAGCGTCAGCTAAATGCAATGTAATGTAATGTAACACCCCTCTCTCTCTCTTAAAGGGATAGCGATCTGACTCGGCATGACCCTAATATCATAACACTCAATCGCAATTCTTGACTTGGTATTGAAACAAATGTTGGTATTGTGACACCACTAGTGTGTGTGCTGAGCAGAGCACAAACACACACACACATCATGCGCCTTGGTGACCGGACATCTCCTTCATGAAACTGATAATAGGGGGAATAATCAGGCGGTTCAATGTGTGTAGAAGTGTGTCTGTGTGTCTGGTTAAAACGTAGCAGCCTGCGTTCACTCTTTAGCTGTTCTAATGAAGGTAAACACAGTGAAGTAAACAGTAAAAGGCACAGCTCTTTGCAGCTGGTGCTGCTCTTCTCAGATTCTGCTCAGTAGCACGTTACTGCCTCCTGGTGCTGCAGAGATTACATGAAGTGAAGGAGGTTTTCCTTCTATCAAACAGCTGTGGGCAGCAGATATTGTGAGAGTCACAGACATGAATTCATAGATCAAGGCAGACTGGTTTATATACACTTCTGTTTTGCCGATCCGGTGCTTAGACAAATAACTGGCCGAACTGTCCCTAATGGAGCCTACACACGGCGGCGTGCGTTGCCGCTTCAACGCTTTAGCCCATTCACTTTGAATGGGGTGACGTCACGATTCGCCGAACTGCATTATAGGAGCAAAGCGTAGCTTCTCTCGCGGTGCTCGCTGCAAAAGCAGAGCAATGTTCTACTTTTGCCGCCTCGACGGAGGCGCCAGCCAATCGAATCATATGCCAGTGCAAGCTCTAGCCAATCAAACCGCATGCTTGTGTGTATGGGGCGGGAGATTCATGTGATAAGTTGTTGGTCGAGTTTGAGCCCCCCCCACCGGCAGGCGACAACGCACGCCGCGCTGTGTAGGAGCCGTAAGATGAAGTCCGAGTTCGAAATATATCTCAAATAATGTATGCACTGCCATTTCCCCACATAAACATAACAGTCTGCAATGAAACGGCTGTCTCCTGTGCGCTCCACTTCCTCCTTGGCGCACCGGTAACTTTCTTGTGCGAGCAAGATACTTTCTCTCTCTTTTTTTATTTTTTCATTGCCGTTTAGGGGCTTCGTACAATACAAATGCAAATATTTTATTTTAAAAAGTAAAGTACTTTCGAGTCATCTGTCTCAAGCCTAAGTCAAATCTCAAGTCATGAATACCAAGTCAAAGTCAAGTCTTTTATCAATGTTAGTCAAGCAAGTCTCGAGTCCAAAAATATGCGACTTGAGTCAAGTCATGTGACTCGAGTCCCCCCTCTGGTTTAAACTGTGGTTAGGATGTTGCTGTATTACTCTATCAAATATAATACAAATATAATAAACACAAACAGTTAGTACAAATAGTATTTTGTTAACTGTATAAGTATTAAGTGAGTTTTTATTGTGTTAACTGTATATGTATTCATGCTTTTTAGATTTACTTTCTCTCTTTCTCTGTCCGTCTGTTTTAGAAACCGAAAGGAAGAGAGAGCCGTCACAGCTGTCAGCAATGTGAGAAATCTTTTACAACATCTGGAACTTTAAAGCTCCACCTGTGTATTCATACAGGAGAAAAACCGTACAGCTGTGAAGAGTGTGGGAAAATATTCAAGACATCAAGTGACCTCAATACACATCAATGTATTCACACAGGAGAAAAACCATACTGGTGTGAAGAGTGTGGGAAAACGTTCACTACATCAGGTAATCTCAAAGAACATCAACGTATTCACACTGGAGAAAAACCGTACAGCTGTGAAGAGTGTGGGCAAACGTTCACTAGATCAAGTAATCTCAAAACACATCAACGTATTCACACTGGAGAAAAACCGTACAGCTGTGAAGAGTGTGGGCAAACGTTCACTAGATCAGGTAATCTCAAAACACATCAACGTGTTCACACAGGAGAAAAACCATACTGGTGTGAAGAGTGTGGGAAAATGTTCACTACATCAGGTAATCTCAAAGAACATCAACGTATTCACACTGGAGAAAAACCTTACAGCTGTGAAGAGTGTGTGAAAACATTCAAGACATCAAGTGAATTCAAATTGCATCAACGTATTCACACCGGAGAAAAACCGTACAGCTGTGAAGAGTGTGAGAAAACGTTCACTCAATTAAGTAATCTCCAAACTCATCACCGTATTCACACAGGAGAAAAACCATACTGGTGTGAAGAGTGTGGGAAAAAGTTCAGGAAATCATCATCTCTCAAAATGCATCAACGTATTCACACTGGAGAAAAACCGTACAGCTGTGAAGAGTGTGGGAAAGCGTTCAAGACATCAAGTGAACTCAAATTGCATCAACGTGTTCACACCGGAGAAAAACCGTACAGCTGTGAAGAGTGTGAGAAAACGTTCACTCAATTAAGTAATCTCCAAACTCATCACCGTATTCACACAGGAGAAAAACCATACTGGTGTGAAGAGTGTGGGAAAAAGTTCAGGAAATCATCATCTCTCAAAATGCATCAACGTATTCACACTGGAGAAAAACCGTACAGCTGTGAAGAGTGTGGGAAAGCGTTCAAGACATCAAGTGAACTCAAATTGCATCAACGTGTTCACACCGGAGAAAAACCGTACAGCTGTGAAGAGTGTGAGAAAACGTTCACTCAATTAAGTAATCTCCAAACTCATCACCGTATTCACACAGGAGAAAAACCATACTGGTGTGAAGAGTGTGGGAAAAAGTTCAGGAAATCATCATCTCTCAAAATGCATCAACGTATTCACACAGGAGAAAAACCATACTGGTGTGCAGAGTGTGGGAAAACGTTTTCTCAAAGTGCTAACCTTAATGTCCATGAGCGAATCCACACTGCATAGTTTTGAACAACTATGAGAGCAAAGCTAGCTGTTTCCTCCTCCTGATGTCCTGAGAGCTGTATTGTTATATTTTAAGAGTCTTTCTATATTTAAGTCTGACTAACAGTTTTCTATGTTCTGACCAGCGTTCACACTATACCAACACAAGGCCACGGAGATGTTGTTTCTCCCGATTTAATTCATGTTTGTAACGCTTCCTGATCTATAAAGAATTGTTTCACTATGCTGTTTATCAACTAACTTTCTAATAGCCTTGTTTTTCCTTTTATAAAATATTATATGTCCAGGGTTTAATTGCTAGCCTCGTTAAGCTGCATTGAAGGAATTTACTTTCACTGTTCATTAATCTGCAGAGTAGTTTCTCGTATAATCTGTTTGGTTAATAAAATGTTGTGACTTTAAACTTCGATTGAGATGTTTTGATAGTTGAGTTATCAGTCTGTTCTACTCTAAAAGAAGAACCTATGATAAATGTATCTAGAAAATATTTATGATGTTTTCAGTTTGATTCTGTTCTCTTTTGTTTAAATTATCAGACTGTACCAAAATAAAAAAGACCTTAAAAAAAGATGCACATCCCTGCATATTTTTGTGTTTTTCATTCAAAAGGATTTAGGAGAAGAGACTGCGGTACTTTAGAGAATCCGACTGCACTTTCACTATTTAACGTGTTTATGATGCACCAGCGGACGTCATCAATGTGCGTCTGCTGCTGTGGGGAAACTACAGTTTTCTATACAGCGGACCACAACATGGATGTTTAATAAGAACGACGGACTCATCTAGAGACCCTGCACCGTGCTCTAATGCTGTTGCTTTATGCTTTATGAACGTGGACAACGGAGAAACATATTCCTCATGACCAAAGTTGGAATTTAAATGAAAGTGAAACATATGCTCGTCACCCTCTCCCTCCGGTACACATTAATACAAATGATCCCAATACGTATGATTGTATGAAAAGATCTTAAAATCAATACAAATGTATTTATTATAAACGTTAGTCCTTAACATCTATCACTGTGTACATCACCATTCAAACATCTTTTAAAAGTTGAACAAACCCCACACAGTTCAGTGAAATGTTGACTTTATTTGATAATTTCAGTAAAAACTAATGTTCATATTTCTCTTTGTGATTATAATACTGATGAACGTTCAACACAAAGCACTTTGGCAACTTACCACATACGCTTTAAAATGCTTAATAAGCACCGTAACTTTCATGATATAATTTCTCCGTCATAAGAGGTTTCTCAATACTCAAATTTCCACTCCACGACTCCTCGGTCCCCCGGTAGTGACCCGGAAATGAATTTCAGCGTGCCATTTTGAAGGAAATCTCATTTCTCTAAATGCACATCGAGGATCGAGCATCGAGGAGGCTCTCTGGAGGAGCTATAACCGAGGATACACTGATGGTTCCTCCATGGATGCATTTCCGGGAACGGTGGAGGCGTGACGCTCGGCCGGACTTATCTCAGCCAATGACAGCTCTGCATGCATCCCCTGGATATTATTTTAGAAACTGCTTTCATCACGTCGCGATGTTTCCAGAGAGAACAGCTGTGAGGTCCGTGCAGAAAGCAGAGCAGTGTGTATAATATATATCACTCAGTATAATAGGCCTATTCGATATTTTTGTAAGACCATTTAGTGCTTCACATAATAAAATACACAACGGCTGTAGCCTGATTATGCTTTAGGAGCTGTAGGTGTGTGTGTGGTACAGTGTAGGTGCGTGTTGTACAGTGTGTGTGTCCGCATCTGTAGCCTGTTATTGTGAACGGCCGACTGTTGTGTGACGGCAAATGCTGTGGCTGCAAGGCTGAAGTCGAATAGTCCATTTAGCTTAGGAACCTTCCTAACGGAGTGAAATGGCTGCCCTCAGTGGCAGCCATGATAAGTGCCGTTCGAATTCTCTAGAATGATAGGAAAGGAGGTTTCAAACTTCCTTTATAACCTCCTTTAGCTTAGGAACCACTGGACCTCCCTAACCGAAAGGAGAGGAGAAAATGCTGCCCCACAATGCCTTGCAGCCGCAGCATTTGCGCCACACAACAAGCATTTTCAAACGTATGTGGTAAGTTGCCAAAGTGCTTTGTTTTGAACGTTAATCAGTATTATAATCAAAAAGAGAAATATGAACGTTAGTTTTTACTGAAATTATCAAATAAAGTCAACATTTCACTGAGCTGTGTGGGGTTTGTTCAACTTTTAAAAGATGTTTGAATGGTGATGTACACAGTCATAGATGTTAAGGACTAACGTTTATAATAAATACATTTGTATTTATTTTAAGATATTTTCATACAATCATACGTATTGGGATCATTTGTATTATTGTGTACCGGAGGGAGAGGGTGACGAGCGTAAGTTTCACTTTCCTTTTTTATTTCAATTCCAACTTTGGTCATGAAGAAAATGTTTCTCTGTTGTCCACGTTCATAAAGCATAAAGCAACAGCATCAGAGCACGGTGCAGAGTCTCTAAATGAGTTTACAGTAGTCCCTCGTTCTTATTAAACATCCATGTTGTAGTCCGTTGTATAGAAAACTGTAGTTTCCATAGTTTCCTCACAGCAGCAGACGCACAAAATGACTTCCGCTGGCATATCATAAACACGTCAGATAGTGAAAGTGCATTCGGATTCTCTAAAGTACCGCAGTCTCTTCTCCTAAATCCTTTTGAATTCTCCTATCCACTGTCCCTTAACCCCATGACGTTTCACTCAGAGGTCAAGGAATAGACGATAGGGTTAGAACTTAGGAGCTGATTTTTGTACTATTCGACTGCAGCCCCGGTCTTTCCTGTGAGTTTTGATGAACTTTTTAAAGCACATTATGTGTTTGGGATCTCCTATGACCAGGCCTTAAACGGCATGTACACATATTTGCAAACCACCATCTACAACATTGATGTGAACTGGTTGCCGTGTACACTTTTAGATGTTGATCATCCTGCCCAGTGATTGTTAGTCTTTCAAAACACTATATTTGTCAGTTTACTTTGCACATTAGCTCTAGTGTATGGTATTCCACATTGTCAATTTGGTGTTTAAAGTGTTTCCCCAAGGTAAAGAGGCCTAATGAGCAAATGTACACACATTTCCACCTATGACCAATGTATTTTGTGGGTTTTTTGATGTTGCTACTGATTAGATGTTTTTAAAACACATCAAAATCACATTTTTGAAAATTAAACGCATGTTTTCAAGAATCTGATGTGTACTTTATTTCCTGAAGTGTTAATGATTCACCCCAAAATTGTTTGTTTGGTCTACATCAGCTAAAGAGCACTGAAACAGTGTGAAAAATGACCATGGAGTACATTTTCTCTCTGTGTTGAATAATCAGCTCTGCACAGTGACACTAAAAGACTGACTAAGAGTACATTTTTAACTCTCTGAAGGTTCTAGGTTGACACTGCATGTGTTGGAAATCACTCAAACAGTGTCAAAAAAAAAGTACCAGTTATAGTGTACAGTGGGGCAAAAAAGTATTTAGTATTTAATTGTGCAAGTTCTCCCACTTAAAAAGATGAGAGAGGCCTGTCATTTTCATCCTAGGTACACTTCAACTATGAGAGACAGAATGGGGGGAAAGAATCCAGGAAATCACATTGTAGGATTTTTAATGAATTAATTGGTAAATTCCTCAGTAAAATAAGTGTTTGGTCACCTACAAACAAACAAGATTTCTGGCTCTCACAGACCTGTAACTTCTTCTTTAAGAGCCTCCTCTGTCCTCCACTTGTTAACTGTATTAATGGCACCTGTTTTAACTCGTTATCAGTATAAAAGACACCGGTCCACAACCTCAAACAGTCACACTCCAAACTCCACTATGGCCAAGACCAAAGAGCTGTCAAAGGACACCAGAAACAAAATGGTAGACCTGCACCAGGCTGGGAAGACTGAATCTGCAATAGGTAAGCAGCTTGGTGTGAAGAAATCAACTGTGGGAGCAATTATTAGAAAATGGAAGACATACAAGACCACTGATAATCTCCCTCGATCTGGTGCTCCACGCAAGATCTCACCCCGTGGGGTCAAAATGATCACAAGAACGGTGAGCAAAAATCCCAGAACCACACGGGGGGACCTAGTCAATGACCTGCAGAGAGCTGGGACCAAAGTAACAAAGGCTTTTTGGTAAAAACTCAACTCGTGTTTGGAGGAGAAAGAATGCTGAGTTGCATCCACAGAACACCATACCTACTGTGAAACATGGGGGTGGAAACATCATGCTTTGGGGCTGTTTTTCTGCAAAGGGACCAGGACGACTGATCCGTGTAAAGGAAAGAATGAATGGGGCCATGTATCGTGAGATTTTGAGTGACAACCTCCTTCCATCAGCAAGGGCATTGAAGATGAAACGTGGCTGGGTCTTTCAGCATGACAATGATCCCAAACACACCGCCCGGGCAACGAAGGAGTGGCTTCGTAAGAAGCATTTCAAGGTCCTGGAGTGGCCTAGCCAGTCTCCAGATCTCAACCCCATAGAAAATCTTTGGAGGGAGTTGAAAGTCCGTGTTGCCCAGCAACAGCCCCAAAACATCACTGCTCTAGAGGAGATCTGCATGGAGGAATGGGCCAAAATACCAGCAACAGTGTGTGAAAACCTTGTGAAGACTTACAGAAAACGTTTGACCTCTGTCATTGCCAACAAAGGGTATATAACAAAGTATTGAGATGAACTTTTGTTATTGACCAAATACTTATTTTCCACCATAATTTGCAAATAAATTCTTTAAAAATCAGACAATGTGATTTTCTCATTTTGTCTCTCATAGTCTAGGTATACCTAGGATGAAAATGACAGGCCTCTCATCTTTTTAAGTGGGAGAACTTGCACAATTGGTGGCTGACTAAATACTTTTTTGCCCCACTATATGTTCCTTTTAATTAATTTAACTAAATTCTTGTTTTAACAGTTACTTATCTGTATATCATTTGTAAATGAAAAAAACTTTGTTTTCAAATATTCAAAGGTTTTATTGTCATGAGCTACATTGTAGAAATTGCAATGACATTATTCTGACCTGAGCTCCTCCAACAATGCAACATACATAATAAAATACAAAGATACAAAATGTTTTTAATTGTATCTTTAATTGAATTGATCTTGTGTGAATCTGTACTGTACTTTCACTCTCACTCTGTTGATGCAAAAACTCCTGAATTTCCCCACGGGGATAAAGGTCCATCTTATCGTATCTTATTTTCTCCCCACAGACCACTACGTTGTCATCAACCTGGGATGGGAAGGTTATCGGTTCGAAGGAGACCAAAGGGGCGAGCGGTTCGAATCCCGTCTGGAACGCTCCCTTCCTGTTCGACCTGCCGCCTGGAGACATCTCCCAGCTGGTGCTCGAGTTCATCATCATGCAGGTATTTCAAGTTTCAAATTTTAAGACTTTATTGTCATTTGCAAAGCAGCTACAGTGTAGATATGGCAATGAAACACTTTAGTCACAGGCTCCTCCAACAGAGCAACATGAATATATATATATAGGACATAAAACAAATAAAACAGAGCAATAGAATGTTTTGAGATGGGCCAGTAAATACAAATAAAATAGATATAGTGCAAGAAGAGTCTATACACAAGTAAATGGAATGATATATTAGATAACTTATTTGCAAAATGTAAACAGATGAATGTTTATGGATGTTCTTTAAATAGTTCAGGTGTTTGGTACGAGGATATTTTGCAAAATCCCTTATATGCAAGTAATTACATAATAAACACTGACCTTCAGTTTTAGGTTACACAGTTCACCCTTAAATACCTAATTTACTTTTTCCTGTTTATCTATATATATGTTGTAGTGTGAGTCGCCCAGTTTTGACGATAGACTGTAGAGATGTCTGCCTTCTGTCATATATAATGGAGGTAAATTTAAGAACATTCGTAACTCAACAAACACTATGGACGAAACGTTATGGAAATGCACTTTTGAAGAAGTCATGACCCATTTACTCAACAGACTTCCATATGAGACAATTAATGTAGGAACTGTTTTCTTTCTAATGAAATACACCCGATAACAGTATGATTGTGTGGAAGGAAGCGTTCATACAGTGTACTCATGGACAAGTGTAGATGCAGAATTCCTTCTGTGTTGTAAAAGGGTAGAAAGAAATAGTTCCTACTTGAAAGTACACAAAAAAAGATATGCAGATTATTATGAGTAACAGGGTTAAGATTTCTGCAAAGAGACATTGTTGTTGAACATCTTTTTGGTAGAAAAAGCAGACAGCTCTTCAATATTTCCAATATTTCCAACTCAGCAACTTAACCCCCAAAAAAGTTGCTACGTAGCAGGGCCAGTTTTGCTTTTATGTGGAAGTGACTGTTTCCAAAGGGTGAAATAAAGGGCATGAGACGTTAAAAGGGACTGCAGGCCAGATTTAAACCATATTTGTATCTGAATATCTTCATATATTTTATTCAGTATTCTCCATGTGTCCACAGGGCCGTCTCTACACTAAGAGCAGTATTCTGGGTCGGGTGTTAATCGGCGGCGATACCTCAGAGGAGGGTCGGGGACACTGGAAGGAAATGTGCAGCCGGGGGCAAATAGAGACGGCTCGCTGGCACAACATCCAATCAGGCGGGCTGCACTGAAGACAACAACTCTCGGACTGAATCACCTCCCGACAGCGAAACACAGAGAGTGGGAATAACGTGCAATGGGGCGCCAACGTATCTAATTTTAGCCCTTTTAGGATCAGATGTGGATTTTGGTAGCTTTGGCAACTTTGATAGAAGCCATAATTATAATCATGCATTGAATAACTGGTCCTGTTGTTTTAGAAAGAGACGGATATGCGGATACTGTATATGCAGCTGCTCTCTCCATATCAACAGTTTGCATCCCAACATTGCCTTTGTGATTATCTCCACTGTGACTTCTTAAAAACGGTATAAATGTACATCTGTGTCGTTCTGGTTAAATGCAACTTGTGCTGACATTGTTGTCATGTATGTAGTGGGGTAGAAGTACTAAGTAACATACAACCACCTCTGGTCAATAATGATAGATCTTAATGTCAATAAATGGTCTTTATTTCAAATCATTAACCCAAATCTGTGAAGTAACTAAAGGTGTAAATATATGTAGTGGAGTAAAAGTGCATGATGACCACATGAAGTAGTGTACTTGGGTAAATGTTCTCCCTCTGGAAAAGTTGTATTCTGTGTGTGTGTGTGTGTGTGTGTGTGTGTGTGTGTGTGTGTGTGTGTGTGTGTGTGTGTGTGTGTGTGTGTGTGTGTGTGTGTGTGTGTGTGTGTGTGTGTGTGTGTGTGTGTGTGTGTGTGTGTGTGTGTGTGTGTGTGTGTGTGTGTGTGTGTGTGTTAAATGTCACTAATGATGGCCAATGATCTCCAGTGTTCAAACATCCTCCACACTTCACTGCAGGACGTTTCCCTGACTCACTGCTTTAGTCTTTGGTTTCCTCACATGACCGTCTGACATTTACTT
Organism: Harpagifer antarcticus; assembly: GCA_902827135.1. Lineage (NCBI taxonomy): Eukaryota > Metazoa > Chordata > Actinopteri > Perciformes > Harpagiferidae > Harpagifer > Harpagifer antarcticus. The sequence continues at coordinate 1,118,179 of CADEHL010001070.1, forward strand.
CCTGTCACTGCACCGGCTTCACCCTGGCGTTTTGGCTAGTTGTTGCGTTGTTGCTTTTGCATGTTGGTGTGTTGTTGCGTTGGCGTTTTGGCGTGTTTGGCTCCTGAACTGTTACGGCCCGTCCACACGGCAGCGTTCGTTGCTTCAACTGAGACGCTTCCCATTCACTTTGAATGGGGTGACGTCAGGCTTTGCCGAACTGCATTGTGGTTACGTCGCTTTGCCTCGAAAGTTGAGAAAAGTTCAACTTTTCAAGCTTCGACGGAAGCGTCAGCCAATCAAATCATATGGCAGTACAAGCGCTAGTCAATCAAACCGTGTGCTTGTGTCTGCGGGTCAGGAGATTAATGTGATTGGTTGTTGGCCGTGAGCCAGACACGCCCACCGGCAACACCAGAGGGAGCTCCACAAATCATGTGAAACCCAGATTTGGCACAAAAAAGGGGGAATACACGTTTCGCAATTATGCCACATCAAGGTGGAACGCTCTTCCCACAACTGTAAAGGAAAGTAAAACTATACTTACCTTCAAAGCCTCTCTTAAAGAGCACCTTCGGGGGAGAGCATTGCAAAACTGGCCCCGGTAATGGTACAAATCTCAACCTGTCGTACAATGGACAGCTTCCCCCCCCATCTATGTATATACTCGCATTTTAGACTCTGTTACTAACTGTATATCTGTAGACTTGGTTGGTCTTAAATGTCCGGTTAGGATGTATTAGAACGAAATCTAAAATGAAAATTGTAAATAAGAAATCTGTATGTAAAAAACCACCTGTATGTAAATTGTAAATAACCCATCTGTTTGTCAAATATGTCTTACATGTCTTAAATGATATGATGAATTGGAAATGGGGGACCCTGATGTAAACAAGACGAAAGTCTTTCTCTGGTCTGCATCCCCTTAACAATTGTATGTTTTGAGCTGTACTTACTTACTGTACGTCAGCCAATCAAATCATATGGCAGTACAAGCGCTAGCCAATCAAACCACGTGCTAGTGTCTCCGGGGCAGGAGATTAATGTGAGTGGTTGTTGGTCGCGAGCCAGACACGCCCACCGGCAAGCTTCAACGCACGCTGCCGTGTGGACGTACCGTTAGCGCCGCCGGAGCTTCGCTGCGGGGAAACTGTGGCGCGCATTATTGCGCTGCATTTGCTAATAAGATGAGGCCCGCTGCACTGCATGTGTTCTGCGTATAGGAGGGGCGGCCCTGCACGGACAACAGCAGGAGAGGACTCTTTAAAGTAGAGACACTACATACTGATATACACCTGAACATCAGCAGGAGAGGACTCTTTAAAGTAGAGACACTACATACTGATATACACCTGAACATCAGCAGGAGAGGACTCTTTAAAGTAGAGACACTACATACTGATATACACCTGAACATCAGCAGGAGAGGACTCTTTAAAGTAGAGATACTACATACTGATATACACCTGAACATCAGCAGGAGAGGACTCTTTAAAGTAGAGACACTACATACTGATATAGACCTGAACATCAGCAGGAGAGCACTCTTTAAAGTAGAGACACTACATACTGATATACACCTGAACATCAGCAGGAGAGGACTCTTTAAAGTAGAGATACTACATACTGATATACACCTGAACATCAGCAGGAGAGGACTCTTTAAAGTAGAGACACTACATACTGATATACACCTGAACATCAGCAGGAGAGGACTCTTTAAAGTAGAGACACTACACACTGATATACACCTGAACATCAGCAGGAGAGGACTCTTTAAAGTAGAGACACTACATACTGATATACACCTGAACATCAGCAGGAGAGGACTCTTTAAAGTAGAGACACTACATACTGATATACACCTGAACATCAGCAGGAGAGGACTCTTTAAAGTAGAGACACTACATACTGATATACACCTGGACATCAGCAGGAGAGGACTCTTTAAAGTAGAGACACTACATAACATAAACACATATTTCTCGATGATGATACCTCACACAGTAAATTGATGATTTTGTGATTCCTATACGTTATTCATGTGTCTGTGTAGGTGTTGAGGTGGGGTTCCCTGCAGGATTTAAGCTAACGAGCATTTAGCTGCTGCTTCTCCTGTAGTCCTGTCAGCCGCTGCCTTTGGTGTCGGGGTGTTTTTCCTAGTGTCAGTGAAGGTGGAGGGTTGATTTGCATACAAATATGTTCTCTCCTCCTCTTTGTTTTCGCTCAGAGAGAGTGGTTGTCTTCATTAGTCAGACGAGTTCATCTGCACACTGACTACTTTTACTTTTGGTATACTTTAACTATATTTTGATGCTAATACCTTCCTACTTTTACATGAGTAACATTTTGAATGCAGGACTTTTACTGTAACCGAGTATTCCTACACTCTGGTACTTCAACTTTTACTCAAGTACAATATCTAATCAAGTCTTAAATCAGACTTTAGTTCCACCTGGAGTAAATTCACTAGCTACCCTGCAGTATACAAAGTCATTACAGCTGCAGCTTTACCAGCTCTGATAACACTTTATTGATCAATCATTATAATCACAACATATAGTATATAATAAAAAGAAAATGTGTGATCACAAACAAAAACATTTTTCCCAACTTTTAAAATCCGCCATACCAGTCCCATATTTATATTATTATTATTGTAATTATTATTTATTTTAATACCGTTTTTCACCACAGAGGGGCAGTGCATTTATATTTAAAATAAAATCGCATGATGCATTGCGGTGGTCCGTTTCTAGCTTCCGGTCCTCCGAAGCTAGACGTTGCTAACAGACGCTGATGCTGATTTTATACCGAATGTAATGTGTTTAAGAGACTTTTAAAACACATACAAAGACTTAGTTTATCCTTGTAGGGTGATTTATCCGTTAAACCGTGTTTTTGTTGCCTCCCGTTCTTTGTTCGTAGCTTTATATACCACGTGGCTGATCGGTAAACATAAGTAAAGGCATTAACGGGAGATTAGTGTGTTTAACGGCAGTGTTTTATCAAGGAGAAGAAAGACTGAAGAACCAGGACGAGGAGGAAAGAGTGTGAGTGTGAGTGTGTGTATGTGTGTTTCTAAAGTCTGATTTAAGTGTTGATTATATTTCACATCATTATTCCGATCTGTAAAGTAACTAAATTAATACCAATAACATTTAGTAATTAAATAATTGTAGTGGAGTAAAAGTACAGTTACATGGAAGTACTCAAGTAAAATACAAGTACCTCTAAATAGTACCTAAGTACAGTTATTGAGTAATTGTACTTAGCTGTAGATTTGTTTTGTTGTGTCTGTCGGTTGTATTGAGTTGTCTTGTTTTGTGTCAGCTGTAGTTGTGTTGATTATTTCAGAGACACAGCTGGAGAAGGAGCACTGAGAGCAGCATGGAGGAGAACAAAAAGACCCCTGGAGCTCAGGTCAGTGTGCACTTCATCACAATATATTCCTAACACGGTTATCCCCAAATGAAAGATCACAACCTGTTAAAATACAATATTAATGCACAATATGGTTAGATATGAGTTAGAACATTGCTGTATTTACTGTGGTTAGAGCGTTGTTGTATACCAGAGGTGCATGTGCAAGTCTCAAGTCTTCTTTTTGTTGGAGTGGACAAATATGCTTTATGCAAATGTTTGTTTATTATCATTGGAACAATGACAAATATTCTCTTGAATATTTTCAACACAACAACCTCTGAACAATAATTATCTCTAACTGTAAGAAGTACATAGCATCTTTGACCCATTGAGAAAAGGATGGAGGGAAATGTTGCTTCCATTTTAAAATAATGTCTCGCAAGGAGTGTGGAAAAGGCTATAACCACATGGGCACTGTTTGGTAGGGATGCACAGATTACCTTAGGTGTTACGGCACACACCGGGTCAGGCTCAACATGAGTTTTAAATATTTCACTAAAGGATTTAAAAATACATCTCCAGAAAGAGGCTGGGACATACCCTAAACATGTGCATTAGGTCTGCTGGCTGGCTACTGCATCAGGGACAGTTAAACCTCTGGATACACTTTAGCCAATCTAGCGTTAGTTAAATGAGCTCTTTGTACCACTTTCAGTTGTATGAGGCTGTGTTTAGAAGAGGAAGACGTGTGTACCCGGTCCAGGACTGATTCCCATTGTTCAACTGTCAAAGTTATTCCCAGATCAGATTCTCAAGCAGCTTTTAAATGTCCAATAGGTTGTGGATTGACATTACCAATGAAATCATAAATCTGTTAAATCAGTCCTTTACGGTCTGACTTCAGTTTGAGGATATGGTCAATGTGTGAATTTATGGGCTTATTTGGAAAATAGCTGAATGTCTTGCATACAAAGCTCCTAATATGTAAGTAATGAAATAAGTGATTTTTAGGTAGGCTATATAGTTCAGATAATTGAGAGAAATATGCTAATGTGTCCTCTATGTAATGATTATTAATTGATTTAATCTCATTATGAAACCAAACAGTAAAAGCCCGGTCTGTACAGGATGGGGTAAACATATGATTTGACTTAATGGGGGAGAGAACAGAAGCACCCTCAAGTCCAAAGTGCTTCCTGAACTGAGCCCATATTCTTATTGAATTACTTACTGTTACACTCAACTTCAAATTACTGTTGAGAAGGAGTAAGCCTGTGCAAACCACTGAGCCCAGGTGGTGCTGATATGAAGAAAACTCTAATTTCTGCTTTTTCTGCCATTGGTTTGTCTTCAAACCAGTGTATCAACTTCTGAATGTTGCATGCCCAATAGTAGAAAATTAAATTAGGTAGAGGTAATTTATAACCTGAGACTTTCCCAAATTGATCTAGGATATAGGGAAGCGATGAAGCAGGCTCGGATACATATAAAACAGGTCATCCGCGTAGAGGGACACCTTAAACTTTTGTCCTGTCCGATTAATGCCTTTTTAAAATGAAAAATTGAATACGAATGTCGGCCCTGGATAAATCCTGTTTGATCAGAAGATATAATATCTGGAATCACATCTTCCAGACGTCTGGCCAAAGCCTTAGACGGCACTTTAAAATCTACATTCAGTAGGGAAATAGGGCGATATGAGGAGCACAACAATGGGTCCCTGTCTTTTTTCACAAGGAGGGAGATAGAGGCTTGTTGTAAAGTCATAGGAAGGGAGCCTGAAGAGAGTGCTTCTTTAAACATTGTCTGAAGAATTGGTGCTAGTTGAGTGGAAAACTTTTTATAAAATTCAGTTGTGAATCCGTCTGGGCCGGGCGATTTATTGTTTTGCATTGATTTAATGGCCATCATTATTTTGGAAGTTGAAATATCTGCGCTCAATTACATTTTATGTTCCTCTGACACAGTAGGAAGAGTAACATTTTGAAAGAAGACCTCAGGGTCCTCATTACCAGTGGCGTTTTTATATGTGCAAATGTGGTGGGGCACAAAAAACTTAGATGTCCATGTATAAGCTTATGCAGTGACGTGCAGTGAGGTTCATGGCTGGTGAGGCACTGGCACTGACTCTTCAGGTTTACAAATATTATATTTTGACCTAAATCAAAATATAATATTATTTTCAAAAGCTTTTTTTGTCTGATGCTTCGATTAATTTGAAACAGACAGTTCAACAGAAGGATACCCAAAAAATGTAATTTTATCATTTAAATATTGAATTGTTCTCAGTAAGATCCCATTTTCAATACAATTGCGGTCTTACCTTGACTTGAAGATGAAGTCCATTTTCCCATCCTTCTAGACAAAAATCTCTATTACTTTTTTGTAAAAGTCCTCCTTATCTTCTTGTAGTTTCAAAAAGTCGAATTCTAAATCTAATCGATAGATTTATGATTATAAAAGTAGGGTAGACATGGGGATATTATCTGGCTGAACAAAACGGGCATTTATCTAACAGGTACGTTTCCCACAGATCTTATTTCGAGCTATTTTCTAAAATCCTATGGAGAAATCTCATTGCATTTTTGTCAAGGGAAGCCATGCGCAGCTTACTTCCGGGTTTTAGGACGCGTCACTGCACCTCTCTCGTCTCCCTTTACACACCACACTTTTCACGGCACACGTACTTGCAGCCAATCAGCTCTGAATTATGTGAGATGACGTATGGTGGGGATGGCAGCTCAGCTGGCTGCCACACACATTAAATAGGAAAATACTCTGAGCATGCGCAGTGTAGTTTTTACAGTCACCGTTCATTTAGACAGTGAGAGGGAGGGGCAGGATCGAGTTTTGTCCCACATGGCTCTAAACAACTCAATAGGCACACACTGTAGATACTAATTAGAAGAACACAGACTAAAACAGCAATATACAGACGAATCAGATGATTTAAACATGATCTTAAAATATATTTTATATCTTTTTTAATTTATTTTTTGCATTTTTTTGTAATCATTATTTGTAATACTTTCTGCTGACACTAGGTGGGGCTGTGCCCCTAATGACCAGTCGCCACTGCTCATTATATTCTGAGAAATGCAGAAAAACTTCATTTATTTCCTCATGATCTATCAATAACTCTCCTGTAATACAGTGTGAGAAAAAGTTTTTAGAGAGTACTTGTCCATGGACAAGTGAGTTTGGCAATTTACTTGTCCGAATACATTTTTCACTTGTCCAGAATGGACAAAAATTGGGGCCACTGGAATCTTCTTCTTCGTCATCGTATTTTACATTTCCCCACGGTTTTTACGACACCGCTTACGTAAGTGAGCGGTAAGATTTTACTGTATCACAAATAGGGTTGGGTATCGTTTGGATTTTAACGATTCCGGTTCTGCTTTTCGATTCTGGTTATTTTCGGTTCTCGATTCCGGTTCTTTGTCCCATGACAAACTGGGAGAAAAATATATTTATGAAAAAATTAAGTCAAATCTGTATTCCTATTTACAAATAGGGCTGCAACAAACGACTAATTTGATAATCGATTAATCTATCGATTAATGAAACGATTAATCGACTATTCGGACTGTTACTGTATCCTTGCACAATTTCTCAAACGCTCTTATTTAGCCATCAACTTTTAGATTTAGCTTGAGGTGGTTTTAGGCATGTGGAAACTAACAATGAAGACAATAAAGATGAATACTTGATTCAAAAATACATATATTAAATTAACTAAACACATTTTGAACAAAAATAACATTGCTTTTTATTTAAATTAAATAAATAATATTTCACATCAAAAGAAACAACAGTATTTTAACAAATCATATTAAATAATGTGATGACAGAACTGTAAACAGAATAGCTAAAACTTTAACATAATAAATAACTCGGTTACCTCTAATCATAAACCATGTGTGTATAATGTAGTTAAAGGGCACCTATCATGCAAAATGCACCTTTGTACGTCTTTTATACATGATTATGTGTCCCCGGTGTTCCAGGGAACTCGCCAAGTGTCAGAAAACACAACCCTCTCTATTTTCCTCCTTCGCCAAATCTCTAAAAAAGGGGCTGCAACGGATCTGAAAAAAATGGATCCACATTCCGACACTTTTCTACGTCACAAAGACGTACTCCGCTTATTGGTCAACTCTCCACCTATCAGGGGAATGAGCCACGGCCACGTGCATTGCCAAACCTCTCATTCGCATATAGGCTATCGGCAGGCTACCCCAGTCACATCTGTGTTTCTGCCTGCTCTTGCTAGGATGTCTAAGCCAGTTAAACGTTGTGCTGTTGTTGGCTGCAAGACTCGGAACAGGGGACTGCATGCAATGCCATCAGTGCAAAAAGAAAATAATCTGTTGCTAGACTTCATTTTCAAGGGACATGTGCCAGAAGACCCCGGCAGATTTCTGTGTGTGTGTTCCAAACATTTTACCACGGACATGTTTATGAACTTCTCTCAAGTCCAACACGGATATGCCTCCAAACTAATGCTACACCCGGGATCAATACCAACCATCCGGGACCAGGCCAGTGAGGACACATCCAATTCTGAAGCTGTAAGTTTTTATTTAGCGGTGTTTTTCCAGATAAAGCTATATCTAGCTTGTAGTATGTAGCATGTAGCATGTAGCTTCGCCGTATCAATGTCGCCTCAACCCCAACTAGTAATCGGTTAGGTGTTTATATGTTCTTGTAACATTTTATTTTGTACGCTCCGCAGTCTTTGCTTTGTCTTTTATTTTAATTATCAGGCATTTGCGAACATGTTCAGACTGCCGTAATGGCGAACACAAGTATTTATTCTCCTATGTATTAGTATTTTGTATCCTCTAAAAAAATCATATTGAGTAAGTTATAATAACAAACGTAATCTTCTGGAGGTAAGTGCCGTTTTTTCCAGCGTTATGTAAAAGCTTTTGTGATTGTAGTCTGTAAGAACGATCAGATATCATCGATCTGTAAGCTAAGCTACGCTAAGCTACGCTACGCTAATGAGACATGCCGTTTTTTGCAGCGTTATATGGAAAAGCTTTTGTGTGTTTACTTGTTTGCGCACATGAATATAAATGGGGGTGTGTTAGGATACAACACTGTATGTATGTATGCGAGGGGACACACACCACGAGTAAAACGGAGCTAAAGCCCTGGTATGTTGTTGTTGACGACATGCATATTCTAATCTAAACCACTTTTTTTGTTGTGCTTTTTTTAACCTTGCACAGGCTACGTGGCCAACTTGATGGACCTCATCTTCGACCAAGTCTTTGTGGACCCTGCACCATTATGAGCGACCTGACAGGGAGGAGGTCATCGCCGGGTATGCCACACGGTTCAATTTGGCTGCTGTCTGAACCTAACATAGACATTTCACGGATCAGAGGACAACGCAGGCCGGAATCACCACTCTGATCCTGATTCAAATAACCGTTGATTTTGACAATAAAGTTCCGAGTTGATATCAAGTGTGTCGTGATTATTCATGTTGGGATGGGTAAAGAATATTCTGATTTCAAAAGCATAAGGTTGTGTGTGTGGACTTGTTGTCGTACACATGGGTGTGTTATGCCATTGCTGTGTAGTATATAATAGTACATGTACAATGACAGGAATGAAAGATTGCATAAAGCCATATACACCAGTATTTATTTCCATGAACAATATTAGCATTCGTTTTACAATTTCAGTCAAAACAAACAAACCACTCACTGCTCTATTTGCCTCAACTGTAGTCCAACTGTGTTCAGCTCTGTAAATATTCAATGCATTCTGCAGGGAGAACACATTTAGGCACACAGGCTCCAATCCAGGATGGTCCACCAAACAGGTTACAGAGTCCTCATGTTCCTGCATCCGTCTTGACACCTAGTGTGATAAACATATATTGAATGACATGTGAAAAATGTATTCTCTAAACAGACAACTTAGTGAAGCTAATGTTACCTGTGGTATCTCCATGCAGCACATGCTCCGGTTCAGAAGGCATCGTGGCGCAAGTTGCACATGTACCCCTTTAGAAAGAAGTCAATAACTGAGCTTTTAAAACACATGAAACACATAATGCTGACAACTGAGGTGTTGGAGTTATACTTTTTATCACCCTAAGTTATTGAACTTTCCAACGGTTGTTGCACGATGTTGGAAGAAAAGGACTGTAAACTATTAAACGCAATGAGGCCATTGTATATATGCTGAAAATATGAATGTCTCCCTTTATAAATATATATATGTATCGCTGTGTTTGCGTTACAAACTCTAAGTTACAAACTGTACACATTGCATTTTTGCTAATTAGCCAAAATATGAATGGAATAAGTAGCAAGCATCGTAACAGAGTAAAAATAAATAGGGACAACAGCTTGTCAACTAACCATTCAGAAACGTCCTGCTGCAACCGAGATGTTTGCACCTCCACCAAAACCTCTGCTGCTTCAGTTTCTGGATCAAATTGATAATATGCTTGAACACATGCATTGCTCTGAGATGACATGTTTATTCCACACTCGTAAACACAGCAAGCATGGTAACGTGACTCTCGCCGGCTCTTCTGCTGGGGGCGTGGTCAGCTGCTGCTCAGAATTTTCATAGGCAGGTTTGGAATAAAGCGAAAATGAGCGAAACGAGGCATGGCTAAAAAATGATCTGTTTGGTATTTTGAAAAATGGACGCGGATGGGGCTACAGTGCTACTAGAAAGACGGTGGAACCCGGTGCATTCATCCGTCTGCATGTGGTGCACTTTTGCTAAATGTTTAGACAAATTGCTCGTGTTACCGCCCTTACATGCTAAACTCTCATTGCACTTTTGGTAACGAGCATTGCCCACCTCAAGACGGGTAAAGTTTAACCACACCTCAGAGCGCGTTAACTCCGCCATCTCCTCCGTGTCTGTGTGTTGCTGCATGTAGCAGCTGCGTGTGTGTAAACTGCCCCGCCCCCTCGCACACAGACGGTGGAGAGAGAGATCGTCTGATCGAAAATACATCATAGACGCATTTGTTTGTGTTTTTGCATATTAGAAACGAGTTGGTGACAATAAGACTGCGATATAATGTTTTTGTAGCAATAATACGTGACAAATATTTTTCAAATGTCTCCAGTACCGATAAAAAGACCAATAACGTTGGAGCTTAACGGCGCGTAAAACACACGTGATGACGTCACAAACGAATCGACGACTGAATTAGTTGGCAACTAATTTGGTAATTGATTTTAATCGATTAAGTCGATTAGTTGTTGCACCCCTATTTACAAATCACTTCATACTGTTTAATTTCTTACGGTTATTGAATACAATTATATAAAAATAATCTCTGCATTGTTTAGTTAGTTCTAAGTGGTGCAGTTTGAGAATGTACAATTGGCCCAGTCTCCTCTGATGTTACACTGCAACCTGCCTGTGAGACAGAGTCCAACCACACATGTCCAAGACATAGGCCTAATAATAATAATACATTATATTTATAGCCTATAGGCCTAGCGCTTTTCTACAACTCAAAGACGCTTGCACGCATTTATTTACTTTTACAAACTGTGAGCAGCTGGCCAGCTGCTCACTGTTTGTAAAAGTAAATAAATAGTATTTTCATTTCAATAATGTACTTTGTATACCCTGCTTCATAAACAATACTGACATCCCTGCTCCTCCGAGTCTGGGGGTCCGGGGATGTGAGGACAGCGCGAGGACACAGACAGGGAGGCTGCTTTACTTCATAAAGGAAATGGTGGTCAATATTAACAACATAGGAGCTAAAACGCTTAATAATCTTCATTACGTGTTAGAGAAAGAACATAACAAAGTTTGACAAAGATGAGGCTGTTAAACGGGCAGCGGAGTCGCTGTGTGTAGAAAGCAGAGATGGGGACTCGAGTTTGTGACTCGGACTCGAGTCGCACTTAAGTCACACACACAGAGACTTCAGACTTGACTTGGACTCCTGCTCAAAATACTTCAGACTCGACTTGGACTCGTGTTTTGGGACTCGTGAACAATCATTGTGTTTTCTATTTTTGGCATATTAACATTGAGGAAACTCTGAAACGTCTGACGGGCGTCCTTCCTTTTTTTCATGGTAACCATTGTAACCTCATTACACAGGTGCGCGCCTCTCGCACTACCTCGTGGTAACACCATGGAGACCGGCGGCACACCTGCAGCTGTACCGCTTGTAATTAGGTTCAACTATAAAAACTTCGAACAAAACGCCGGCGGCACCAACAAAAGGAGCGCACACTGCAAAGTCTGCAATATTAAAATCAAGGATGCATCTAGTCATTCGTGCAACAACGTCAAATTTCATCAGTCACTTGAAAACTCAGCCGGAGAGGTCAGTCACATTAACGCATATGGACGGTTAGCAAACATGTTTAGCTCAGCATCAGCTATGTAATGTTAACTTAGCTTGCTACTAGCTTTGTAACTGAATATTTGAAAAGATGAGTGAATGATTGCTTGTCACACTTGTTTGCGTTGAGTGGCGTTGACATCCAACTCTTGACATGACATAAAAAAGGTCGGTAACGTTAATCATTACGTTCCGCTGCCACCATCTACTGGCTAACGTGAAATGTAGAAAAATACATAGTTACATACATAAATACATCTGTCGGTTTATAGGCAGGTTACAGGTTTATTGTTGACCACGTAACGTTAATGTTACAGGTTTATCAGGTTACCATTACACTGGGTTTGAGTGAGAGGATAGAGCAGGAGTGGGGAACCTCCGGCACCCGGGCCGTATACGGCCCGCGAGACCATTTGGTGTGGCCCTCGAGGTAATTTATAAACACACGCAAAAAAGAAAAAAATTAAAGAAATCTAGACCGCAAAATAATTAAACAAGTGAGTGCCTGTTTTTCCTGGCCAAGGTCAGGGTCCTTGAACACAACACAAGCCTAACGTGTCATCACGTGGTATATGTCTCGTCTGACAGGGGTGTAGTTCTGACGGGGAGCACCAGAACGCAGCTCCGCTGCGGCACTTCCAAAAATTGCAGTACCCATAAGGAGCCGTACACATGCTGCAGTTTTTGCGTGGCGATCTGTTCATCTGTCATACTGATCATACAGTCAATAACTTTGTTGTTATTAGCATCTGGTTAGCTAGCTATGCTAACGAATATAAGAAGCTTTTTCTCCAACCAGTGAGGTAAAGGCACATCGTTATATGATCATTATAGTTATAAAAAAATAAGAGAATAAAGTAAACAGGTATAAAATACAATATGACCGTAAAAAAAAGTTGTTATTAATAAATGAGAATACAGTTTGAAAGGAGAGTGATTTGTAAAATATTCATAAAGAAAAAGAAGTCTGCTTACAGTTCTGTTTCATATGGGTGTTGAGAGATGTATCCATTGCTCTCAAAAAGCACCAGATTGATGCTTTTAACTTCAACATTTAAAAAAAAAAAAAAGGTTCCCGGGGGAGCATGCCCCCCGGGCCCCCCTAGAGGAGGTTAGGTCCCCCCCACTTAAATCATGTTCACATGGATAGGAAACTAAATACATTTGCACACATCTTGTGTCCATATCTTTCTGTTTGGGTGGTCATGCTACAACTCTGCACGTGCATGCATGAGTCATGGCAAAATATCTGGATTAAGAGGTTGCTTTTTCTTTGCACAGCATGAAAGAAAGGCGAAATGAGTGGGCTGTGATTTTAGTATTTTTAAGCAGAGGTCAATAATTTGTACGGCCCTCGGAGGATGTTGAAAACATTGAAATGGCCCTTGAGAGGAAAAAGGTTCCCCACCCCTGGGATAGAGGAATATGTTTATTTATAGTAGACTTAAAAGATGTCATTAGAGACCCAGTGTAATTAAACAATACGGTTGCAGAGATCAAATTTTAACATTTTTGTCCACTGGCCGAATGGCTAGCCTAGTGAATGTTGAAATTTTACCAGCCACTCAATAGATTGCCATTGTTATTTTTGGCTGGTGCCTGCAACATACAGTTCCAGCCACTTGCATGATTTACCAGCATTTGGCTGGTAAGTGGTGTTAATTTTGTGTCCAGCAGATGAAGCCTACTAAAGCTGTGATTGGATGATTAGTAATTATTGCATGACTAATGTTAGCAATATTTTCCTGTTACTCTGACTTCGTCTGTATTTTCTTTTAGCAACCCTCTCTATATTCAGAAATAAAAGATTGATTAGATTAGCTTTGCTACACATAAAATGTTAGCAATATCATCCAGATCTTATTACTATAATTAAGAGCCTAATTCATTTTCCATGTCGTTCATGTACAGGTTTTCTGAATTCAACAAAATCAAAAACCAGCCCAGTGAAGAGGGACAGAGCAGCCTTGATGCGTTCTTGACTCAGGCAAAAGGTGTGCAGATATACAGCCAGAGCCATCCCAGACAGAAGGCCATTACTGAATCCATAATACAGGATCTCATCATTTCATGCAATCTGCCTCTGTCTTTGATTGACAAGCCTAGCTTCAAGAATTTCATGTCAGTGGTAGAGGAGAGATACTGCCCAGTAAGTCGAAGCACCGTAACCAGACGTCTGAGTGAGCTTGCCGCAGACAAAGAGTCCAAGATCAAATCCAAACTAGAAAAGACAGACAATGTGTCTGACTGTTGATATCTGGACTGACCGGTGCATGCGTGGCTTTTTAGGGGTAACAGCCCACTTCATGGAATTAGAGAAAAACAGCCCAAGCCTGCAGACAGTTCTCTTAAGTTGTGAACGATTCACAGGGTCACACACTGGAGAAAGAATAAGTGAGACATTTGAGGAGATATGTGACAACTTCAATATAAAACACAAATTAGATTACATTATCTGTGACAATGCAGCAAATATGAGGAAAGCCTTCACTGTTTGTTTCCCCTCTGCAACAACTGAGAGTGAAGATGCTGAAGACGACCTGGAAAACAGCAACTTATGGGAGGATATAAGTGAGAATATCCAGGACGATGTGGAATCTATCCAGAGCAGCTGCCGTCAACAGCGACTACAGTGCTTTGCACATTCATTACAGCTTGTTGTGCGAGATGGACTGAAGGAGACAAGGACTCTGAACAGTGCAATGGCAAAAGTGACACAATTCTGCAGTTTACTTCATTCCACTTGTGGGCTGAAAGAAACAATCGAAGTATCCGCTCTGCTGTATCAACACGATGGAATTCAACTCTCCGCCTTGTGGAGGCAGTCACTGACCTGTATCCTCAAAGCCTAAATACTCTTCTGGAAGCCCAAGGACATAAAGGCCTGTGCTTATCAGCAAGAGAAGGGAGTCAGCTGAAAGAGCTTGTGGAAATTCTGGCCCCATTTCTTCAAGCAACAGACCTCACACAAGGGGAGAAAGTGGTGACTCTAAGTGCGGCTTTGCCTTGCGTTCTCTCACTCCACAGCCACCTCAACAGTATGCTGAATACAACTCGGCATCTGGCCGGTTTTGTGAAAGCTCTCCAGAAGTCACTGCAACGCCGTTTCCGGGGGATCTTTGCAAATGTCAGAATGGATGACTCGGCTCAACCTGCAGGAGAGCTTCCATTTGGAGATATGGTCTACATGATGTCTGCACTACTACACCCATCATTCTGATTCTTTTGGCTAGAGCAAGATGTCCTTGCACCAGATGAAGTCAAGAGTGAGGTGAAGGAGATGATAATGGGTAGGTGAATGTACACCATTTCCAAACGCATTATCATCCCATTATGCATCATTCATGGCTTGAAGTTTTCAGGCAGCAAGTTAATACTTAATTCAATACATTGTAGACATTTCCTTCTCCTCCCAAATGTTCAGACACTCAAATCTTTTCTCGATTTCAATAACATCAGTAAAATCTCATTTAGACTTACTTATCGTTCATTAACTTAACCATCACCACTGTCAACATCATAATACTGTAACTAACCATGATTTTTCAGACCTTGTCTTGGCTGAGGCTCGGAGAGTCACCATACTTGCTGAGAGCAGTAGTGGAGAGGATAATAAGGATGAGGAGCCACCTGCTAAAACTCCACGCCTTTTCACTGGCTACAGGAAGAAAAGCAAAAAGAAGGATGACCATGTATCATCTGTCAAGGCTGAGCTCATTCGCTACATCCAAGTGTGCTCTGGTGAAGAAGACGAAGCAGACTGCCTAGGCTTCTGGAAAAGAAATGCAAAGGTCTTCCCAAGGCTCTATCTTGTGGCTATGAGAGTGCTCGCTGTTCCTGCCACCAGTGCACCAGTGGAAAGGGTATTCAGTCACGGAGGCCTTATCATTTTATTGCAGGTTTATTATTGTTAAATATTTTTGTTCTTGGCAAAACAACACAGGCAATTGTTTTCACAAAAAGGTTACTGTTTTGTTAGTAAAAGAGTCAAGATAGCCAATAACTCCAGTGATATTCCATATTTTGTTCCTTGAGTTTTACTTTTATGCATGGAATCATTTTTGTCATACAAAGAACGGTCATACAAAGTACACGTCCCACCGTGTTATTTACAATATCGGACAAGTAGATCTTTCAATGGACTTGTCCGGTGGACAAGTGACGTTTTTCACAAATGATTGATAAATTCAGTTTACAAAAGGCAGAACTCATTCGCAAAATCAAAAAAAGAGTAAGCTCTATTGTGGGGAAACTTAAATCTCCATATATCGGAGAGGGCACAATAGGCGCGTTCACACAGGAGTACTTTTTCCCGTATAGTTCCGTTAGTACTTACCGGTGTGAACGCGATCGGCTCTTAGTTCCATAGGGGAACTAAGTGCTGGGAACTAAGTACGGCAAAGTACTCAGTGTGAACGCGGCTATTGGCTCATAAAGTCCTTCACAACTCCAGCTGATTTTGAGGGGAATTTGACGACCTATTCATGGTCGTGTCCAGTACAAGGTTAAAATCACCTCCTATAATAACAAATCCATTGTCAATCCTAGGTATTTTAAAGAATAGTTTCTCAAAAAAATATACAGTCATCGCATATACATTTACTAAAATCAGTGGGTTTGCAAAAAGCTGCCCAATCACAATAATATATCTTCCATTAGGGTCACTAGAAATATCCCTCGAGTGGAAAGAGATGTTCTAGTTAATCAATATGGCTTTTTTTCTAGCTCCGGTCTATTCAATTGGCGGCCCGCGGGCCAAATCCGGCCCCGGGGTGATATTTACTGGCCCTTTTGAGTATAATGTTAAAAAGTAATCTACTTTATTTTATAGAATTATTTTTTTTGGGGCCAGAGTTCCTTTATTCCAGAGAGGGTGTTAAATTGAGAGATTGAGGGGAAGACATTGCCTGAAAACTTCGGCGGGCTCGGGTTTTGAACCCACCTACTAGCTACTGTAGTGACAACTCCTGTCATTGATTGCATCTCTGCGTGAATGATTAGATAATTTCACCTAAATTAAATCAAATTAAATGATGTTGATGGTTAAATTAGCTTCACATGTAGGCCTACTGTGTTCTGATCTTGCCATTTACATCTATAAAGGCCTTGGGGCTATGTTGTTTGTTTGAATTAAACACAATATATGCACTCCACTGCTGTTGTAGTATTAACCTTATCTGAAGCTCTTAATATGATTGCTCATATTTCAAGCCATCTTTATCCCGGCCCCTTGCTTTGGATCATTTTCATCAACCGGCCCCCATTCCAAACTAATTGAATAGACCTGCGTCTAGCTTTTGCATTGAACCTGGAATTAAACACTATCATTTAAGTTTTTTTACTATGTTTACTTTAAAATAAAAAAATTCTATATTGATTCTGACTTTTCTACATCCCAGTCACAGAGAAAAAAGATTATTAATTTAGCCCTTTTAGAAGTGAAGTTATGGTAATTTGTTCAGAGAATGTCATTTTCGAGCCTGAGACCTTTGAAAATGTTTAATAAAATATAAATGTTAAAAAAATTTAAAAAAAAAATTTAATTACAAAAACATACGGACAAGGAAAGGCTCACACACATCATAAATAGGACAGGACAATAACATGAAGGGTGGGGGGTAGGGGGATTACAGTCTCAGTTACATTTTCATTTTACATACCCCACTCAACTGGGGTAAGAGTGATGCCGAAGTCCTGCTCCCATCTTGTCTGTGTCTGCAGATTAGTATTGGCAGTGGAGGTGAGGAGAAGTTTATATATACCTGAAATAATTTCTTTCTTGTTTGCAAGTCTTTTTAGGTTCATATCAAGGTGTTCATGACAACCTATCTTTATACCTTTTGATGTTAAGTTTTTAATATTTGATTGTAATTGCATATAGGAGAAGAAGAGGGATTTATTCATATTAAAATGTTCCATCAACACTGAACAGAACTATGTTTTTTACTATTTTCCCAATGTGTTGTATTTCATGTGCTTGCATATGTATATTTTCAATGGGTTACCGCCCGCTGTGAATAGTGGGTTTAAAAAAAAAAAATTCAAATCTGTATCAGCTCCGTTGTAGCCCTGTTTTTAGAGATTTGGGTATGGAGGAAAAGAGAGGATTGTGTTTTCTGACACTTGGTGAGTTCCCTGACACACCGGGGACACATATTGCATGATAGGTCCTCTTTAAGATTAAACAAACTTCTTTCATTTGGGAACACCCACATACTGTATACCTATTGAGTTGGCCAGATGTGTGTAAATTAGTGTTCATGGCAATTATAAAAACAAATGCCGTTGTCGGACAGACACAAACACACCGATCACACACAGAGCGGAGCAAAGCACAAACACACACACACACACACACACACATCATGCGCCTTCGTGACCGGACATCTCCTTCATAAAACGAGTAATAGAGGGAATAATCGGACAGTTCGATTTGTGTAGAGGTGTGTGTGTGGTTAAAACGTAGCAGCCTGTGGTCACTCTTTAGCTGTTCTAATGAAGTTAACACAGTGAAGTAAACAGTAAAAGGCACAGCTCTTTGCAGCTGGTGCTGTTCTTCTCAGATTCTGCTGAGTTACAGTTACTGCCTCTTGCTGCTGCAGAGATTTCATGAAGTGAAGGAAGTTTTCTTTCTATCAAACCGCTGTGGGCAGCAGATATTGTGAGAGTCACGGACATGAATTCATAGATCAAGACAGACTGGTTTACATACACTTCTGTTTTGCCGATCCGGTGCTTAGACAAATAACTAGCCGAAATGTCCCTAAAATGAAGTCTGAGTTCGAAATATATCTCAAATAATGTATGCACTGCCATTTCCACACATAAACATAACCGTCTGCAATGAAACGGTTGTCTCCTGTGCGTTCCACTTCCTACTTGGCGCACCTGCAATTTTCTCCTGCGAACTAACCCTTTTATTTTTTTCATTGTCCTTTAGGGGCTTCATACAATACAAAAACAAATGCAAATATTTTATTTATAAAAAGTCCTTTAGAGTCATCTGTTTCAAGCCTAAGTCAAGTCTCAAGTCATCAATACCAAGTCAAGTCGAGTCTTTCATCAATGTTACTCAAGCAAGTCTCGAGTCAAGTCATGTGACTCGAGTCCCCCACCTCTGGTATATATTGTGGTTCGAATGTTGCTGTATTACTGTATTAAATATAATACAAATATAATAAACACAAACAGTTAGTACAAGTACTATTTTGTAAACTGTATATTTATTTATGCTTTTTAGATTTACATTCTCTCTTTCTCTGTCTGTTTTAGAAACGGAAAGGAAGAGAGAGACGTCACAGCTGTCAGCAATGTGACAAATCCTTTTCAACATCTGGAGATTTAAAGCGCCACCTGCGTATTCACACTAGAGAAAACCGTACAGTTGTGAAGAGTGTGGGACAACATTCTCTAGATCAGGTTCTCTCAAAACTCATCAACTTATTCACACAGGAGAAAAACCATACAGCTGTGAAGAGTGTGGGAAAACGTTCACTACATCAAGTGATCTCAAAGCACATCAACGTATTCACACAGGAGAAAAACCGTACAGCTGTGAAGAGTGTGGGAAAACATTCACTAAATCAGGTTCTCTCAAAGCACATCAACGTATTCACACTGGAGAAAAACCGTACTGGTGTGAAGAGTGTGAGAAAACGTTCAAGACATCAAGTGAACTCACAAGACATCAACGTATTCACAATGGACAAAAACCGTACAGCTGTGAAGAGTGTGGGAAAAAGTTCTCTACATCAGGTACTCTCAAAACGCATCACCGTATTCACACTGGAGAAAAACCGTACTGGTGTGAAGAGTGTGGGAAAACATTCACGACATCAGGTGCTCTCAAAAAACATCACCGTATTCATACAGGAGAGAAACCGTACAGCTGTGAAGAGTGTGGGACAACATTCACTCAATTAAGTACTCTCAAAACGCATCAACGTATTCACACAGGAGAGAAACCGTACAGCTGTGAAGAGTGTGGGAAGATGTTTTCTCAAAGTGTTCACCTTAAAGTCCATGAGCGAATCCACACTGCATAATTTTGATCAACTATGAGAGTCAAGCTAGCTGTTTCCTCCTCCTGATGTCCTGAGAGCTGTGTTGTTATATTTTAAGAGTCTTTCTGAATTGAAATCTGACTAACTGACAGTTTTTTATGTTCTAACCAGCTTTCACACTATGCCGCCACAGAGATGCTCTTTCTCCCGATTTAATTCATGTTTGTAACGGTTCCTGATCCATAAAGAATTGTTTCACTAGGCTGTTTTTCAACTAACTTTCTAATAGTCCTTTTATAACATATTATATGTCCCGGGTTAAACTGCTGGACTCGTTAAGCTGCATTGAAAGAAGTTAGTTTCACTGTTCATTAATCTGCCAAGTAGTTTCTCGAATAATCAGTTTGGTTAATAAAATGTTGTGACTTTAAACTTTGATCGGGATGTTTAGATAGTTCCTGTTGAGTTAGCAGTCTGTTCTGGTCTTAAAGAACAAACAATGATAATGTATCTAGATTATATTTACGATGTTTTCAGTTTGATTCTGTTTTCTTTTGTTTAAATTATCCAACTGTACCAAAATAGATGTCTGGCCGTCGATGAGCGTCCTGTCGCCCTACTCAGATTGGTGTGTCTCGCACCGTCGTATCACCTTCCGCTACGGATTCAACTGTTGAATCCGCAGTGGAAGCTGTCGGCAAAATAAATCACTCTGATTGGCTCTTCAGCTAAGCGAATCAGTGCATGAGAAGCAAAACGGAGGTGAGGTATGCAATCAAACGATTAGGCACACACAGAAGGCTATTCTTTTTCATTTTCATCACACCTGTGTTTCCTGTCTAAAACACTTGAACGCGCTGTCTTTAAACAACTCTCCTGTTATCTCCATCAGAACAACCTTCTGGATCCGCAACAGTCTGGTTTCAAGGCAGGTCACTCCACAGAAACTGCTCTCATTGCTGTCACTGAGGAACTGCACACTGCCAAAGCAGCATTCCTCTCCTCTGTCATCATCCTGTTGGACCTGTCTGCTGCATTCGACACGGTGAACCATCAGATCCTCCTTCGCACTCTCCAAGAACTTGGAGTTTCAGGCTCTGCACTTTCCCTCCTCACCTCATACCTCAAAGACCGTACCTACAGGGTAACTTGGAGAGGGTCCGAGTCCGACCCTTGTCAATTAACTACAGGGGTCCCTCAGGGCTCTGTTCTTGGTCCCCTCCTCTTCTCCCCGTACACAAACTCGCTCGCTCTGATCAGTCATTAGCCCGCATGGTTTTTCGTACCACTGCTACGCTGACGACACCCAATTAATTCTGTCCTTTCCCCGCTCAGAGACCCAGGTCGTCGCACGCATCTCTGCTTGTTTAGCTGACATCTCTCAGTGGATGTCTGCTCATCACCTCAAGCTCAACCTTGACAAGACTGAACTGCTTTTCCTTCCGGGAAAAGATTGTCCCACTCTTGACCTGACAATCAACATCGGCACCTCTGTTGTTTCCCCGACTCAGACTGCAAGGAATCTGGGTGTGACCCTAGATAGCAGATACACGCTTTCCAACATCAGGAAGATACGTCCCCAGCTGACCCAGAAAGCCACCCAGGTTCTGGTCCAGGCTCTCACCTCACGCCTAGACTACTGCAACTCCCTCCTGGCTGGTCTACCTGCATGTGCCATCCGATCTCTGCAGCTCATCCAGAATGCAGCGGCTCGTCTGGTCTTCAACCTTCCTAAATTCTCCCACACCACTCCGCTCCTCCGCTCCCTTCACTGGCTTCCGTTAACTGCTAGAATCCACTTCAAGACAATGGTACTTGCATACCATGCTGCGAATGGATCTGGCCCTTCCTACATCCAGGACATGGTTAAACTGTACACCCCAGCGCGTGCACTACGCTCTGCATCAGCCAAACAACTCGCTGCACCCTCGCTGCGAGGGGGACCCAAGTTCCCATCAGCAAAAACACGTGGGTTTCCTATCCTGGCTCCAAAATGGTGGAATGAGCTCCCCATTGACATCAGGACAGCAGAAAGCTTACACACCTTCCGGCGCAGACTGAAAACTCATCTCTTTCGACTCCACTTCGAGCGATAGAATTACTAACAATGAACTGCTAACAAAGCACTTATATACTAATAAAGGACTGGCTTATCTAAGCCAGTTGAGTAGCACTTGAAATGTTTTTGCTCTATGAAACCTGATGTACTTATATGATTCTGTTTTCTTCAAGGTTGTGTCTTCCTGGTCGAATGTACTTATTGTAAGTCGGTTTGGATAAAAGCGTCAGCTAAATGCAATGTAATAAATATACCTGGACGCAATAATTTATTTTACATCATGGCGTAATTACTGATGCATGGAATGTGGTAGCAGCAGTACTTTAAGGTTGCCAGCCACAATGCTTAACTAGTTTCTTTCTGCTTCAGAGAGCTGAAGTGGAGAAGCTTATTTAAATTACATTATATACTGCTGGGTAGCTTGTGAAATTTACCATGGGATCAATAACATTTTATCTTAACATTGTTTAAAAAAAATATACTGTTAGTAGTTAAACCAATAATAATGCTAGGGCTGCAACTAACAATTGTAATTCTTAACGCTGTGTGATTAAAAGAATACACACAAATAGCAGGATAGGCATACATATTTGCTATATATTGCCCCACTGAAAAGGCACTGCACCGATACAATTAAAATATTGGCATAGTTCATCCCTGTGCTGCTTGGCTCGAGCTGTAGCATTGGTGGTGTGTGGCAGGGTGGCTATTTGCTATTTGTTATTTATACATATATATAACGCAGTCTGTCTTCCGGTTGCCTCTTTTGAATGACGAATACACACTACCGCCGCCTGCCGGTAAGGAGAGTTATTGCCACTCACTCATGCGCTATGTGCTACTTGGCAATCGGCTGAAGTCTTTGCGGTGTGTTCCAGTGCGACTTTTTGGCCAAGACGCAGGAGACGGGAGGCGACACAACGTGTTATTTGGTGTCTGTTTGGTGTGTCAGGGCCTTTAGACTCTCTCTGTTGTATTTACCTTACGATATGGGAGATTAATACAAAATAATTGGATAATGAGAACGTACATCAGCCCTGTGATGTTTAACCCTAACATTCCTGATCTATGTTATAAATGCAAGATCCATCAAGGTACCCTGTATCATTACTTGTTGGATTGTGAAGAGGTTAAAAGATTTTGGACTTCGGTGACAAGATATATTTCCCAAATAACCTTGTCGCTAACCCCTTTAAGCCCTAAACTTTGTATTTTAAGCATTTATCCAGAAGACTGTTCACTATCGGTTAGGGAAAGACAAATGGTTAATATGCCTTGCCTTGTTGGAAAAATGTTGGTGGCCCCTCCCTGGGCCACAGGTTAAACAATTTAACTTTGAGTCTGGCTCTTGAGAAACTCACATATATACTAAGGAAGAAAGCTTCTGAATTTTACACCATTTGGGAATTGTTTTTGGAATTGATAAAAAGTGGGGACATTGCAGAAGCTATAGAAGGTTAAAGTGAACTAAACTACTACTACTGCTGAGGAAATGTTGAATATGGTTAATCTATTTGGAGAATTGTAAGCTGTACTCTGCTCTGTTTGTGGATGCGCTTTTATTGTATTTTTGTTGAATTTGCTAATGTAATTATATTCTTGGTCTGTACCTTAAACTGATTGATGATTCTAGTAGCTGCACACTTTTTGATTTTTTTAGCATTATTTTGTAATCTGCCATATGTCTAATGTTGGGGAACGTTCAGTTGTGTTTGTGTAATGTGATAAATGTAAAGAATAAATTAATAAATGTTTAAAAACAATAAGAAATACAGTAACTAAGTAATTCTATTCAGAGTAAATACAGCAACACCTGACGTCACGCCAAATCTGCCCCGAACCACTGAGATAAAATCGTCTGACTGATGAAGACAACCACTCTCTCTGAGCGAGAACAAAGAGGAGGAGAGAATATCTTGTATGCAAATCGAACCTCCAACTTCACCGACACTGGGAAAAACACGCCGAAAACAAAGGCAGCGGCTGCAGGACTGCAGGAGAAGCAGCAGCTAAATGCTCGTTAGCTTGAATCCTGCAGGGAACCCCACCTACACACACACATTGATTGTATTGCCATTAACAGTGTGAAGTCTGCAGAGAGTGAAGGTTACATAACAGCTGTTCAAAGATGATTCAAAGAAACTCCAGGGTGGTGGCGAAGTCCATAGGGACTTGGCTTGGCAACTGGACGGTCACCAGTTCATGTCCCGGAAGGACCAAGTGATACCGAGGTGTCCCTGAGCAAGGCACTGTTCCCTAAAACTGCTCCCCCGCTCTGGGCAAATAGCAGGGTTAGATGGGGCTCATAGCCATGGAAGGCAACCCATAAGAGAAGGACACTGAACTAAAAAACAGGACTGAGAGGAGTTGTGCCTCCCAGTCCTTAATCAGCATATTAAAGCCAACCATGAAGAACAAAGTGATCCCAAATCCTATACTTCCATCGGCGGGAGTCCGCAGGAACATCGCAGCGGATGGTGAACTGGCCAGATGTAGAACCGGACTGGAAGCGACGATGGAGGGCTCGTCTGAGGACGACCTAGAGAGAAAGGAAGCAGGGACTCTGATACTGAAATCAGACAGGAGCTAGCAGATAATGAGAGATCACAAATACAAAGTCTGATAAATAAATAATATGGGATATATACTTCATCTATTTTTAAAATGCAAATAGCTCAGTGTTTAATGATCAAACTAACTTCAGTGTTTTAAATAGGATGTAATATGCAAAAATCATCAAACTAACTTCAAGTTAAAAATAATTCAATAATGTTATAATTAGAAATGAATGTGACTTCCTCAAATTGCACGTTTCTAGCGTTTCATATGTTTGCAGGACAAAACAAAGCTGCATGAAACACAACAAAAGTTATTTTAGCAAACTAAACCTACTGTACTACGATGAACTGTATTCTGATTTTAAAACTATCTACAGAGTTTGCAAAAGTGTTAACTTTAACGGTTAATGTTGCTGCAGTTTTACAGTAATGGCATTGTTTTACCTCAGATTCCCGTGTTGTACTTCCAGAACCGTTTGCAGAAAGGGCCATGTTGAAGTGAAATTTGGGTGCAGAGCTGAAAATGACTTAAATTCAGAAAGACTCTTAACCAGTTGAGCCCCGAGCCTGTTTTTCAGGCCTCAGGCTCGACAATGACATTCCCAGAACAATTGACTATATCTTCACTTCTAAAAGGGGTAAATGAATTATCTGTTTTCTCAAAGCAATGATAAACCTGTGGTGGGCCGGTGGAATTATATTATCACTGGCCCCACCATTGTAACCACTGGCCCGGAGCAATCGTCCAAAAAAAAAATTAACACATTTGTTGCAATAGTAATTTATGCACTAACTACATTACTACTTGTACTACAACATTTGAACAATCAGTTCTTCCTCATTTTCCTCAATTGTTCATATTTGGTTTATTAAAATAATGATATTGTGGTCATTGTTAGAAAATGTCTGCTATTATTATGAGTATTATTATTTGTATAATGCGCTTTCTGCCTTCCTGTCATTAGGAGTTAGACATGTAATGGCTATAGATTAGATCCTTCATTATCCTAAACTGCTGGGACATTTCCCTATAGCCAATACCTTTACATTTTCTACTCTTCACTTGCTTGTCAGCATAGGTCGGCATTGATGTACAGAGCCACAGAAGACCTTGTTTATATTGGCATCATATTGAGAGGTGCAGTGACGCGTCCTAAAACCAGGAAGTAAGCTGCTGGTTCCCTCGACAAAAAGTAATGGGATTTCTCCACAGGGTTTTGGAAAATAGCTGGAAATAAGGTCTGTGGAAAACAAACCTGTTTGATAAATGCACGTTTTGTTCAGCCGGATAATCTCCACATGTCTACCCTACTTTTATAATTTTCGAATCATAAATCTAATCAATAGATTATAAAAGGGGACGCGTCACTGCACCACTAGAAGCCAACTCTATCAAGCTGAAACTTTCTCTCCCTCTTCTTCTCATGCTCCCTGTCACTCTCCTTTAACTCCTCCGGTGACTTTCTTTTATTTGAAGATTATTTTTTGCACGGCGCTTGGCCGGTTACCGCCGGTATTAAAAACATTTTGGCGAATGGTTAGGTGGCGCGATAGTCTGTAGTGAAGGAGCGCGCTCCCGCTCACGGGAGCCTGCTCGCGCTGCGCTCCGCAGCAAACAGCTGTTTGCGTTTCACCCAACAACGACAACCGACTCACGAAACACTATGTTGTAGCGTTGATAAACGAAACAATTTAACAAAATTGCTAGTGTCAAAATACCAATACCACAGGAAACATTTTTTTTTAAAACAATATTTGTAGTGGCCCGAGCGGGCAAGTGGAAAGTACGTTATGCTGGCCCGGGGTGTCTACATAGTGCTTCCGGGCCAGCGGGCCATTTATAATGTCGAGCCCTGCTTGAATGATGGGATAGTAGACTAAAAGCTTTAGGAATCCAAACTATAACATATAATAAGCACCCTGTATCAAGATTGATGCAAAACAAGTGACATTTTACCTTTTTAGAGAGATTTAGCAAAAAAAACACATTTGTGATTTATGTTTGTTGCTAAGCAGCAGAGGAGCAGAACACTGTCAACAATAGACAGAGAAAGTTTACGGTTTTAATGATCAATCAGAGTTTCCGTTATCCGGTAATTACCGGACTATGACCGGTAAAGTATGCTGAAGACCGGCAAATCTAATTCCCCGTGATGCAGCTCTACATGATCACCTGCAGCTCTACATGATGCAGCTCTATAGTATCACCTGTAGCTCTGCATGATCACCTGCTGCTCCACATGATCACCTGCAGCTCTACATGATCACACAACACACAAGAGGATGTAGGATGTTAAAAAAAAGCTATTTTTGCTAAATTACTGCTGCTGATATGTCTTAGCTTTTAGCTTGATTATGTTGCCTCTAAGCTTCCACACAACTCAGTTATTGCCATAAAATCTATTTTTAATACATGTTTTACTGGGTGAGATCAGACCCGGCGGCAGACATACGTCTCTGGGCGGGCATTTGATTTACCAGGGCGGGCCCAACCCGAAACTTACATTTCCTGGGAAATCTCGAGATGTGTCAAAGGGGGGGGGGCAAGATAGCGTGTGCAGTGGTCTGCTTGCGCACAGAGCAGGAGTTTGTGAGAGAGCTGGCTTGAGAGTCAATTTCTCTTCAAAATATAATTGAAACCAGCCTCCCTTGTCCCTGGCTGGCTGGCTAGCTCGTTGGTAACGTAACTGATGTCTTCTAATGTGCCTGCATCTGGCGCTGAGTTGCCATATTCCTTTCAAGTGTATAAGTGTGAACCACTTCCTGATATCCATTGTTGCAGATAAATATAAATGATAATAGCCAAACTAACCTAGCAAGAGTAAACTGACAGGCTGCTGTGCCGCATCTCACTCAAAAACCCACACGACTCAACCCAGCGAAAAAACAGTCTCGCGCGCAGCCTTTCATTCAGAATTTCATAGCAAAAAAAAAAAAAGGTATTAAACTAATCTTTCAACATAGTTTAAAACAAAAAATAAATATTAGGACAAATCCCTACAAATAACAACAAACAGAATATTTTTGTTGGGTAATCTCTGGTAGGGCTAACCCATACAGTGGTGGGGCTCACATCAGTATTTGCAATGTAATTACATACATGCTCCCCCTTGACAGTGAAAGGCCACGCGTGAGGTTTAGATTATTTCCCTGTCTCAATCCAAATTGAACTGTATGAAATAAAAAGGCACATTTGTCTTGATGTAAGTAACAAGAGATTTTTTGAAATACTAAACATAAAATACACATTCTGGTACTCTCTTGAGAAGAAAAATAAATAAATCTATTAGGCCTACTACACGAGATATTTAAAAAAAAATGAATGCCATTTTAGTTCTTTGTTACTTTGTTCTGAAAGCTGAACCTGCTGCTCCTCACAGAGACAAGAGGAGAGGCTGAGAATGACTTTACATTGTGGATAAGGGTGGATAGCCCCCATTGTTCTGTGTGTCAAAATGAAAGACAGCCCACACACCTATCAATCATCATAACCGTGGGGTCTTATTTCATTACTTATTTCGTTGTATCGATGTATAGAGATGTACTACAGCAAAAGTATTCTCCGTCGGGACTTCCTGCAACAACACCACGCCGTTATCGTGATTCTGATTGGCCAGAAGACATTATCAAAGATGTTCTATTGAGAAGACGATCACTATGTGACAAAAGTTTTCAACCCGTTTCTAGTCTTCGGTATTTACTGCTGTCTGTGCAATTTACTCCGCGCGAGTTGGCGGACTTTATTTGGCTTACTTTAAAATCATTTTTCATGGTGGGGCTAAGCCATTTCTTGGTATGGCTGTAGCCTACCCCAGTATACCCTGGCGCCGCCACTGAACATAATAATAAAACAATTAAAATGTTGTATTCAGCCCTGATTAAAACAGCGGGCCCAAATCCTGGATGGGCGGGCCCGGCCCCACGGGGCCCGCCCATGACGCCGGGTCTGGGTGAGATGATCCTTAACCAGTTTGAGTCTCCTCACAAATAGGGCTTCAACTCACAATTATTTTCATTAATCATTCATCTGCATCTTATTTTCTGGGTTATTTGATATATGGATAAGTGGTGGAAAATATAAAAAAAAAGGTTCATCTCAGTTTCTCGAGTCCAAACCCCAAAATATTCAGTATAATATGATAGAAGCATTGGAAAGCAGCACATCTTTAAATTTAAGAGGCTAAAACAGCAGTTTTCTGCCAGGTTTTCATTAATAATTACTTTAAAGCAATTACATGCTCACATTTCCACATCTACACTACTGATATCAGACTCACACACCTCATTTTGGTTTTAGAAAAATATCGATTATTTGTTTGTAGATATCTATTAAAGCCTTCAAATAAAGTGTTATTTAGACCCGTTATATATACAGTATATATTATTGAGTGATATATATTATACACACTGTTCTGCTTTCTGCACGGACCTCACAGCTGTTCTCACTGGAAAGATCATGTCATGATTAAAGCAGTTAATAAAATAAGAAAAGTAGCCTGATATCAAGGGGAGAGACAGTTTGCAGAGCTGTCATTGGTTAAGATAAGTCCGGCCGAAATGAGTTTTCCTTCAACATGGCGTGCTGAAATCGATTTCTGACTTTGATTCACATTGATTGATGGATTTGGCGCAATAAATGCAATTTACTTCAGAGCCCTCAAGAGCCAGATATAAATGTTAATTAGCGTGAAAAATGGTGTTGCTAATGCTAAATGTTTGCCATTTTTGCTTCAAAAATTACTTAAATTATACATTGTTGATACAAATCGTTTCCAGAAAGTTATTCTACCAGAAACAATTAAAAGTATGATTTTATAATTCTGATTGAACTACTTTTATAGGTGTTCAGAGACTTAGGCTGGAGCCACACAAGGACGATAACGCAAACGGACCGAAATCGTTATAAAAAAAGTCTTCCGTCCACACGCAACAGGCACCAGAAACGTGTCCGTTCACACAAGACCGCTCGAAAGCGCTGGAGACGCTGTAGTACATATGCCAGGCCTGTAAGTGGCGCTGTACTTCGGCCACAAACTACACCAAAAGCAGCGATCCACAAATCATGTGAAACCCAGATTTGGCACAAAAAAGGGGGAATACACGTTTCACAATTATGCCACATCAAGGTGGAACGCTCTTCCCACAACTGTAAAGGAAAGTAAAACTATACTTACCTTCAAAGCCTCTCTTAAAGAGCACCTTCGGGGGAGAGCATTGCAAAACTGGCCCCGGTAATGGTACAATCTCAACCTGTCGTACAATGGACAGCTTCCCCCCCCCCCCCATCTATGTATATACTCGCATTTTAGACTCTGTTACTAACTGTATATCTGTAGACTTGGTATGTCCGGTTAGGATGTATTAGAATGAAATCTAAAATGAAAATTGTAAATAAGAAATCTGTATGTAAAAAACCACCTGTATGTAAATTGTAAATAACCCATCTGTTTGTCAAATATGTCTTAAATGTCTTAAATGATATGATGAATTGGAAATGGGAGACCCTGATGTAAACAAGACGAAAGTCTTTCTCTGGTCTGCATCCCCTTAACAATTGTATGTTTTGAGCTGTACTGTACTGTACCCAATATACAAGCTGTTAATAAACTTTTCAATCAATCAATCAAAGCGAAGAAGACTTCTCGCGCATGCATGGTTGCCCTTCTGTATATTCTCCGCGCTGGAATTAGCAGCAGAGGTGGGGTTTTGCTGGTCAACATAAAGTTTAAATCTTCCGAAAAAAAATTGAAAAGTGCCAAAGGTCTTCTTTGTTATTTATTGAGCTTTAAAACAAATGAATAACAACTTTATATAATAATAATAATAATACACGGAGGACGGAGCCTCTCTTTTCCTCCCCCTCTCCTGACAGCCCGTCAGTATCCGTGGTCTCATGCAGCTGGCTGATCCAGTAATGAGTGACCCGACAGTAAAAAATAAACTAGTTTAGATAGTTTGAGAGGTAATTAAAATAGCTAAGGGTGATGATCTAACTTGAGGTGTGTTTTGTTCCGCTCATCGCTCCATCACAGTGGGCGGAGCTGCAGGTTATCATGCAGCACTGCGTGTCTCCTCTCCTGTCCGATTAGACTTCACTCGCGTTTATGTCCATATCGATCAAATGCAGTGCTTGAATTGGAATAAAAAAGGTGCCAGTACTCTAAATCAGCAACTGTTTCAAGTCAATTTATTTATACAGCCCAAAAACAAGTATTTGGCACAAAGTCATTGTCTGTCTGTCTGTCTGTCTGTCTGTCTGTCTGTCCGATTAACCCAGCCAAATTTGTGTATTCTCTTCTTCCGATTAACCCAGCCAAATGTTTTCTTGTTTTGTGTCTATATCTACGCCGGGATCCGGAGTCGAGGCTGATCTTCTTGCTGTGGTCCTGTGTCCTGGATCCTCTATGCTGAGTTCTGGATTAAGTCGTGGACTTCGGGTCGTGGCTAAACCTGTCTCTGTGGTCCTGCCTGGGTCTCGTCATGCTGCTTCCCTGATGGCTCCCACAGGATTGTAGTTGACATCTTCGTAGATTCATCTTCTTATTACAGACAAATGCATTTCCTAACATTCGGACTACCTATGCTGTAACATTTATTATCTCTTAGATTTACACACGGCATCTATTGCACGTATGTCCGTCCTGGGAGAGGGATCCCTCCTCTGTTGCTCTCCCTGAGGTTTCTCCCATTTTTTCCCTTTAAACTGTGGGTTTTCTCTGGAAGTTTTTCCTTGTACGATGTGAGGGTCTAAGGACAGAGGGTGTCGTTTTTCTCATACTGATATTTTGAACAATCTGTGCTGTTGTATTTGCTGTAAAGTGTCTCTACTGTAGGCTATTTTTATTATACGTATAGCACTTTGGCTCGACCAAAAATCATTTATAAATGTGCTATATAAATAAAACTTGATTTGATTTAAATAATCATAAAATCATAATTACATGGCCATAACCAATAACATACCATATCCAATATGAAAAAACATTGAAACTTGTTTATTTATTTGTTTTTGGTTCATTTATAGTTGTGAGTGTGTCTGTGCTCCTGAATCTGCCTCTCCTGTCTCCCTCCTCTCCCCCTGCTCCTCTTTGAGGCAGCAGCAAAGACTAGTTTTAGCTCTCAACAAGTTTATCTTACCTTTTTTCACCTAGTTAACATTTTATTTGTATTATTCATGCATATTTTACTAATCACTACCCCCTCAAATGGAAATATGTGTTTACATAAATGGTGACCCAACCGTTTGAGACCCACAGAGATAACTTAGACTAAGTTAACTATCTAAACACTCAGAGTCCTTTACCTCACCTGAGCTGTAGTTATCAGCTTCTCAGTCTGACAGCAGAGGACTCTCCCTCCACCTTGTTGTTGAATCAGCTCCTTATATCCGTTAGCGCAGCTAGCTAGCTCCAGATGCTAACAACAATACACGTAACCGGTGCGCACGCTTTCTCTCTCGCTCGCTCACGCCACACACACACTAACACACACTCTCCCGAGCTTGAATGACACACAGAGACCAATCGAGGGCATTAGTATGATCTGTATGAAAGTGGCCATGTCGGCAGGCCACATCATGTAGACAGCCAGTCACCCTCTGTAAGGCAGAGTCAGACCCACATTTGCGCAGCGTTGCGTTCACAAAAAATACGTATACAAAAAAATCCTCAGGCCAGCAGGCCACTTAACAGGCCAGGCCATCGGGAAACCTCCCGGTCCTCTCGATGGCGGCCGGCGGCTGAGCAAGGTGCCAGTACTCAGTAAAATGCCGGTACCACATGGGTAAAAATCAGAAGTGCCAGTACTGCGTACCAGTGAGTACCGGCCCAATTCAAGCACTGATCAAATCTAGCTGGAAGCTCCTGCTGGGTACACTGTCCTGCGAGATACCGGGACCTGGCTCGAAACACTGGGGCTATTGAATTATCGTTATCAGGAAATGATCGTATAGGCCTAAACACAGAGCCGTTTGACCCCCCAGAGCATTTCGTTCGCAGATCTACCCACCTTGGGACCCTTTATTGTTATCGTTTTATGCGTTTCCATGTCGGCCTCGTGTGGCCGAACCGTCTATCTGATAGAGAACTGTAACAGATACGACCGTTATCGTCCTTGTGTGGCTGCAGCCTTAAACTGTTGGAGAAACACACTTTTTATTGTTTAATACCTCATTGTGAGCTGGAGTCCTTCACTTGGAACAAACCAGGACAAACACACTGAGTTAAAAGGTATATTTTTCGTTAAAATTAAAGTTTGAGTGACACATTTCATCCAGCAGTCAGCGGCCCTAAAACAAGGGAATGACATGTTTATAATGTGCTGAAAAACACAGAAAATATGCAGGGATGTGAGTCTGTCTCTAAGGCCTTTTTTATTTTTGGTACATTCTGATAATTTAAACAGAGAGAACAGAATCAAACTGAAAACATCATGAATATTTTCTAGATACATTCATCATTGGTTCTTTTTTTAAACCAGAACAGACTGCCAACTCAATAGGAACCATCAAAACATCCCAATCAAAGTTTAAAGTCACAACATTTTATGAACCAAACAGATTATTTGAGAAACTAATCGGCATATTAATGAACATTGAAACTAAATTCCTTCAATGCAGCTTAACAAGGCTAGCAATTAAACCCTGGACATATGATATTTTATAAAAGGAATAACAAGACTATTAGAAAACCATGGTTGAAACATAACATAGTAGAACAATGATTTGAATTACATCGGGAGAAACAGCATCTCTGTGGCCTTCTATTGGCATAGTGTGAACGCTAGGGCTGTGCATCTTCACTGGTCTCACGATTCGATTACGATTATCCTCGATGCATCATGATTCATACCAATGCGTTGCACCCTCAATTGTCTATATTACTGCACATGGCTTCTTTTTCATCAATGCATACATGCAGTAAATACATATGAAGTCTCTTTTTTATCATTTAGAAAGTGCTTCAGAAATCAATAACATAAATGTCTTGACATTAAAGGTGGTTTAGGTAAGTTTGAGAAACCGGCTCGAGATACACTTTTTGTTATATTCCATGGAATGCTCTTAACATCCCGATAGCAATGAATATCTTAAGTGCTTTGACAAACAATCTATAAAAAAATGTCATCTGTGGAAGCCGTGGCGCTGTAAAAAGCACGACCAATCATTTTAGCCGGCCCGGCTAAAATAACTGGATGGCCTACCTGCCTGTCAGCCTTCCATCTGTGAAAAAACTTATCTCGTGCGCATTTGTGTGTGTTGGAGGAGGGGCTCTGTAAGGAAGTGGCAGATTTTTTCCAGTTGTGTATTTTCGAATTCTAGCGCACTCAAGCTGGTTTCTCCAAAATGACCTACCTCACCTTTAATTTATAAACCAAAGTAAACCAATTCTATAGGTCTAGCCTACCTATATGTGTTGTTCCATCCTCAAAAACAAAAAACAAATGCTTCTGCAGTCTAGCTGCAGCTTCTGTTTAAAAAAGGACACTGAATGTGGCATCACAAACATGATTTACAACAGCATATACAAACAAAAATACTGCATGTGGGTCCAAACTTACATTCTCTGTCTTACTGTTACATAAATCCCATGAATGTATGAGATTAAGTTAGCCTCATCATAATAATAAAGTTTCTATCAGGTTACTATCAGCCTGTCACTCATTATTTTTCAGGGAGGGGGAGGGGTTCGGAGCAGCAGAGAGGAGACGGAAGCTTTTTCCTCCTGCCTTCACAAACTTACACACATATTGGCTGAAAATAGCACATTCATACTCTGAAATCCAAGACTTAATTAAATCAGGAAGCATCGTTACTACCCTATAATCGATTATGTTCTGTCACTGCATCGATGAAGAATCATCCACGTGCATCGTAGAAACAATTAATTTAAACACGCCTAGTGATTGCTGGTTAGAACATAAAAAACGGTTGAGTCAGATTTAGGTAAATACATGATGGGTTAGGGAGAAAACAGCATCTCTTCACACCAGTACGGTTTCTCTCCAGTGTGAACACGTTGATGTGTTTTGAGAGCACCTGATGTCGTGAACGTTAGCCCACACTCTTCACAGCTGTACGGTTTCTCTCCAGTGTGAATACGTTGATGTGTTTTGAGAGCACCTGATTGAGTGAATGTTTTCCCACACTCTTCACAGCTATACGGTTTCTCTCCTGTGTGAACACGTTTATGGGTTATGAGACCACCTGATGTCGTGAATCTTTGGCCGCACACTTCACAGCTGTACGGTTTCTCTCCAGTGTGAACACGTTGATGTGTTTGGAGAGCACCTGACTGAGTGAATGTTTTCCCACACACTTTACAGCTGAACGGTTTGTCTCCAGTGTGAATACGTTGATGTGTT
>CADEHL010001070.1:1157864-1342497 GCA_902827135.1 Harpagifer antarcticus
AAGGATGTGGTCTCTTGACTTGGCTGAGAAGATCCTGCATATTGGGGCTGAACATCCAACTGTGAAGAATGTGGTACTACACATTGGAACAAATGATGTTGTGAAACAAGAGTCAGAAGTGCTGAAAGAAGACTTTAAATATTTTTTGGAAACTGTCAGCTCTCTAAATGCGGAGGTGTTCATCAGTGGCTCTCTACCACCAGTCAGAAGAGGAGTGGAGAGATTCAGCAGATTGTTTGCACTGAACACCTGGCTTTCAACCGCCTGTACTGACCATTCTGTCCATTTTATTGAGAATTTTAACTTTTTCTGGGATCGCAGACATCTTTTCAAGGCAAATGGAGTTTGCCTGAACAAGTCAGGAGTGAAATTGTTTATCTCTAACATTTTCAACTGCCTGCGTCATCAATCTGTTCCCTCTGCCAAGGACAAGCGGCAAGAGGAATCAAAACAAGAGAAAGACACAACACATCGCTCAGAAAACCCTGAAGAAGTATCACTGCACTGAGGAATGTTCTGATTATGGGAGACACATGGAGGAGTCTCCACTGCCCGTCACCCCCCCCCCCCCCCCCGACAACGCCTTTGAGGATACTCCATTCACCCTTTCACCCTCGCCCACCCTCCTGGAGATCGTTGAACACATGAAGGCGATACAGAGGGTTGGCACCGATTCCTTCCTGGAGTTCAATAACCAAACTAAGGCGATACGCAGGGCTGGCAGCATGTCCTTTACCTCCGCTCCTCAACGACGCGCACCATCTCCCCCGTCTTCATCACCGAGCCTACGTCAACCACCTCCCCTCCCTGGCAGCATGTCTTCTACCCCCGCACCATCTCCCCCGTCTCCATCACCGTGCCTACGTCATCCACCTCCCCTCCCTTCAAGAAAGCATCTGCAGTCTCCGAAGCCTGATAAGGATGTGTGTACAAAATGCAACAAACTCTTACTGATATGTGCTGGGTCCAGGCTCAAGGGCGTATGGCACTCTCAACTCTTTCCAGGACATGCCGGGGCCCTGCCTGCCTATAGCTTTGCCGATATCTGTGTTGATAGGTAATAGATTAAGAGCGGTGAATCATCTTAGATACAGGAAGCGCTCAAACGTGTGTGTGAGTTTATCTAATTTAGCAGTGATTCCATGTCAGCGACAGCTTGTTACAAAAAACATGACTGATAGTGTTTTTGGCAGAAAAAACATTTTTAATCAATGATTTTATCACTGAGCACAATCTCGATTTTATGTTTTTAACAGCAACTTGGATTGAACAAAATAACAGTGCAGCTGTTCTTATCGAATCAACCCCTCCCAACTTTATTTTTATGAGTCAGGAAAGAATGCATAAGAAAGGGAATGGAGTTGCTATTCTGTTCAATGATTCCATTCAATGCAGGAAGACATCTTATGGGAACTTTGATTCTTTTGAATATGTGGCCCTTCAGCTGAAATGCTCCTCTCGAGCTCTGTTGCTAAATATCTATAGACCACCCAAATACTGTGCGAGCTTTTATGATGACTTTACTGAACTGCTGTCTATAGTGTGTATTGACTTTGACCGTTTAGTCATTGTTGGTGATTTTAACATCCATGTTGACAACCCTCAGGACAGAGGGGCAAAATAACTGTTTTGTGTTCTTGATAGCTATGGACTGACTCGGCATGTGACGGAGCCCACGCACAATAAGGGGCACACTCTGGACTTAATTATCTCAAAGGGTCTGAATATCTCTAAGGTTGTGGTGACTGATGTTGCGCTCTCTGATCATTCCTGTGTTTTCTTTGAGAGCTCTATTTCTGTTCACAAAAATGTTCAAAAAGAGGTAACCACAAAGCGATATTTAACTGAAAATACTAGGGAAATGTTTACTCAGAATTTGTCTTCCACACTTGCCCCTGCTAACATCTCAGTAAATGAGCTAGTAGATCATTTTAATTCAAAAATGTAAAATGTTATAGATGCCATTGCTCCAACTAAGGTAAAGGAAGTGTCTGGCAAGAAAATATCTCCATGGAGAAAGGCCATGACCGTGAAAACAGAAAAAAAGAGAATGTCGAAAAGCTGAACGCAGGTGGCGAAAAACAAATCTCCAGGTTCACTTTGAAATCTATAAAGAGAGACTTGGTCTTTAGAGTATGGAATTGAAAAACGCACGACAATCGTTCTTCTCTGACATCATTACCAAAAACAAAAACAACGCCCGTGCCTTGTTTGCTACCGTCGACAGACTAACTAACCCCCCAGTGTCAGTAGCCTCTGAATTTCTATCTACCAGGGCGTGCAATGATTTTGCCTCCTTTTTCACTGAAAAAATTCAGAAAAGCAGACAAGCAGTCAGTGCCTCTGCATCAGAAACAGCAAATGTGTTGTCTCTGTGTCCACTTAACATCAATTCAAACACCATGACACAATTCCATCAGATTAATGATAAAAACCTAGAGGACATTATACAACTTCTGAAATCCTCCTCCTGCCTTGATATTATTCCAACGGGATTCTTCAAAGATGTTTTGCCTTGCATGGCCTCAGATCTACTTCATATAGTAAACAAATCTCTTCACTCAGGTATTTTTCCACAGGCCCTGAAAACTGCAGTCATTAAACCGCTCTTAAAAAGTAATTTATTGCATTTAAATAACTGTTTCGATGTGTTCCAGTCAGGCTTTCGTCCAAACCACAGCACTGAGACTGCTCTTGTAAAGGTCTTTAATGACATCCACTTAAACACAGACAGTGGCAGAACTTCAGTGTTAGTATTATTAGATCTCAGTGCTGCGTTTGACACTGTTGACCACAGCATATTACTAGACCGACTGGAAAACTGGGTGGGACTTTCGGAAACAGTTCTAAATTAGTTTGAATCCTATTAAAGGACAGAAACAACTTTGTTTCTATAGGTAAATACACATCTGAGTTGACAAATATGACATGTGGGGTTCCTCAAGGCTCTATCTTGGGGCCTCTTCTCTTTAACATCTACATGCTACCACTGGCTCAGATAATGAAAAACAACAAAATAAGTTACCATAGCTATGCAGATGACACACAAATTTGCGTAACAATTTCACCAGGAGACTATGCTCCAATTCAAACACTGAGTAAGTGCATTGAACAAATTACATTACATTTCATTTAGCTGACGCTTTTATCCAAAGCGACTTACAATTACCAATTACAGGGACATTCTCCCTGGAGTAACTAAGGACTAAGTGCCTTACTCAAGGGCACACTAGCGGTGGTGTTCCTGGCGGGATTTGAACTCACAACCTTCCGATCTTCAGCCCACCTCACTATCCATTAGACCACCACTATCCAAATCAATGACTGGATGTGTCAGGACTTTCTCCAATTAAACAAAGATAAAACTGAGGTAATGGTTTTTGGAGCCAAGGCAGAACGTATAAAAGTTAGCGCTGAGCTTCAGTCTGCAATGTTCAAAACAACAGATAAAGCCAGAAATCTAGGTGTAGTCATAGACTCTGACCTGAGTTTCAACAGTCACATTAAAACAGTTACTAAATCAGCCTACTATCACCTAAAGAACATATCTAGGATTAAAAGACTAATGTCACAGCAGGATTTGGAAAAACTTGTCCATGCTTTTATCTTCAGTAGACTCGACTACTGCAATGGTGTCTTCACAGGTCTCACTAAAAAATCTATTAGGAAGCTGCAGCGGATTCAGAACGCCGCTGCTCGAGTCCTCACTAACACTAAGAAAGTGGATCACATCATTCCTGTTCTGAAGTCTTTACGCTGGCTTCCTGTGTGTCAAAGAATAGATTTCAAAATACTGCTGCTGGTTTATAAAGCTTTGAATAGTTTAGGCCCAAAATACATTTCTAATCTACTGCTAAATTATGAACCATCCAGATCTCTCAGGTCATCAGGGACTGGTCAGCTTTCTGTACCCAGAGTCAGAACTAAACATGGTAAAGCAGCGTTCAGTTATTATGCTCCAAATATCTGGAACAAACTCCCAGAAACCTGCAGGTCCGCTGCAACTCTGACTACTTTTAAATCCAGGCTGAAGACTTTTCTTTTTGTCGCTGCTTTTAATTGAACTATTCATATCTTAGACTGCACTGTAACTTTTATCCATGTATTTTTTCTTTTAAATCTTTATCCATGTATTTTTTCTTTTAATGTTTATTTTATTAGCTTTTCTTTTTAATGACTGATTTTAAATGCCATTTTCTTAATGTCTTTCATTTTTTGTAAAGCACTTTGAATTTCCTTGTGTTGAAAAGTGCTATATAAATAAACTTGCCTTGCCACTGTATATGTAAAAATACTGGTCAGATATCCACCAGATCTTTTAGTGATTTTTGTCTCTTGGAGAAATTAAATTGCAACATCAAAAGTTAATCTGAAACAAACTCAAATACCATAATGAAATTAATTCACAAATGATTTTTCTAACTTAAAGGTGACCTATCATGCTATATTTAAATGATATAGTGTATGACCATACCTATATAAGGTATATTTATACATTTTATTTTTCAAAATACCAAACAGATCATTTTTTAGCCATGACTCGTTTCGCTCATTTGCGCTTTATTCCAAACCTGCCTATGAAAATTCTGAGCAGCAGCTGACCACGCCCCCAGCAGAAGAGCCGGCGAGAGTCACGTTACCATGCTTGCTGTGTTTACGAGTGTGGAATACACATGTCATCTCAGAGCAATGCATGTGTTCAAGCATATTATCAATTTGATCCAGAAACTGAAGCAGCGGAGGTTTTGGTGGAGGTGCAAACATCTCGGTTGCAGCAGGACGTTTCTGAATGGTTAGTTGACAAGCTGTTGTCCCTATTTATTTTTACTCTGTTACGATGCTTGCTACTTATTCCATTCATATTTTGGCTAATTAGCAAGAATGCAATGTGTACAGTTTGTAACGCAAACACAGCGATACATATATATATATTTATAAAGGGAGACATTCATATTTTCAGCATATATACAATGGCCTCATTGCGTTTAATAGTTTACAGTCCTTTTCTTCCAACATCGTGCAACAACCGTTGGAAAGTTCAATAACTTAGGGTGATACAAAGTATAACTCCAACACCTCAGTTGTCAGCATTATGTGTTTCATGTGTTTTAAAAGCTCAGTTATTGACATTACATTACATTACATTACATTGCATTTAGCAGACGCTTTTGTCCAAAGCGACTTACAATAAGTACATACGACCAGGAAGACACAGCCCAGAAGAAAAACAGAATCATATAAGTACAACAGGTATCATAGAGCCACACATTTCAAGTGCTATTCAGCTGGCTATAGATAGGCCAGTCCTATGTTAGTATATAAATGCTTTGTCAGCTGGCTATAGATAAGCCAGTCCTATGTTAGTATATAAGTGCTTTGATAGTAATTCTATCGCTCGAAGTGGAATCTAAAGAGATGAGTTTTCAGTCTGCGCCGGAAGATGTGCAGGCTTTCTGCCGTCCTGATGTCAATGGGGAGCTCATTCCACCATCTTGGAGCCAGGATAGCAAACCCACGTGTTTTTGCTGATGGGAACTTGGGTCCACCTCGCAGCGAGGGTGCAGCGAGTCGTTTGGCTGATGCCGAGCGGAGTGCACGCGCTGGGGTGTACAGTTTAACCATGTCCTGGATGTAGGAAGGGCCAGATCCATTCGCAGCATGGTATGCAAGTACTAGTGTCTTGAAGTGGATTCTAGCAGTTACCGGGAGCCAGTGAAGGGAGCGGAGGAGCGGAGTGGTGTGGGAAAATTTTGGAAGGTTGAAGACCAGACGAGCCGCTGCATTCTGGATGAGCTGCAGAGGTCGGATGGCACATGCAGGTAGACCAGCCAGGAGGGAGTTGCAGTAGTCTAGGCGTGAGATGACGAGAGCCTGGACCAGAACCTGGGTGGCTTTCTGGGTCAGCTGGGGACGAATCTTCCTTATGTTGTATAGCGTATATCTGCAGCAACGAGTTGTAGCAGCGATGTTTGCAGTGAAGGAGAGGTTGTTATCCAGGGTCACACCCAGATTCCTTGCGGTCAGAGTCGGGGAAACAACAGAGGTGCCGATGATGATCGTCAGGTCAAGAGTAGGACAATCTTTTCCCGGAAGGAAAAGCAGTTCAGTCTTGTCAAGGTTGAGCTTGAGGTGATGAGCAGACATCCACTGAGAGATGTCAGCTAGACAAGCAGAGATGCGTGCGACGACCTGGGTCTCTGAGCGGGGAAAGGACAGAATCAATTGGGTGTCGTCAGCATAGCAGTGGTAAGAAAAACCATGCGGGCTAATGACCGAGCCGAGCGAGTTTGTGTACAGAGAGAAAAGGAGGGGACCAAGAACAGAGCCCTGAGGGACCCCTGTAGTTAATTGACAAGGGTCAGACTCAGACCCTCTCCAAGTTACCCTGTAGGTACGGTCTTTGAGGTATGAGGCGAGGAGGGAGAGTGCAGAGCCTGAAACTCCAAGTTCTTGGAGAGTGCGAAGGAGGATCTGATGGTTCACCGTGTCGAATGCAGCTGACAGGTCCAACATGATGATGACAGAGGAGAGGGATACAGCTTTAGCAGTGTGCAGTTCCTCAGTGACAGCAAGGAGGGCCGTTTCTGTGGAGTGACCTGCCTTGAAACCAGACTGGTGCGGATCCAGGAGGTTGTTCTGGTGGAGATAACAGGAGAGTTGTTTAAAGACAGCGCGTTCAAGTGTTTTAGACAGGAACGGGAGGAGAGAGACAGGCCTGTAGTTTATAACATCGGACGGGTTGAGAGTGGGTTTCTTTAGGAGAGGGTTTACTCTCGCCTCCTTGAGACTGTTTGGAAAGTGACCAGAAGTTAGAGAAGTGTTAATGAAATGGGTGAGAAACGGTAGAATAT
Organism: Harpagifer antarcticus; assembly: GCA_902827135.1. NCBI lineage: Eukaryota > Metazoa > Chordata > Actinopteri > Perciformes > Harpagiferidae > Harpagifer > Harpagifer antarcticus. Next base: position 1,164,716 of record CADEHL010001070.1, read on the forward strand.
CAGGAGCGATAGTCTGAAGGAGGTTTGAAGGGATGGGGTCCAGAGGACAGGTGGTAGGGCGGGCAGAGGTAATGAGGGTAAGAACCTCACTTGGAGAGAGAGGGGAAAAGGAGGTTAGTGAGTGGTTGAAAAGAGGGTCTGGTGACCCAGCGGTGAGTAAAGGTGAGTCAGAAAAAGAAGAGCGAATATCATCAACCTTTTTTTCGAAATGGTTAACAAAGTCGCTTGACAGAAGTGAGGAGGGGGGAGGGGCTTTGGGAGGGTCCAAGAGGGTGGAGAAGATGGAAAATAGTTTTTTGGGATTGGAATAGGAAGATTGGATCTTATCTTGAAAGAAAGTGCTCTTTGCCTGAGAGATGGAGGCAGAGAAAGAGGAGAGGAGAGCCTGATAGGTTAGGAGGTCGTCACGGTGTCTGGATTTCCACCATTTCCGCTCTGCTGCCCGAAGGACGGTTCTATTAGCACGCAGTGCGTCATTTAGCCAGGGAGCAGGAGGGGACTGACGAGCCTGCCGAGATGTGAGAGGACAGAGAGAGTCCAGAGAGGATGAGAGAGTAGAGAGGAGAGTTTCTGCAGCAGAGTTTGGAGGCAGGAGTTGAAACGAATCAGAGGAAGGGAGGGCTGAGAGCACCGATGAGGCAAAGGTAGAGGGGGAGAGGGAACGAAGGTTACGGCGGACAGGTGCAGGCTGAGAAGAGGTTATTTTGTTATGTTTGGAAAGAGGTAGAGAGAATGAAAGGAAGAAGTGATCGGATGTGTGGAGCGGGTTAACAGAGAGGTTAGAAGTAGTGCAGTTCCTTGAGAATATGAGATCAAGGACATTGCCAGCTTTATGAGTTGGTGGGGATGGAGACAATGAGAAAGCAAAGGCGGTTAACAGAGATATTAGTTCGTCTATCTTCCCCGTCTGGAGGTTGAAGTCTCCGAGAAGTACAGCCGGAGGGCCAGTTTCAGGGATGTGTGAGAGAAGATGATCTAACTCCTCCAAGAAGTCCCCCAAGGCGCCTGGCGGACGGTAGAGAACAACAATGGTTAATTGTATAGGATGGGTTACTGTGACTGCATGGAATTCAAAGGTGGAAGGAGTGAAGTTAGGAAGCTTGAAGAGGGAAAAGCTCCATTTTGGAGAGAGCAGGAGACCAGTGCCACCTCCTCTGCCAGTGGGTCTGGGCGTATGTGAGAAGGAATATGCTGTGGAGAGAGCTGCTGGGGTGGATGTGTTGGATGGAGTGATCCAGGTCTCCGTGAGGGCAAGGAAATCCAGAGACTGCAGGGAAGCGTAGCCAGAGATGAAGTCAGCCTTAGGAACAGCTGACTGGCAGTTCCACAGGCCACCTGAAACTAAGTGTTGGATGTCAGAGGAGCATGAGGGATAGACCAGAACAGGCCGAATATTTCGATTACGAGATACACGGGGCCAGTGATAATGGCGAGAGGACACATGAACGGGAATGGAGAAAATACACATGATTATAGCATGCGGGACTAACCAAAATGAAATAAAGTACCAGCGATACTTAGCTCAATCAGAGTAGGATTTGCCTCCTCTTTGCCTCCCTCGTGACTCCTGTAGGACTCCAATGTCTTTGTCAGTCTTCGTCTGTCTGACGCTGAAGCTGACGCTCCAGGAAATAGCTACCTAAAATGGAGCCTGATTGATGAGTTCACACAGCAGTGGGGCCACGCCCCTCTAATTAGTTAACTCTCTACAGCTGATGGGCGACAGCTGGGCAGGGCGTGTATATTCTCACGCGGTTTCGACTGGGCTTTAGAGAGGAGCAGAAATTACAGCTTTCCTCTGAGCCGATCTGAAATGTACAGATCTCTACCAGCTAAAATGACTGCAAAACAATTGAAAGAGTCAACTGACTGACACAGAATAGTAGAATTAACCAAGAATATACCTTACAGTGGTTGCTGCTTCAAATCGATCTAGCCACGACCGGATCGCTATGAAGACTGAGTTTTTGTCAGTTTTTAAATGCGTATTTAAATGCTTTTCAGCTGGCAAATAATTAATTCACAGCGTGTATGTACTTCACGCAATCAGCTGGGCAGGGCGTGTATATTCTCACGCGGTTTCGACTGGGCTTTAGAGAGGAGCAGAAATTACAGCTTTCCTCTGAGCCGATCTGAAATGTACAGATCTCTACCAGCTAAAATGACTGCAAAACAATTGAAAGAGTCAACTGACTGACACAGAATAGTAGAATTAACCAAGAATATACCTTACAGTGGTTGCTGCTTCAAATCGATCTTGCCACGACCGGATCGCTATGAAGACTGAGTTTTTGTCAGTTTTTAAATGCGTATTTAAATGCTTTTCAGCTGGCAAATAATTAATTCACAGCGTGTATGTACTTCACGCAATCAGCTGGGCAGGGCGTGTATATTCTCACGCGGTTTCGACTGGGCTTTAGAGAGGAGCAGAAATTACAGCTTTCCTCTGAGCCGATCTGAAATGTACAGATCTCTACCAGCTAAAATGACTGCAAAACAATTGAAAGAGTCAACTGACTGACACAGAATAGTAGAATTAACCAAGAATATACCTTACAGTGGTTGCTGCTTCAAATCGATCTAGCCACGACCGGATCGCTATGAAGACTGAGTTTTTGTCAGTTTTTAAATGCGTATTTAAATGCTTTTCAGCTGGCAAATAATTAATTCACAGCGTGTATGTACTTCACGCAATCAGCTGGGCAGGGCGTGTATATTCTCACGCGGTTTCGACTGGGCTTTAGAGAGGAGCAGAAATTACAGCTTTCCTCTGAGCCGATCTGAAATGTACAGATCTCTACCAGCTAAAATGACTGCAAAACAATTGAAAGAGTCAACTGACTGACACAGAATAGTAGAATTAACCAAGAATATACCTTACAGTGGTTGCTGCTTCAAATCGATCTTGCCACGACCGGATCGCTATGAAGACTGACTATTGACTTCTTTCTAAAGGGGTACATGTGCAACTTGCGCCACGATGCCTTCTGAACCGGAGCATGTGCTGCATGGAGATACCACACGTAACATTAGCTTCACTAAGTTGTCTGTTTAGAGAATACATTTTTCACATGTCATTCAATATATGTTTATCACACGAGGTGTAAAGACGGATGCAGGAACATGAGGACTCTGTAACCTGTGTGGTGGACCATCCTGGATTTGGTTTTGACTGAAATTGTAAAACGAATGCTAATATTGTTCATGGAAATAAATACTGGTGTATATGGCTTTATGCAATCTTTCATTCTGTCATTGTACATGTACTATTATATACTACACAGCAATGGCAAAACACACCCATGTGTACGACAACAAGTCCACACACAACCTTATGCTTTTGAAATCAGAATATTCTTTACCCATCCAAACATGAATAATCACGACACACTTGATATCAACTCGGAACTTTATTGTCAAAATCAACGGTTATTTGAATCAGGATCAGAGTGGTGATTCCGGCCTGCGTTGTCCTCTGATCCGTGAAATGTCTGTTAGGTTCAGACAGCAGCCAAATTAAACCGTGTAGCATACCCGGCGATGACCTCCTCCCTGTCAGGTTGCTCATAATGGTGCAGGGTCCACAAAGACTTGGTCGAAGATGAGGTCCATCAAGTTGGCCACGTAGCCTGTGCAATGTTAAAAAAAGCACAACAAAAAAAGTGGTTTAGATTAGTATGCATGTCGTCAACAACAACATACCAGGGCTTTAGCTCCGTTTTACTCGTGGTGTGTGTCCCCTCGCATACATACATACATACATACAGTGTTGTATCCTAACACACCCCCATTTATATTCATGTGCGCAAACAAGTAAACATGCAAAAGCTTTTCCATATAACGCTGCAAAAAACGGCATGTCTCATTAGCGTAGCGTAGCGTAGCTTACAGATCGATGATATATGATCGTTCTTACAGACTACAATCACAAAAGCTTTTACATAACGCTGGAAAAAACAGCACTTACCTCCAGAAGATTACGTTTGTTATTATAACTTACTCAATATGATTTTTTAGAGGATACAAAATACTAATACATAGGAGAATAAATACTTGTGTTATCGGCTAGGCTAGGCGTGGCTTTACAGCCTTCACACAGATCGCCATTACGGCAGTCTGAACATGTTCGCAAATGCCTGATAATTAAAATAAAAGACAAAGCAAAGACTGCGGAGCGTACAAAATAAAATGTTACAAGAACATATAAACACCTAACCGATTACTAGTTGGGGTTGAGGCGACATTGATACGGCGAAGCTACATGCTACAAGCTAGAGATAGCTTTATCAGGAAAAACACCGCTAAATAAAAACTTACAGCTTCAGAATTGGATGTGTCCTCACTGGCCTGGTCCCGGATGGTTGGTATTGATCCCGGGTGTAGCATTAGTTTGGAGGCATATCCGTGTTGGACTTGAGAGAAGTTCATAAACATGTCCGTGGTAAAATGTTTGGAACACACACACACAGAAATCTGCCGGGGTCTTCTGGCACATGTCCCTTGAAAATGAAGTCTAGCCACAGATTATTCTCTTTTTGCACTGATGGCATTGCATGCAGTCCCCTGTTCCGAGTCTTGCAGCCAACAACAGCACAACGTTTAACTGGCTTAGACATCCTAGCAAGAGCAGGCAGAAACACAGATGTGACTGGGGTTGATTTAGCCTGCCGATAGCCTATATGCGAATGAGAGGTTTGGCAATGCACGTGGCCGTGGCTCATTCCCCTGATAGGTGGAGAGTTGACCAATAAGCGGAGTACGTCTTTGTGACGTAGAAAAGTGTCGGAATGTGGATCCATTTTTTTCAGATCCGTTGCAGCCCCTTTTTTAGAGATTTGGCGAAGGAGGAAAATAGAGAGGGTTGTGTTTTCTGACACTTGGCGAGTTCCCTGGAACACCGGGGACACATAATCATGTATAAAAGACGTACAAAGGTGCATTTTGCATGATAGGTGCCCTTTAAATGTTATACCTGGAAACACAAACACACAACCGAAAATAATACATTTAATATGCTCGTCTCTTGTCCTGGGTGACAGATTACATCACTTCCGCCGCCTAAAACCCAGGAGGTATAGGATCTAGCCGCTGCTGCACTAGCTTACGCTACATTAGCAAAACAAACGCTATTTTTTTTTACAAAAGGTGCAGCGGGCTATAAAACATGTTCCCCTCAACTGGTTTCAACCTAGCACTAAATTTGATGTTTTCCAACAAAATATGGTTGAACACACTTCCCCATATTTGTTTGTAAATAGATTCGAAGATACCTTAGTTTCTGACTGCCGCTGGCTTGGTTGCTTGGTTACTAGCTGGGTGTTCTCCGATAAGGGGTTGGGGAAACAAAGTTAGTGATTACTGGTTCCATGTTGATTTATTTCAATACGAATTGTTGGGGGGAACTGAAGGGCTATTACCGTACTGGTTACTTTGCAGGCCGGACATTTCCCCCAAAACACATTTAGACGCGATCGCAACACAGAAGTACCTTTCAAATCCGATCATTTGTAAGACCTTCTAAATCATATTTAAGACCTTTCTTATTTGTTTGATCATATTTAACACTTTTTAAGGCCTTAAATTCTGATTATCAAATGTAAGACTTTTTAAGACCCCGCGGGAACCCTGCCATCTTTTCCCAATATTTCTGCAGAAACAAAACTCGCAATGTATAGGGAACTGAACTTAGAAGATATATCCAAAGGCATTCTTAACATAAAAGGTGGTGAGGCCTCAGGACCTGATGGGATCCCAATTTACATGTATACATTTTTCAATGCAAAATTGATAGCCCCATTGTTAAACATGTATGCATGGAATCATTAGAGCAGGGCAGCCTCCCCCTTCGCTACAAAGTGCCTTAATAACTCTTATTTTAAAGACAGGTAAATCATCATCCGAATGTGGCTCTAACAGACCAATTCAATTTTTGAACTCTGACGCAAAGATCATTGCTAAAGCCTTTGCTATGGGACTGGAGAGGTACCTGCCACAGATGATACACTCAGATCAAAGCGGCTTTGATAAAAATGGTCAGGGATTCCATAATGTAAGGAGGGTTACGTTTTGAGAAGGAACCCCGGACAAGGCCATTTTGTCACTCGATGCAGAAAAGACGTTTGACAGAGTCGAATGGCCCTATCTGCTAGAAGTGCTTTGGTCTTGATGACTAATTTCTTAAATGGATTAAAATTATGTTTGTTAATTCGTCCGCAGTAGTATTGTCAAGTTTCCTGCGCTTTTTGTGTGTATTCCCCACTTGAAAGGGATGAGGTGTCTACCGGACTTTGGGAACAGGATTTCACTCCAGTGACACAGCTTCTTTTCAATACTTTTTATTTTGATTGGCAAGTTCACTTTATGCAGTCACTTTATGCAGTCACTTTATGCAGGTGGAAAACCTTTGAAAACAAAAAAGAGAACATTTTAGAATTTGTAACCATGTAAATAAAGCGGATTCTTTTAACTTGACTTGTTCTGGAAATGTTGACAAATCAAGTTAATTATTATTTTTAAACTAGAAACTATTATTTCCCCCTTTAACAGAGGTATTCAATTAATAAAATAAGACTTTACTATTAACGCTTCTAAATCAAATGGATTCTTTACAAGACATTACTTATTTCTAAACAAGAAAGCTTCTTTCTAAGATAAATAAACAGCGCATCTCTCTGAATGTGCCGCACAATTAACGCAGCACATTGAAACCACACAAACAATGCTGCGCAGCGCCACTTGCGCTCTAACAAGACACGTGCATACACGCAAACAATTCAACAGAACATTCACCAGCGGCTCTGCGGAGCTCTCACAGCATGATGGATCTGACCTTACCGGCTGCCTGTCCTGACTCGGCAGAAGTGCCTCCCGTCTACACGCTTCCGTCTACTAGGATCGCACACAGCTACTATTTAAACCCTCCTTGAGGATGCAGCACTGGGCTCTGTAATTAGGGTGATTACACCCAGCTTGCAAGAGGAGGCAGGACTGCCTGCAATCATTACACCTGTTGTCTATCCTATTAATTAGTGGTTTGTCTTTAAATGAAACATATTTGTAGTGTTTATGATTTCAATTCTGAATAAAGTTAAGATATTTTGTTATTCTATGTATCCATATCTATTAATATTCGACCACTTGTCATGTTTTTTATTTTATGTTTATTAAAGCCTTAGGCTCTGTTTGACTTTACAAGTATTAACCAATAATTGTATTTCACAACCGTTTAAGCTCTTTCGCGGCACGTTGGCAATAGCCATACGATCACACCCTTTGATTTATGGTATTAAGACAGGAGCATCGTATAGCATTGTATGCGGATTGCGGATGATGCCATAGTGTTTTTATCAGGTCTTGCTAAATCAATTCCATCCCTCTTAAAAGTAATCAATCAATTTGGTAAATTCTCTGGTTTTAAGTTTCATGAACAGGAGGGAAGAAATCCAAAATGACCTTTCCCATTTGTAAATGCCATAGATGGTTTTGCTTATCTGGATATTAAAATTACAGCAAAGATAGACATTCTCAATGTGTCTAATTACGAAACCCTTGTTAGCTTAAGTGTCAGAAGATTTCACTAGCTGGACAACATTGCCTCTGTCCTTAGTGGGACAAATATAATTAAGATGAGTATATTGCCAAAATGTTTATATCTTTTTCAATCAATCCCACAAGCACCTCCTCCAATGTTGTCTTGTTTCTCACCTATTTGGGGGCAATGAACTCTAAATATTAAATGGGCTTCCAAACATGGTTAAGTAAGGGTATTGCAAGGCTACTGGATTTATATGAGGACGGCAACCTAATGTCATTTGACGAGCTGAAAACAAAGTATGTCGTGCCACAGAAACACTTTTTCAAGTACCTGCAAGTTAGGAGTTTTATATTGGCAAACTTAAACAACTTGTTGCAACAACTTTCTATGTCCACACTAGAGATACTGTCTATAAAAAAGGTTATCAGGAAAGGGTTACTCAATTTTATAACATAATGGCAAACCATAAAGACAACTCATAAAGTAAAAGACAGGCGTGGATAAAAGACGTATTAGAGGATATTTCAGAGTATGATTGGGTTAAAATGGGTTCAAAGGCACAAACACAAACTATTAATACACGTCTTAGATGAATACAATATAATCGGATAATGAGAACGTACATCACCCTTGTAATGTTTAAGAAGTTTAACCCTAACATTCCTGATCTATGTTATAAATGCAAGATCCATGAAGTATCCTGAATCATTGCTTGTGGGATTGTGTAGAGGTTAAAAGATTGTGGACTTCGGTGACAAGATATATTTCCCAAATAACCTTGTCGCTAACCCCTTTAAGCCCTAAACTTTGTATTTTAAGCATTTATCCAGAAGACTGTTCACTATCGGTTAGGGAAAGACAAATGGTTAACCTATGCCTTCTACAAGCCAGGCGCTCAATTGCTTTGTGTTGGAAACATGTTGGTTGCCCCTCCCTGGGCCACAGGTTAAACAATTTAACTTTGAGTCTGGCTCTTGAGAAACTCACATATATACTAAGGAAGAAAGCTTCTGAATTTTACACCATTTGGGAATTGTTTTTGGAATTGATAAAAAGTGGGGACATTGCAGAAGCTATAGAAGGTTAAAGTGAACTAAACTACTACTACTACTGCTGAGGAAATGTTGAATTTGGTTAATTTATTTTAACCGAATTGTAAGCTGTACTCTGCTCTGTTTGTGGATCTGCTTTTATTGTATTTTTGTTGAATTTGCTAATGTAATTATATTCTTGGTCTGTACTTTAAACTGATTGCTGATACTAGTATCTGCACACTTTTTTATTTTGTTAGCATCATCTAATGTTGGGGAATGTTCATTTGTATAATGTAATAAATGTAAAAAAATCTATAAATAAATGTTTTTAAAAACACAGCAACGTTCTAACCTATATCCAACCATATTGTGCATTAATATTGTATTTTTTAAACAGGTTGTGATCTTTCATTTGGGGATAACAGTCTTAGGAATATATCGTGATGCACACTGACCTGAGCTCCAGGGGTCTTTTTGTTCTCCTCCATGCTGCTCTCAGTGCTCCTTCTTCAGCTGTGTCTCTGAAATAACCACAAAACACGATAACTCAATACAACCGACAGACACAACAAAACAAATCTACGTCTTAGTTACTTCTCACCTCTGCTATTAACCTAAGTACATTTACTCAAGTACTGTACTTAAGTACTATTCAGAGGTACTTGTACTTTACTATTGAAAAGGAATCTAACTTCGATACAACCAACTGCAGTGTTTTCCACAGATCTGAAATATACTTGTGTACAGGAGGGATAGTTAATCGATCGCAGATGGCATCATCTAACCCTGCTTTATTGTAGGATTTCTGCCATGTCTCTACCACTTTAGTTTGAACATCTCTGTTATTAAGTTATGGAATACTAAATAAATAAGTAAGGGGCGTGTGGTGCAGTGGCTTGTGAGTTGGTTCAAACCCCACTGCAGTGCAGTCAGCATGTCGTTGTGTCCCTGGGCAAGACACTTCACCCCAAATTAAAAGTCGCTTTGGATAAAAGCGTCTAACAAGTAACATGTAATGTAATGTAGTTATATACTAGGGCTGTCCTGAATACCATCTCCAGATATTCGGTAGTAATCAGCAGCGAATATTCGGCCCGCGCGGGGGGGCGTAGTAATCAGCAGCAAACCGCTTCAACGCGTGTATTTCTGTTTATTCACGGCATTCATTTAGTTATTCTACAGTATTGTTGTTTTATAGTTATTTGTTAAATAACCACATTTGTGTTCTTTGAAATTGAAAAGGATATTGCATTGTGTTTGTTAATTTCGTTGCAGTTGTATATTCAGTCGAAAATTGTGCATTTCTCCGACTGAATATGACGCCTTTTGGCCGGCTGTTTGGACAAACTGCTCGTGTCAACGTGCTTACGCGAAAACACTAATGGCAAACAAGCTTTGTCCACATCGAGGCTTGTAGAGTGTCACTATACTTTAGAACACTCCGTCCCCGGCAGATCTCTGTGTGCCGCTGCAGCGTGTCTGGTAGGCGCCGCCCCCCGCACACAGAGAGACACAGGGAGATCGCTCTTCAGGAGTGAAGAGAGCGGAAATAATGATATTGCAAGTTATAAACTTAAGATAAATTTGAACAGAAAAGATGGACAATTGGGGGGAAATACGCTGCATTTTGAATGTCTGAGAGTCAACCATTAACACCTTAATCCGTCTCGTCTCCGAAAACTAAATATACATTTCATCAGTTTTTATTATCAAGAATCTATTTTTAGCTCGTCATCGTCTCGTCTTAGTAAAAAAGGTCTTTAACGAAAACATTTCGTGCAGTAGGTGTTGGTGGGCTGGTAAGACACCAGAGCAGTATCTAAACTGCCGCTGGAGGAGAAACCCTGTGTCGTTGGGAGACTCCCTGGTAATTAGGGCAGCTTCAGGACCCACAATCCCTAACCCCCACTTTTGATCCCCAGCTATACCAATTAAAACAATGCACATGTAATATCAAACATGGCCAGAGTCAAACATTGATATCACAGCAGTGATATTACCACATCAGCAGAGCACATGTCATATTTCAGCATCAACCAAAACCACATCAACCACAGTAACCAATATGAAACTACAGTTTAACCTTAGCAGGGTTTCTATTTCCCTTAAACAATTTGACGTCCAAATGATCAACTACTGTCAGCCTTTTCCAAGGAAGGGTGTTCTTACCTTACTCTAAGACCAAGCAGATACCTTCAGAGACCACCAGAGACCAGGAATTGGGTCGAAATGTACAAAGTACAAACCGGTTTTATTAGGTTTTTAACAAATATAGAGGATTTACAAGATCCAATAAATAACAAAAGAAAGATACAAAAGTTTTACAAGGCCACAAGGTCAAAGTACAAAAGCAGCAGGTTCCCAAGTGAACCCCTTAGAGCGCTCTCAAGCCCCTTTCACACCAACGCAGTTCCCGTTCTAGCGCTCTTCTGGTTCGGAACCGGTTTTTTATTTTTAGCCCCCGTTTTGTTCACACTGCCCAGAACCCGACTGGTGCTGGCTGTGCCATGACATCACCGTTTACGTCGCTGATTTTCTCCCCAACGGCGCTCACAACAACAACAATGGGGGACTGCGTCGGATCGATGGTCGTGTTACTTTTAATCATACAAAGCCAGATTCAATTAAATAACTACTTCTCAACCCTTATACTTTTCTCCAGAGTGCCGTGGTTAATAGTTTATGAATGTGTTTCTGCGGCATTTACCGAGCGCTGCAGTGCTGCCTGCCATTTGGCATCACAACGCTCTTATGAAAGTTTCTCTGGTATAAAATGGGTGATGTTCGCATAGCAACCGAAGCTAAACTAACTATCTTGACTACTTGTTGCTATCCTATTGTGGCATAAGCTGTTTTCTACAGCCACCTTTTACCGGAGTATTTTTCATTATGATTCTACTTGTGATAGTCGGACATGACAACCTGTGCAGCCCATTTATTGATTCCATCCGATAGCTGCTATAATGCAGAACAAAACGTCTGCCTGCTCTCCACAATGATCAATAACAGCGAACGGATGGTCAAAGTAAGGTACAAATAAACAGAATCACACTAAGCCTGGTTAGTGTTGCCTGACTTTAGTGTGTGGTTGTGTTCTAGTCACTTTGCTCAGCGCTACTGCTTGTTACAACTTTTATTTGCCGTAATCGCCATAAACTGTTAGCTCAAATGCCGCCCCCGCCTCTGACGGAAGCGTGACGTATGCGGTTCTTGCTTCTAGACCGACCATTTTTGGAGCTTGGTAAGAACCGGTTTTCGGGGGAAAAGTGCCAGCTCCGCTGCGGTGTGAACAGGAAAAAAACGGTGCTTATCAGGCTCTAGCTCTGAAACGGCCCTGGGACCGCATTGGTGTGAAAGGGGCATGAGAGATTCAAGGCACAAAATCAAGCCTCAAAAAAGTTAAGTTAAAATTAAACAAATGAAGACTATAGTAATGATATGCAATTTTAACAAATGGGAATATGGACATTTTTATGAAGGCAAAACACATTTCAATGTCATGTTTAGAATTGACATTTATTTTAACTTCAATTTAAAATATGCAAATGTAACAGAAGCAAACTTAAAACTGTCTCTAAGATGTGTTGCTCCTTGATGTTGGACCTAAAATCATCAAGTCTGTACACAGTTCACTCTCATCCTGTGTGCATTGTTGCCCTCAATCGTTGTAACCGTTGTCAAGGTGTCAAAAACCACAACGCCTTCCTAGAATTGTGGTTGGAACTTTTATGCTTTGCTTGCACTTTCTAAAATGCATAATGTGCATAGGTTAAGAGTTCAGGATGTTCCGTCTAGTTGCACATGTCTAGTAAGACATTATTGAGACACAGGGCCGTTTCTTCCTATATGCGGACTATGCGGGTGCATAGGGCCCCCGCAGCCACTAGGGGGCCCCCAAGCTGAAAGTATATATTTTTTTATTCATCCGAAAAACAAAAAGTTTAATTCATACACACAGAGATGAACAAAATTAGTAGAAGCGGGAGGGCTGAAGCATAGCTTGTGGAAAGTAGCCCTCCCGGGCATCATCCTAATACAGCCGCATTATTGCGTCAAAAATGTATAGAAATGAAGGAGTACAAAGAAATAAAGAAAACAGGAGAAAAAATTAAATAAAAGTTAGGGCAGGGAAACAATAAATGCATATATATATATATATATACGAAAACTAAGGTCATTTTCAGCACATGTCAATAGCAGTATATTGTAGTATATATACTATATTTTATTGGAAATTAAAATACTATATATAAATATATACATAGGTACACATGCACTTGGCAAATGAATAATAATATATGCGTAATTGCATATAAACATTGTGAACACTTATTTTCAAGTGACCTTATTTACATTCATGTGTTCACGCTGTGGTTTGGAACTGCTTTTGAATGTTATTAGGCATTTTGTTATGGAAAATGTTGTGCATAATCAGTACTGTTTTAAGCTGTACTATGTCAACACATTTTAATAGATTGAGTTTTTTTAAATATGGGAGTTGTGTGTTCATATTTACCAACACCACAGACTATTCGTAATACTTTTTTTGGGATGTTATTTTTTTTTGTAGATTTGTTGAGTACGTGTTTTCCTCATATTTCGGAGCAGTAGTAAAGGTTAGGGAGAACTGTTATAAAGAGTATCTTTTCTTCAAGAATGTTCTTAGTATGATACAAAATACCTATTGTTTTTGACAGTTTAGTCTGTACATAATTTATATAGTGCTTCCAATTGAGTTTTTCGTCAACAAGCAGTCCTAAAAATGTACATGCACCAACTTTTTCTATCTCTGTATTGCAAATCCGTATAATGTAGTCATTTCTGCTCTCAGAATTTGTATTGAATAACATGTAATTTGTTTTGGCCATATTAAGGGATAATTTATGAACTGCAAACCAGTTACATAGCATTTCTAATTCTGCATTCACAATTTTAACAAGATCGCCAAGATTAGGATGGGAGCAGAGAATTCAAAGTTCAGGTTCAGCCTCAATATATTTGGGGAGAATTCAAATGAGCCGTCTTTATTTGTAGACAGCCAAGCCCCCTCCTGTGTTCGGTGAAGCATTATATGCTTACAAATTCAATGTAGGATATAAACACGACTAAACTGCAATGATAGCAAAGCTGTGGCTTGGGTTTTTGGGGTAATAAAGTCCAAATCATCGTTGGGCTGACAGCTGCTGCATCTCTTGCATTTATTGACATAGAGGAGCCTTATTGTTTACCTTTTTAATATCATTTTTTGTAATTTTCAATTGCTTGGTTTTCGTGAAATTAGCCTGTTTTCCTATTAAAGTGTAACAGATTGATGCATCTCCACAGATCATCTTAAAGGCTTCGGAATCCCCCCCATTGTAGTTAAAAAAACTGTCAAAACTAGGGCCCCCAAACAGCATCTTGCATGGGGCCCCCAAAAAGCTAGAAACGGCCCTGTTGAGACATACATCCTTTCCATCAAACGAAATGATAGCCAATTTAGCATTTGTTATCACTGGTAAGCTTAATAGAGGTAGGTGAGGTAAAAGTGAGGTCTGTCACGGCCACTTGAACAGCAGGTCTGTCAACACTATTTCCATGTAATGCTACTTTGTACTTTTACTCCACTACATGTATTGAATACCTTTATTTACTTCACAGATTTGGATCAATGATGTGAAATATAATCAACTCTTAAATCAGACTTTAGTTCCCCCTGGAGTAAATTCACAAGCTACCCTGCAGTGTACACACACACACACACACACACACACACACACACACACACACACACACACACACACACACACACACACACACACACACACACACACACACACACACACCACACCCACACACACACACACACACACACACACACACACACACACACACACACACACACACACACACACACACACACACACACACACACACACACACACACACACACACACACACACACACTCACACACACACACACACACACACACACACACACACACACACACACACACACACACACACACACGTTACCTCTCTCTCTCTCTCCTCTTCGTCCTGGTTCTTCAGTCTTTCTTCTCCTTGATAAAACACTGCCGTTAAACACACTAATCTCCCTTTAATGCCAATTTATGTTTACCGATTAGCAACGTGGTATAAAAAGCTACGAAAAACACGGTTTAACGGATAAATCACCCTCCAAGGATAAACTAAGTCTTTGTATGTGTTTTAAAAGTCTCTTAAACACATTACATTAGGTATGAAATCTGCGTCAACGTCTGTTAGCAACGTCTAGCTTCTGAGGACCGGAAGCTAGAAACGAACCACCACAATGCATCATGGGATTATAGTTTTTCTTTTAAACATACATTCACTGCCTCTCTGTGGTGAACAACGGTATTCAAATAAATATGAATTACAACAATAATAATAACAATAATAACAATAATAATAATATACAAATATGGGACTGGTATGGCGGATTTTAAACCTTGGGAAAAATGTGTTTGTTTGAGATCATACCGAGTGTCCGTTCTGCACTGACAAAGAGACAATCATGCTTCCTGGACTGTCACAGACTGAAACATCTTTTTAATGTTTTAAAAACTGTGTTTTTAGATTGTGGGGAGGTTTTTACAAACACTGCTTTTATTTTTGGTGCTGGCTACAAGAAAAAGAGTGCAGGAAAGTGGGAGCTGTTGAATTTTATTGTGGGGCAGGCAAAAATGTCGATCTACAAAAGCAGGACAAACAAAGTAAACAGTACAGCCGGTCAGCAACTCACAAACATGTTTTTGTCTTTGGTAAAAGCAAGAGTGACTGTAGATTTTAGATTTCACTGTCTGATGAGAAATATGGAAGAGTTTTTAAACCGTTCACATCAGTATGTAGTTTTGCAGCGTCCCACCTCCTTTTATGGGCATGCGAGAGGAAATCTGTCTTTCTAGGAGGAGATTGGTTTCCTCTCAGCAGAGATTCAGGCTCTGGTGCAGAAACAGGCTGTGTCTGTTGTGCACCCTCAGCACAGAGAAAATGGTCTTTATTCCATGTACTTCCTGGTTCTCAGGAAGACAGGGGAATTCAGATCTATTCTAGATCTCAGCAGCCCGAATCGCTACATTGTCTGTAGACAATTCTGCATGTTAACTATAAAAACAGTTAATGGGGCTTGTGCAAACCGGGCGATTGGTTGACCACCATCGACCTGAAAGACGCATACTTTCATGTGGAAATTGCTCCGGAGCACAGAAAGTGTCTGCGTTTTGCCTTCATGGGGATAGCCTACGAGTACAACAGAGTACCGTTCGGCTACTCCCTATCCCCACGCACGTTCAGTGAATGTGTGACCACTGCGCTTCAACCGCTGAGCGCCCACGGCATGAGAGTTTTTCTTTTACCCAGACGACCTCATAGTCAGGGAACAGGCAATGCTTTGCACAGCACAATTGATCACACACCTAACCAAATTAGGCTTTGCGATCAATTGGAAAAAAGAGCACCCCCATACCTCACCAACAGGCGTTGTAGTTGGGAGTGGTGTTCGATGCAGGCGTGCTACACGCCACTCTGTCAGGGAGCAGAAGTGCGTCCCTTCTCCGGGCGGTTCACAGGCTGCGACAGGGGGCGACAGTGACAGCTTTAACTGTCATGCAGACTTTGAGTCTCATGACGGCTGCTCACATTGTGGTCCCGCAGGGGTTACTGCATATGCGCCGCCTGCAGAGGTGGTTCTCCAGCCTGCGTTTGGATCCCAAGAGGCTGGTGACCATCCCCCCCTCAGTGGAGGGCAACCTCCGGTTCTAGGGGTGTCCCGGGCACCTCCGGAGGGGGTCTCCACTGGGACGGGTAACCTCCTACATCAGTGTTCATGGAAACAGGATGGGGAGGGACCTGCCTGAAGAGGGCTATAGGTGGGCGCTGGTCTCTAACAGAAACACGACACAGCAACCTCCTAGAGCTACGGGCGGTAGTGTTAGTCCTCCAGCATTTCATGCCCCTAATTCAAGGGAGACATGTATTGGTCAGTAGCGACAACAGCACCACAGTGGCTTATATCAACAGACAGGGCGGAGTCCGCACCGCCGCCTTGTTGGCCACAGCGGAGAGGCTGTGGTTGTGGGCATCAGAGGTGGCTCTGAGAGCCCTTCGTATCCCGGGACTGGAGGACAGGGAAGCCGACCTCATGTCGAGGCGCGGCCCCCTGCCAGGCGAGTGGGTGCTTCACCCAGAGGTGGTGAAGCAGATCTGGGCCCAGTTCGGGAGAGCGGAAGTGGATCTGTTTGCCAGCCGACGCAACGGCCACTGTGCCCCATGGTTTTTCCATGGCCCTGAGCGACGACCCGCCTTTGGGGGTGGACGCGTTTGCACACGAGCCATGGCCAAGGAAGCTGCTCTACGCCTTCCCACCGTTGCATCTCATTCTCCCTTCATCCTGGTAGCACCGGATCGCGTCGGGGCTCCGTGGTACTCAGAAATGACGCAGATGAAGGTGGGCCAGCCCTGGGAGGCAATGTCTCAAGAGGCAGGTGCAATCGGGGCGTTACCCACTCTGGGCCGTCCTCTCCAGGCTTGGCTCCTGAGAGGGACAGGCTGAGACAGGGTGGATTGTCTGATAGCGTTATTCAGTCTATCCAGGCAGCTAGAGCGGGATCCACCACAGCCTGTTACAGGCCAAAGTGGCTGGGATTCCAGCGATGGTGTGAGGAGCGGAAAATGGAGCCCCTATCTTGTGAGTTGGGCTCTATTTTTTCCTTCTTACAGTTATTGGTGGACAGAGGACTAGCTCATTCTACTATAAAGGTGTATGCAGCAGCCATCTCGTCCTGTCATGAGGGATTCAACGGCAGGTCAGCCTTTTCTAATCCACTGATGTTGCGGTTTTTACAGGGTCAGTGTTTGAGTGTGGGGACATAGGGGGCACTTGCATTCTCCCCGTGTTCTTTAGGGACTCAGAAGGGAGAGTGCAAAGTGAACCCTTACAGGGCTGGGGGGTTTTCCCTGTCTGCCTATAGGTGGACGCAGGGGAGCCCTCAGCACTGTTTTTTTCGAGCACACTTTTTTTGGCGAGGCAAGCGCATAAGGGTGTGCTCTATCGGCCACAGCCCAGACTTCTCCACGGTTACAACCGAGTGGGAGGTGAGTGAGGCGCAGTGGCTGCTAAAGCCGGTCAGGGACAGTGAGGTGGAACGGTGTGCTAGAGGACAGTGCGTGCATACATCGGGGCTCCGCCCACTGTACCCATAGAGTCCAGTAGAGGGCAGAGCCTGTGAGAGATATAATGTCGGGTTACGTATTGTAACCCTTGTTATATTAGCACAGGCGGAGCCCTCTACCTTGGGGGCACTGTCTGTCCTATACCGCTCGCTGAAGAGTGGTGTAGGATGGTGGTCAGGAGGCGAGGCCTCCTTTTATATGGAAGTGAGATCATAGAAATCTCAGTAGGTGAATGCTTGCATGATAAGGTAGTACCCATAGAGTCCAGTAGAGAGCTCCGCCTGTGCTAATATAACAAGGGTTACAATACGTAACCCGACGTTTCATCAGGCTTGATGGATAAATATAGTTGAGTATCATCCGCATAACAATGAAAATGTACCAGGGACGTGCAGTCAGGGGAGGCAGGGGAGGCAGAGCCTCACCTGTCATACTCCAATGTAACGGAAAAACAACTAAAGAAAAACTAAATAGTAATAATAATAAAATGTCTCCACTGATCTGTGTTGTAAATGTGATTTATGTATGATTCCAATCGCTTTTTATAGTCAAAATCAGCAAATTTGCCGAGCTCCGCTACAACTAAGGGTAGCGATGAGAAGTGAGGCAGGGACGAGCTCTGCCTCTCGTTAGCCCACAGTAACTGGCTGGAGTGCGGGCACTAATTTAGCGCGGGCACTTATTTTGTGAGCGCGCTCAAGCCAGTTACTGTGGGGTAAGGTGAGGCACAGATGAGCTCTGCCTCACCTCAGAATGCGTCACCCCACAGAAACTGGCTGGAAAGCGGGCCCCTAAGTGCATGCCTGCACCAACTCACTGTATGTCACCAATGTAATGTTTGTAGATCCCTTTATTACATTTATCCTCGCCATCCATAGTCTCTAAATAACTTATTTCACGTATATGATATTTAGGCTCGCTGGTCTCATCATACAACGGCTATGAAAAAAGCACCAGGGGAGGCAGCCATAATCTCTGCCGCACAGAAGGGGGCACAAGTGAGCCCACAGGTTCCTGTTGCTACTGTTATTCTACGCAGGGACGGTAGACGCGAACAACAAACTAGACTTTTGAAACTACAGGAAGATAAGGAGGACTTTTACAAAAAAGTAATAGAGATTGTTGTCCAGAAGGATAGCATGGACTTCATCTTCAAGTCAAGGTAAGACCACAATTGTAATGCAAATGGAATCTTACTAAGAAAGAACAATCCAATATTTAAATTGTGGGTAGGCCTATCCTTTTGTTGAACGGTCTGTTTAAAATGAATTGACGCATCAGACTAAAAAAGCTTTTGAAAATAACCGAATATTTCGATTAAGGTCAAAATATAATATTTGTAAATCTGACTCTGAAAGAGTCAGTGCCTCACCAGCCATGAACCTCACCGCACGTCACTGAAATGTACAGAGTGATTCCTTATAATATTGCCTAACGGAAGCATATATAATCTGAACAAAATAGGTCCAAGCACTGAGCCCTGTGGCACTCCATGGCTAACTTTGGTTTGCATGGAAGATTAATCGTTGACACACACAAACTGAGAGTGTTCAGATAGATAGGACATAAACCAGCCTAAAGCAGTTCCCTTTATGCCAACTACGTGCTCTAGTCTTTGCAATAGGATATCATGGTCCATAGTATCAAATGGAGCACTGAGCAAAACAAGAATAGAGACAAGTCCTTTGTCTGAGGCTATTAGTCATTTGTGACTTTGATCAGAGCTGTCTCTGTGCTATGATGTGTTCTAAAGCCAGACTGAAAATCTTCAAATAAATCAGTGTTTTTTAAGTAATCACACAACTGTTTTGCGACTGCTTTCTCAAGAACTTTTGAGAGGAACGGAAGATTAGAAATATGTCTATAGTTGGCTAAAACCTCTGGATCAAGGTTGTGCTTTTTAAGAAGAGGTTTTATCACTGCTACTTTGAATGATTGTGGAACATAGCCTGATAATAAAGACATATTCCTAATATTTAAGGCCAAAGTTAGCGGGATTCCAGCGATGGTGTGAAGAGAGGAGTCTAGAACCTCTATCGTGTACGTTGGGCACTACTCTTTCCTACTTCGTTTTTGCAGGGGGTCAGGAGGCAGCACCCAGTAGTGCACGCCTCCTCCCGGCAATGGGACCTGCCATTAGTGCTCGAGGCTCTGGTCACAGAACCATTTGAGCCTCTGGAGTTCTCCTCCCTGAAAGCACTTTCATGGAAGACAGCGTTGCTACTTGCCTTGACTTCGGCCAAGAGAGTGTCCGAGCTAACCGCTCTGGCGTTGCACCCAAGTTGTCTTTTGATCCGGGGTGACCGTAGCAGGGCGACACTCAGACCGAACCCCTCCTTTGCTCCCAAGAGCCTAAGGAGTTTGTTTAGGTCAAAGGCTATTCAGTTAGGTGGCTTTAATATTCCAACCCATATTCAAGTTTTCAAATCAAATCAAATCAATCAATCAATCAATCAATGTTTATTTATATAGCCCAATATCACAAATGTTACATTTGTCTCAGTGGACTTCACAGTTTGTACAAAATACAGTATGACAATACGACACCCTCTGTCCTTAGACCCTCACATCGTACAAGGAAAAACTTCCAGAGAAAACCCACAGTTTAAAGGGAAAAATGGGAGAAACCTCAGGGAGAGCAACAGAGGAGGGATCCCTCTCCCAGGACGGACAGACGTGCAATAGATGCCGTGTGTAAATTGAAAAGATAATACATTTGCAACATAGGTAGTCCAAATGTTTGGAAATGCATGTGTGTATAATAGGAAGATGAATCCACGAGGATATCTATCCAGGACCTATGATCCAGGACCACAGCCACGACTCAAGATCCAGGGCTTGCGATGCAGGACACAGGACCGCAGGATCATCCATGACTCCAGATCCCAGCGTATAAAGACACCAAAAAGAAAGAAATTTGGGGAAGCTGGGTTAATCGGAACATGAGAGTACACAGGTATAGACAGAGAGAAGGAAGAAGTAAGATGTCCCCCGACAAACTAAGTCTATATCAGCAAAACTAGGGGCTGAATCTAATCAGCCCTAACTATAAGTTTTATCAAAAAGGAAGGTCTTAAGCGCACTCTTAAAAACGGATAGGGTGTCTGCCGCCCGAACACAAACTGGAAGCTGATTCCATAAATGTGGAGCTTGATAAGGAAAGGCTCAAATCAAATCAAGTTTTATTTATATAGCACATTTATAAACTATTTTTGGTCGAGCCAAAGTGCTGTACATATAATAAAAATAGCCTACAGTCGAGACACTTTACAGCAAATACAACAGCACAGATTGTTCAGAATATCAGTATGAGAAAAACGACACCCTCTATCCTTAGACCCTCACATCGTACAAGGAAAAACCTCCAGAGTTAAACCCACAGTTTAAGGGGGAAAAAAAATGGGAGAAACCTCAGGGAGAGCAACAGAGGAGGGATCCCTCTCCCAGGACGGACAGACGTGCA
The DNA here is from genome assembly GCA_902827135.1 of Harpagifer antarcticus. Classification (NCBI taxonomy): domain Eukaryota; kingdom Metazoa; phylum Chordata; class Actinopteri; order Perciformes; family Harpagiferidae; genus Harpagifer; species Harpagifer antarcticus. The sequence goes on from CADEHL010001070.1 coordinate 1,185,942, forward strand.
ATAGATGCCGTGTGTAAATCGAAGAGATAATACATTTTACAGCATATAGACCGAATTTTAGGAAATGCATGTGTCTGTGATAAGAAGATGAATCCACGAGGATGTCAGCTACAATCCTGTAAAAGCCATCAGGGAAGCAGCATGACGAGACCCAAGGCAGGACCGCAGAAACAGGTTCAGCCACGACCCGAAGTCCACGACTTAATCCAGAACTCAGGATAGAGGATCCAAGACACAGGACTACAGCAAGAGGATCAGCCTCGACTCCGGATCCCGGCGTAGATATAGATACAAAACAAGAAAAAAGATTTGGCTGGGTTAATCGGAACAAGAGAATACACAGACACAGACAGAGAGGGAAAAGATCATTGGATAAAAGTTATTCTTGATAACCCTCTAGAAAGATCTCATGACTTCCCCACTCAATCTATCAAGACCCGAGCAGTTCTATTTGATATAGGATAAGAAACAGAGATAGGGAGCACAACAACCTATCTCTTCGTCTGATGCACTCCCCCGCTTATCTAAGCGACTCTGTACCCCGTTACCCTCTACAAGGCCATAGACCAGCAGTGGGAAAATGGGGGGTGGGTAAGTTTAGGGTTTTTAAGAATAAACCGCAAGGGTCTAAAGGGAAAAAAGATGAAATATAAAGTACTATATTTTAAGTAATCCTATCTACTATTCCTATATTGGAATAATGTATAAACTATGTTAAAAATACTTTATGAAATCCTATGCTATGTTATAAATATTAAAATAAAGAACTAAATGAATAAATAAATAAATAAATAAATAAATAAATAAATAAATAAATAAATAAATGTATTCCAGAGCCTGGGGCCAGCTGCTGGTGCACTCGGGTTTTAAGCCTGGTCTTAGGCACTATCAACAGCAGCTGATCAGCCGACCTTAAGGCTCTGCCTGGGATGTAACGATGGAGAAGTTCGGCTATTTAGGCAGGAGCCAGCCCATTTAGGGCTTTAAAAACAAATAAAAGGAGTTTAAAATCTATTCTGAAAGGAACTCGAAGCCAGTGCAATGAAGCCAGAATTGAGGTGATATGGTCACGCTTTTTATGGCCAGTGAGAAGACGTGCAGCTGCATTCTGAACTAGCTGGAGGCGTCTAATTGAGGCCTGGTCCATACTCACATACAGCGCATTGCAGTAATCCAGTCTCGAGGTAACAAAGGCGTTAACAACCCTTTCTAGGTCTTTAAAAGATAAAAACAACTTGGTCTTAGCCAATAGTCGTATTTTGAAAAAGCAGGTCTTGACTACAGTGCTAACCTGCTTATCAAATTTAAAGGCGCTGTTGAAGGTCACTCCAAGGTTCATAACAGAGGGGAGGATATTTGTATTGAGGGAGCCCAGAATATCAACCGGGGAGACTGTTGGTTGGGGTCCAAAAAAGATGACCTCGGTCTTGCTCTCATTGAGGGTGAGGAAGTTTTGGCTCAGCCAGGATTTAATCTCTGTTAAACAATCCTTCAACTGCTGTAGTGAGTAGGCTCCCCCCGATTGGCCGGCTACGTTTACGTAACTCAGTAGGTGAATGCACGCACGATATGATAGAGTAGTACCCATATCAATAGTAATAATAATAATAATAATAATGGATTACATTTTTTATTCGGAGTGCTTTTACAGGTGCTCAAAGCGCTTTACAATTGCATATTACACATATTAGGTGCACATATTATGTTGCAAATGTATTATCTTTTCAATTTACACACGGCATCTATTGCACGTCTGTCCGTCCTGGGAGAGGGATCCCTCCTCTGTTGCTCTCCCTGAGGTTTCTTCCATTTTTCCCTTTAAACTGTGAGTTTTCTCCAGAAGTTTTTCCTTGTACGATGTGAGGGTCTAAGGACAGAGGGTGTCGTATTGTCATACTGATATTCTGTACACACTGTGAAGACCACTGAGACAAATGTAACATTTGTGATATTGGGCTATATAAATAAACATTGATTGATTGATATTAGACATGTAAATGTCATTACTGTGGACATTACCCACAGGAGCAAATTAGTAGAGTGTCTTGCCCAAGGACACAACGGCCTGACGCAGTGGCGGCCGAGGCGGGTTTCAAACTGGAGTTCACTATCACCCCTTGATCTGATGATCAACGCTCTAACCACTGCGCCAAAACCATCCCATAGTCCAGTAAAGGGCTCCACCTGTGCTTATATAACCAGGGTTACAATACGTAACCCCTCTTTTCATGCTGCTTTGTTTTGTCCTGCAACCATAGGAAACCCTAGAAATGTGCAATTTGAGGAAGTCACATTCATTTCTAATTATAACTACTCTCTGGTATTTTATACCCCAGAAAAGTGAAGTAGGCCTACATTTATTTTAACTTTTTTATCATTATTTAATTATTTTTCAATTGAAGTTAGTTTTATGTTTTTTTGCATATTACATCCTATTTAAAACACTGAAGTTAGTTTGATCATTAAACTACTGTTGTGTGTGTGTGTGTGTGTGTGTGTGTGTGTGTGTGTGTGTGTGTGTGTGTGTGTGTGTGTGTGTGTGTGTGTGTGTGTGTGTGTGTGTGTGTGTGTGTGTGTGTGTGTGCAACTGTTTCCTATCAAACAGAGCTAAATCAGATCTGAACAGGGTAGGGCTGCAGCTCATGATTTAAGAATCAGTATTCATTATACACCTGAACATCAGCAGGAGTGGACTCTTTAAAGTAGAGATACATACTAATATACACCTGAAACTCAGCAGGAGAGGACTCTTTAAAGACACTACATAACATAACATAAAGACATATTGCATTAACAATGTATTCCTTGAACTCGATGATGATACCGCACACAGTAGATTGATATCATTGTGATTCCTATATGTTATTCATGTGTCTGTGTAGGTGTTGAGGTGGGGTTCCCTGCAGGATTTAAGCTAACGAGCATTTGGCTGCTGCTTCTCCTGTAGTCCTGTCAGCCGCTGCCTTTGATGTCGGCGTGTTTTTCCCAGCGTCAGTGATGGAGGGTTGATTTGCATACAAAGATGTTCTCTCCTCCTCTTTGTTCTCGCTCAGAGAGAGTGGTTGTCTTCATCAGTCAGACGAGTTTCATCTCAGCGGTTCGGTGCAGATTTGGCGTGGCGTCGGGCGGAGGTAACACTTTTGTGTCCTACCCTGCAGTATACAAAGTCATTAAAACTAGCTGCACCCTTACCAGCTTTGATAACACTTTAATGATTAATAATTATATCAAAACCTATATGATGGAAATCAAATGTATGATCACAAACAAAAACATTTTTCCCAACGTTTAAAATCCGTCGTACCAGTCCCATATGTATATATATATTATTATTACTATTATTATTATTATTATTATTTATTTTAATACCGTTTTTCACCAAAGAGAGAAAGTGAAAAACTAAAATCCCATGATGCATTGCGGTGGTTCGTTTCTAGCTTCCGGTCCTCAGCAGCTAGAGGTTGCTAACAGACGTTGACGCAGATTTTATACCTAATGTAATGTGTTTAAGAGACTTTTAAAACACACACAAATACTTAGTTTATCCTTGGAGGGTGATTTATCCGTTAAACCGTGTTTGTGTTGCCTCCCGTTCTTTGTTCGTAGATTTTTATACCGCGTTGCTAATCGGTAAATATAAGTAAAGGCATTAACGGGAGATTAGTGTGTTTAACGGCAGTGTTTTATCAAGGAGAAGAAAGACTGAAGAACCAGGACGAAGAGGAGAGAGAGAGAGGTAACATCCTTCAGAGTGTGTGCGTGTGTGTGTGGCCTAGCATTACTACACTTGTGGGGACCTAAATCTGTTTACACAGTCACGTGTGGGGACACATTGGAGGTCCCCATGAGGGGAATCATTAATTTCAGGATGAAGACTTGGTTAGGATTAGGGTAAGGGTTAGACATGTGTTGGTTAAGGTTTGGATAAGTCTCCAGGAAATGCATGTAAATCAATGTAATATCCCCTGAAGTGATGTATACATGGTATGTGTGTGATGACTTTCTATACTGCAGGGTAGCTTGTGAATTTACTCCAGGTGGAACTAAAGTCTGATTTAAGAGTTGATTATGTTTCACATCATTGATCCAAATATGTGAAGTAACTAAAGGTATTCAATACATGTAGTGGAGTAAAAGTACACCATTTACCTCTGAATTGTAGTGGAGTAAAAGTACAAAGTAGCATTAAATGGAAATATTGTTGACAGACCTGCTGTTCAAGTGGCCGTGACAGACCTCACTTTTACCGTCATTATGGGGAAAAGAACACCGACAGGCTGATCAGGAGCCCGATCTAGATCTGATCTGCATGCAGTTTGCTTTTCGGCCAAACTGTATACAGTTCAATCGAACGGACTTGTTTGTGCAGATGTGAGCGTCCTTAACAACGGGCAATACATCCTTGACAGCGGTCTGTGTGTTCTGGATTAACAACGTGTCACGTGTTCTGAATTGACCAATCAGAATCGAGTATTCAACTAAACCATGTAATAAGTCTCAATAATGTTTTATCAGACATGTCCCAAGGTGGATTGAACGGCATATGCAACGCTCTGGGGGGGGTCAAACGGCTCCGTGTGTACACAGCAAAAACCACAGTGTACATTTTACTCTATAAGAGTACATTTAACACCAGTCTCGGGGTTATAGGTCCAAGAGTTTGGTGTTCTCTGAACACTGTCAAAAGTGTAAAATATAAACTCCAAATAAAGAGTTAGATTTGAACACTTTGGGAGTCAAAATATACTATACACTGCAAAAATCACAGTGTACATTGTACTCTATAAGAGTACATTTAAACACCAGTCTCGGGGTGTATATAGGTCCAAGAGTTTGGTGTTCTTTGAACACTGTCAAAAGAGTAAAATATAAACTCCAAATAAAGAGTTAGATTCGAACACTTTGGAAGTCAAAATATACACTATAACTTTTTTGACACTGTTTGAGTGCTTTCCAACACGTGCAGTGTAAACCTAGAACCCTCAGAGAGTTAAAATGTACTCTTAGTCAGTTTGTTAGTGTCACTGCGCAGAGCTGATTATTCAACACTTTGAGAGAGAAAATGTACTCCATGGTCATTTTTCACACTGTTTCACTGCTGTTTAGCTGATGTACCGCTGACGACCAGTCGTTCTGTGATTCTCCAGAACACACAGATGGCCAGTCCGCCCCTGTATTCCACCGGGTCGCCGCGGCGAAGACGGACCCGGTGGAATACAGGGTCTACCGCGTTTATGAACCGTTAAGCAGAACCAAAATTGTGTATTTTGTATGGGTACCCGATACCCAGCATTTTCTTATCTGTTCTCATCTGGAACCGAGTTTCGGTTCTCAACCCTAGTAAATGTACTTGGTTACTTCTCACCTCTGCTATTAACCTAAGACGTAGCTGTAGATTAGTTTTGTTGTGTCTGTCGGTTGTCTTGTTTTGTGTCAGCTGTAGTTGTGTTTATTATTTCAGAGACCCAGCCGGAGACGGAGCACTGAGAGCAGCATGGAGGAGAACAAAAAGACCCCTGGAGCTCAGGTCAGTGTGCACTTCATCACAATATATTTCTAATACTGTTATCTCCAAATGAAAGATCACAACCCGTTTAGAAAATACAATATTAATGCACGATATAGGTTAAAATATTACTGTACTATGGGGTTAGATTTGTGTGAACATAAAAATAATATTGTGTGTAAATGTAAACCATCCACAAATGCATTTAAAAGATTTGCAAAACTCACAAATACATTTGCAAATGTAAAACGGATCTGCAAATAGGCAAAATATTTTCACAAATAAAATAAAAGATCTGTGAATGCTATAATTAATTTACAAATAAACAAAAGGAATTTGTGAATATCTCTTTAACATTGACAACTTTCGATCAGGCATTTGTTAACCAAAAATGTGCTTGTGGATCTGAAATCTCTGCTTGTGGATCGTCTTTTTACACACTGAGTTTTGAGACAAACTTTCTGCCGGTCTCGACCGAAATGTGCTCGTGTCACTCGGAAACCATGTAATGGCCTGCTGATGATGACATTTCCACATTTCAAGGTTTCAAAGTAAGAGTATGATGGTTTTCCTCTGGAGTCTACGCTCGCAGTGCTGTGTCGAAGTGCGAATATTCTACATATTTAATCAGATCTTTTTGATTATAAGGAGTACAAATGTCATGCAGATAACCACCGAATCGCTGGAACTGTAGCTTTCCAGCTGTACCCATTGTGAGACTTTACTTGGAACGCAATGCCCTAGTAGGATGAGTTATTTAAGGTAAGGCAAGGCATGGCAAGTTTATTTATAGAGCACTTTTCAACACAAGGCAATTCAAAGTGCTTTACAACAAATGAAAGACATTAAGAAAATGGCATTTAAAATCAGTCATTAAAAAGAAAAGCTAATAAAATAAACATTAAAAGAAGAAATACATGGATAAAAGTTACAGTGCAGTCTAAGATATGAATAGTTCAATTAAAGCAGCGACAAAAAGAAAAGTCTTCAGCCTGGATTTAAAAGTAGTCAGAGTTGCAGCGGACCTGCAGGTTTCTGGGAGGTAAGATGGCGCCTGCCCATTAAGGGCTTTGTATGCGAGAAGAAGAATTTTAAATTCTATCCTGTGTCCTATAGGGAGCCAGTGTAAGGCAGCCAGAACAGGAGTAATGTGGTCCCTTTTCCTAACTCTGGTTAGTACACGAGCTGCAGCATTTTGAATCAGCTGAAGCGACTTGACTGACTTCTTGGTACACCCTGATAATAAGGAGTTACAATAATCCAGCCTAGAAGTAACAAATGCATGGACTAGTTTCTCTGCATCGTTTTGAGGCAAGATATGCCTAATTTTGGCAATGATGCGTAGATGAAAGAAGGCGGTCTTTGAGATTGATTTTATGTGGGCGTTAAAAGATAAATCCTGATCAAATATAACACCAAGGTTCCTTCCAGTCTCTTTGTAACCCTATATATTGTTAAACCCTTTAATCAGATCCATAAGGCCCGGTATAGAATTCTCCAGATTTCTAAGGAAGAGAATCATGTCATCAGCGTAAAGAGCTATTCAATGGTCAAAACCTCTCACATTTATGCCTGTAATCATTGTGTGCTCTCTCACAGCAATAGCAAATGGTTATATTGCGATTAAAAATAGAAGGGGGGATAGGGGACAACCTTGTCTACAGCCCCTACCGATCCTAATCGGGTTTGATATGATATTATTGGTAATTATTTCTGCATACGGGTCATTGTATAAAAGTTTTAACCAGTTACAAAAATTCTCCCCAAAACCAAAATGGTCAAGAAGTTCAAACAAATGGGACCATTCCACCCTGTCAAAAGCTTTCTAGGCATCTAATGCCAAGAGAGCTGTATCTGGCGCCCCCCTTTGGTCATGTAAAATGTTCAAAACCCGTCTCACATTGTGAAATCCTTGACGTCCAACCATGAACCGATTTTGATCCTCTTTTATAATTTCCGGCAGCAGGCCTTCCAGTCTCCTTGCCAAGATCTTACAAATTATCTTCAAGTCTGAGTTTAGGAGGCTGATTGGGCGCATATTTTCGCACTTATCATTTGATTTCACAGGTTTTGGCAGGAGTGTGATCAGCGCCTCTCTCAGGGTGGGAGGAAGTATTCAATTTTGAATAGATTCAATAAACATTTCCAAAAGGGGTGTCTTTAATTTCGCTTCAAATTTTTTATAGATGTCAATGGGCAGGCCATCCGGTCCTGCTGCTTTTCCCGATTTCATGCTCTTCATTCCCTCAGAGATCTCATCCAAAGACAAGGCTTTCTCTAAATTCAAACTTTCCTCATCCGATAATTTGGGAATCGTGAGGCTATTTAAGAATGGACTCTGGATCATTGTCCCCTAGTCTATTTCAAAGCTGTATAATCTTTCATAATAATCCCTGAACGCCCCATTTATTGCCACAGGGTCTGCAACGGTCTCCCCCCGTTTTTCAGCACAGTGATAGTTCTTTCAATTTGAAGTTGTTTTATACACCATGCCTTGATTTTACCTGACTTTTCCCCTTGATCAAAGATGGATTGTTTAAGCTTCAGTAAGTTAGCTGCTGCTTTAGAGGCTGATATTTCATTATATTGTGCTCTTAATAGTAACAATTCTTGGTGTAATTTAGGACAGGGATTTCTAAAATAAGTGTTTTCCATGGCTTTAATTTTGGACTCTAATAATAGTATTTGTTGTTAGGCTTTTTTAGATTTGGAGCTCGTAAAGTTAATAATCTGACCCCTAATATAAGCCTTAAACGCTTCCCACCTGGTACTTGCAGATGTTTCAGAGGTATTAAGCGTAACATATAGATCAATTTGTTTTCCCAGAAAGGCTATTAGGTCTGAGTCCTGTCACCGTTCATGCTGAAATTTCCATTGGGGTGATCCCTCAACAGCCCTGGATCTACATAAACCATACTGTTCGCAGCATGATCCGAAATCAGAATACTGTCATACATGCAATCCTTAACTTTACATACCAAACTTGCAGAAACTAAAAAGTAATCAATTCGGGAGTATGTTTTATGAGTATTAGAAAAACAGGAATACATTGACAATCCAGGGTATCTATCCCTCCATATGTCCCTAAAGTGTAACTCTTTAATGGACTGGTGAATAATTTCCCTACTGTTGTTGTGAGTCTTGTCTATATGTGAAGCTCTGTCTTTACCGGGGTCTAGAGTACAATTAAAGTCTCCAGCTATAATGTATTGGCCTGCGAGAGATGCCAAGATAAAAAACAAGTCATTGACAAAATGTGTGTCGTCCTTATTTGGTGCATAAATATTAACCAGATTAAGACATTCTATATAAAGAGTACCCTGAATGATCAAATACCTTCCCATTTTATCTGCGATTACCTTTGTGACATTTAATGGAATGGACCTATGTATAAGAGTCATGACCCCTCTCGCCTGGGTAGTAAAAGGAGCTGAAAATACCTCACCCCGCCATCTCCTCCTAATCCTGATGTCTTCATTCAAAGCCAGGTGTGTTTCTTGAAGAAAAATAATTTTGGACTGTAAATCCGTGCCATAACTTGCTTAACCTTTTTAATCTTTTACATCTCTCTACAGTTCCAGGATGTACATTTAATTTCTAGTCCACTGGTCATAACTATCCACTCCAAATGAACTCTTCAAGTAGCAACATATTAAAGCACCCCTAAACAACAGTAACACAAATAATACCAACATATACAACATGGATGCTTCTAAGTGCATCAACTCCAAAACACATACCCCCAAGCCCATAACCCAGGCTTCGTCCCCCCTCCTTACTGTACACTCCAGTATAGCTTGATACCACTCCACATTTTGTGGGGAGTAGTCAAACAACACCATCCACCCCAACGTGTAATCTTTCCCTCCTGTAATTCAGGTATAACCAAACTTTATTTTTTCAAAACTGAACAATTGAGCAGAGAAGTCGAGGCACATCCGGCTATAGTTAAGATTGTCCTCAAACAAAATTATAAGTATTCATGTTTATGCCTTAGAACACAGAGAGTAACGAGTGCTGTAAACACCGCTCTGAATCACAGAACAACACTGCGCCGTGGCTGCACCATTCGGTCGTCAGAATGACCCGGAACTTAACAAAGGGATCTAGCGCAAAGTGCATCATGGGGTACCGGTTTTAAAACAAAACAAATAATCGATGTTCAGCTAGCACTTTTACGTAATGTTTTCCCAATCACTCTAATGATTATACCATGGCAACGTGTGCATAACCCTTTTAAACATAAGAAAATAAAGTTGTCACAATTATATGCCTAACGGCTACCTGCATTGAGGTGAAGCAAAAACAAAGAGATATCACAGAGTAGCTTAGCCCTTAGCTATCTGTAGCGTTAGCCCCCAGTCTGGGAGCTCCGCTGGTATCCTTTTCCACCGCGCATAGCATATCAATAAGTCAGTGTTACATGTATATAAAGGCACAAGTTTGTATAATAATATAGAAAATATAAATATATTCAGTATTTTAGCGATTACCTTGCTCAACTCAGATCAGAACGTAGCAGCAAAGAAAAGGATACCAAGGGTGGCCGTTTTTAAATGTTCTGTTCCTTGTAGCCCCATACGCTAACGGGAGCTAGGCTGGGAAGCTAGCCAGTACTTTGGCCTCATAGCCCTGTTCGACCCGGCATCTCCTCCTCGATTCACCTGATAAAGGCCTCCACGTCCACTGGATTCTCGAAAGTTTGTGTTTTGTCTTTATTTGTCACCAGCAATTAGGCAGGAAGATACATGCTGTATCGAATCCACATGGTGCGAAGTTTCTGCCACATGGCGTCAAATTCCTTCTGCTTCTTGTGTATCCCAGCCGCCAGGTCTGGGTAGAACCGGACCGGCCTATCTTTGTAGAGTAGTTGCTTTTTAGCTCTGGCCGCTTTCAGCACCGTCATCTTGTCTCTGTCATTCAGGAATTTCATGATCAGTATTCTCGGGGGAGCATTTGGATCGCTTCTCCGACCAATTCTGTGTGCTCCCAGGCTCAAGGGCGTATGGCACTCTCAACTCTTTCCCGGACATGCTGGGGCCCTGCCTGCCTATAGCTTTGCCGATATCTGTGTTGATAGGTAATAGATTAAGAGCGGTGAATCATCTTAGATAAAGGAAGCGCTCAAACATTTGTGAGTTTATCTAATTTAGCAGTGATTCCATGTCAGCCACAGCTTGTTACAAAAAACATGACTGATAGTGTGTTTAACAAACTTAAACTAGCTTTATTAAATGTCAGGTCTTTGGCAGGAAAAACATTTTTAATCAATGATTTTATCACTGAGCACAATCTCGATTTTATGTTTTTAACAGAACTTGGATTGAACAAAATAACAGTGCAGCTGTTCTTATCGAATCAACCCCTCCCAACTTTAGTTTTATGAGTCAGGAAAGAATGCATAAGAAAGGGGGTGGAGTTGCTATTTTGTTCAATGATTCTCTTCAATGCAGGAAGACATCTTATGGGAACTTTGATTCTTTTGAATATGTGGCCCTTCAGCTGAAATGCTCCTCTCGAGCTCTGTTCCTAAATATCTATAGACCACCCAAATACTGTGCAAGCTTTTATGATGACTTTACTGAACTGCTGTCTATAGTGTGTATTGACTTTGACCGTTTAGTCATTGTTGGTGATTTTAACATCCATGTTGACAACCCTCAGGACAGAGGGGCAAAATAACTGTTTTGTGTTCTTGATAGCTATGGACTGACTCAGCATGTGACGGAGCCCACGCACAATAAGGGGACTTAATTATCTCAAAGGGTCTGAATATCTCTAAGGTTGTGGTGACTGATGTTGCGCTCTCTGATCATTCCTGTGTTTTCTTTAAGAGCTCTATTTCTGTTCACAAAAATGTTCAAAAAGAGGTAACCACAAAGCGATATTTAACTGAAAATACTAGGGAAATGTTTACCCATAATTTTTCTTCCACACTTGCCCTTGCTAACATCTCAGTAAATGAGCTAGTAGATCATTTTAATTCAAAAAATGTAAAATTGTATAGATGCTATTGCTCCAACTAAGGTAAAGGAAGTGTCTGGCAAGAAAATATCTCCATGGAGAAAGGCCATGACCGTGAGAACAGAAAAAAGAGTGTCGAAAAGCTGAACGCAGGTGGCGAAAAACAAATCTCCAGGTTCACTTTGAAATTTATAAAGAGAGACTTGGCCTTTATAATTTGGAAAACTGGGTGGGACTTTCGGAAACAGTTATAAATTGGTTTGAATCCTACTTAAAGGACAGAAACAACTTTGTTTCTATAGGTAAATACACATCTGATTTGACAAATATGACATGTGGGGTACCTCAAGACTCCATCTTGGGGCCTCTTCTCTTTAACATGCTACCACTGGCTCAGATAATGAAAAACAACAAAATAAGTTACCATAGCTATGCAGATGACACACAAATTTACGTAACAATTTCACCAGGAGACTATGCTCCAATTCACACACTGAGTAAGTGCATTGAACAAATCAATGACTGGATGTGTCAGAACTTTCTCCAATTGAACAAAGATAAAACTGAGGTAATGGTTTTTGGAGCCAAGGCAGAACGTATAAAAGTTAGCGCTGAGCTTCAGTCTGCAATGTTCAAAACAACAGATAAAGCCAGAAATCTAGGTGTAGTCATGGACTCTGACCTGAGTTTCAATAGTCACATTAAAACAGTTACTACATCAGCCTACTATCACCTAAAGAACATATCTAGGATTAAAAGACTAATGTCACAGCAGGATTTGGAAAAACGTGTCCATGCTTTTATCTTCAGTAGACTCGACTACTGCAATGGTGTCTTCACAGGTCTCACTAAAAAAATCTATTAGGAAGCTGCAGCTGGTTCAGAACGCCGCTGCTCATGTCCTCACTAACACTAAGAAAGTGGATCACATCACTCCTGTTCTGAAGTCTTTACACTGGCTTCCTGTGTGTCAAAGAATAGATTTAAAAATACTGCTGCTGGTTTATAAAGCTTTGAATGGTTTAGGCCCAAAATACATTTCTGATCTACTGCTAAATTATGAACCATCCAGATCTCTCAGGTCTTCAGGGACTGGTCAGCTTTCTGTCCCCAGAGTCAGAACTAAACATGGTAAAGCAGCGTTCAGTTATTATGCTCCAAATATCTGGAACAAACTCCCAGAAACCTGCAGGTCCGCTGCAACTCTGACTAGTTTTAAATCCAGGCTGAAGACTTTTCTTTTTGTCGCTGCTTTTAATTGAACTATTTATATCTTAGACTGCACTGTAACTTTTATCCATGTATTTTTTCTTTTAATGTTTATATTATTAGCTTTTCTTTTTAATGACTGATTTTAAATGCCATTTTCTTAATGTCTTTCATTTTTTGTAAAGCACTTTGAATTGCCTTGTGTTGAAAAGTGCTATATAAATAAACTTGCCTTGCCTTGCGCGTACCAGGGTTAGCTTCGAGTTTAGCGAGGGGATAGCAAGGGCCTCCGGGATCCACTTTTCCAGAAATAAGCAGGCGTCGTCGCCTATATTACCAGCCTTAAAGGTGGGGTAGGTAAGTTTGAGAAACCGGCTCGAGATACACTTTTTGTTATATTCCATGGAATGCTCTTAACATCCCGATGGCAATGAATATCTTAAATGCTTTGACAAAAAATCCATTACAAAATGTCATCTGTGGAAGCCGTAGTACTGTAAAAAGCACGACCAATCATTTCAGCCGGCCCGGCTAAAGTAACTGGATGGCCTACCTGCCTGTCAGCCTTCCATCTGTGCACAAACTTATCTCGTGCCCTCATTGGTCATGTGTGCGTTCGTGTGTGTTGGAGGAGGGGCTCTGTAAGGAAGTGGCAGCTTTTCTCCGGCTGTGTATTTTCAAATTCTAGCGCACTCGAGCTGGTTTCTCCAAAATTACCTACCCCACCTTTAAGTTACAACTTCTGGACCTTGCTTGCAAGTCGATACCTTTGTCCTCCATGACCTTGTTTTTACTTTCGAGACTCTGTACCTTTGCCTGTAGGTGGATGATGGTGTCCTCGTTGCCAGAAAAGCGCAACTCGTCCTGTCTGATGTAGAAGTCTGTTTTTAGGTCTTTGATAGCCTCGAGAATCAGCAAGTTTCTTGTTACTTCATCTTCGGCGTTCCCAACATTCCCATCTGCCATTGTGTTAGCATTAGCTGTAGGTTCTTCACCCTGTATGGACGGGCCACAATCTATTTTAGATAGCTTTTCCGCGACCTCTAACGGATTTTTTTGGGGGCATCAGGGTATTCTTAGCAAATATATTGCTCACTTTTTCGTAGTTTGTTTTTTGGTTTTATATCAGGATTAGTAAGATTGTGCGGAGGAGAAAGAAACACGTCTGTCTAGCGCGACGCCATCTTGGAATCGTCTATCGATAAACAATAAACTATTTTACTCAAAATTCGAAATGTACACATTTTAGACATGAATTACAAATGTATATACAGTGTTAGTCATACATTACAGTACGTTTGTGAACCTAAGACTTTGGTAAACTTAATCTAAAAAATGGATGACATGACTAAGTCAGTGTTTTCACAAGAGTTTTGAAGATTTAAAAAATCGGATGTCAAATGTTCAGCTTTAGAGCTAATTATCTCATCATACAGTGCTCTAAGGTGAGTGACTTTATACCAAGAACAGACTGCCCTGCACGCTTTGATATGTAACACACTGGGTGCCATGTATAACAAGAGGCGCATTCACACCGCAGTACTTTTCCCACAAAGGTTCATGCAAACTTAGTTCATGCGAACTCTTTAGTTCGCATGAACTAAGTACAGATCGCGTTCACACCGGAAAAAGTCCCTGGGGGTGGATTAGGCAAATGAAGCCGCTGACGTCACTTCTTCTTCTTCTGCTTTGGGTTTACTGGCAGGCTACAAACAACTTCACGGCGTATACTGCCGCCGAAAGTCCCCGGCCGGAAGTCCCCGGAGTTGGGGACTGGCTTCAGTAGAAGCTGCTGGGACTCCCAGCAGCTTCTACTGAAGCCTTCCGAGTAAATCGCCAGAACGCCGACACCTCCTCTTCTCCACCGCTCCCATGTTTTATTTTGTGTTGCCATAAGTTAGTCTCTCTGCGTTTCTGCGCTGGGCTAATGCTAATGCTAATAATGCTAATGCGAGGATAATAAAATGGCGGCTTCACAAAACTTTTTGGGAGTTTTACGGGGCGTGGTTTGCAATCCGCCCAGCCAATCAGAAATATAGCTCTTTTCTCACAAAAGAGCCGCTCGAAAGTCCCTGCTCTCTAGCAGGGACTTTCGAGGGGGTAAAAAGGTTCACATTAACTAATTTTAGTACCGGCTCTTTTTGGTGTGAACGCGATAAAAGAGTTCACATGAACTAAGTTCGCATGAACCTTTGTGGGAAAAGTACCGCAGTGTGAATGCGCCTAAGTATATTTAAAAGGTGATTTAAGGAGACATCTAAAAAAAACTCAAGAGGGTTAATGCGCCGTTTTTGTATTACTATAATGAACAGTAATACGTTCATGTTATAGTGATACAGTTAGTTTGTGTTAGTTTATTTGTTCAATACAGCTTATATCGAGCACAAACATTCGTATGCATTGATGTTGAAGTACTTAGGCTACGCCACTTCCGGATCCCGGGGGGCTACAGCTACAGTGAGCAGCCCCAGACATAACTCTTTTTTCATATTGTTTGTGTTTTCATTCAAGTGGGTCAAAGTTACAAAGCACTTCACATCTTATTAATCAGCCTAGTTTTACCTTATCAGTGGTAATGTTATCTTTAGAAAAGCACCGTATTTAGGTCAGCCTTCACAGTAAGGCTGCATTAAATGTTGTAATATTCATTGTGTATACTGTATATGTATATTAGGGATCGACCGATATGGCTTTTTCAAGGCCAATACCGATACCAATTATTAGTAATCAAGGAGACCAATAACCGATATTTGGTATCGATAGGCTATACATTTGCAGTAAAATCAAAAAATCTTGGTGTCAAAAACTCCAACACAACTTCTTTGAAATGCATTTAAGCATATATTATGTTAAATTAACTTTTAAACATCTTACAACTGGTTTACTCTCTGTGCCCTTTTCTTTAGTGCAGCCATCTGCAATGAGTTAGAGAGAGACAGAGAGTTAAAAGTGGGGCTGCAGGCTGACATGCTTAACTAACAATAATGCTTAATTTATTATATCAAAAACAATACCTCTCTATCTAGCATAACATCCCAATAAGCTGCTAGCAACTGCAAAACACTAGTGCTAGCTAATGTTTTGCAAAATATTAAAAGTGAGGCTATTGCAGTAGACCTAACGTTAGTCTAGCCTCACTTCTAATATTTTGCTAAACATTTGCTAGTTACATGTTGGCTAGCTAATGAGCTTCACATATCAACCTGAAAAACTGCGAGGCTCCACTCGCAGCCCCCCCCTCCGCACCACAGTTAATCCGCTGTGAGACGCTGCACGCACCCCCAACTCTTTGTAACTGGGAAACTGATAGAATTGGATCATAAGATTGTGGTGTTTTTGCAACTTCAGCATAGGGTATTGGGATGTTTATTGAACTTCGGCTTTCAACTGATTTACCTTCTAAACACATGTAGGCCTATGGCTCTGCCGCTCAGCGCTGCTGCTTGCTTCAACCTGTGTCTGTGTTCTTCGCACCTGCGTGTAATCTGAGAAGATCCCGCCTCTCTGGCTGGCTCCCGCCTGGAAAATCTTCAGTGTTGATTGAGACTTCAGTAATAGCCTATCAGATAGCGCTGTGGGCGGGACATTGCTCGTGCACAGAGTGGTGACTGCAGCCAGAGAAACGGCCGCATCAGAGCCTAGGTTTTATCGGCAATTTGATACAAAAAAAAGGCCGATACCGATAATCGGTCAAATGCGGAATATCGGCCCCGATAATCTCGACCCCTAATGCATATACACTTGCTGTGTATTGCTTTTATTTGTATTTAATTGTATTATGTTTATAATAATAATAATAAATTCGATTTTTAAAGCACCTTTCATTGCTAACAGTAATCCCTAGGTGCTACAGGAGGCATAATAAAAACAAACAAAATAAACAAAAGTTTAATCAAAAGCTTTTTTTAAAAGAAAGGTTTTTAAGCCTGTCTTGAAGGCGTCAGTGGTCTGTGGGGTCCTCAGGTGGTCTGGGAGGAAATTCCACAGGTGAGGAGCAGCTGCACAGAAAGCTCGATCCCCCATTGTGCGGAGTTTGGTCCTCGGGGGGCGAAGCCGATGGTTCGTTGTGGAGCGGTGGTTGTGTGTGGAGGTTTGTGATGTGAGAAGTTCCTTCAGGTATGGAGGAGCATTCCTGTGGATGCATTGATGGGTCAGTAGTGCGATCTTGTATTCGATCCTGAATGAGACAGGAAACCAGTGGAGGGAATGAAGAACAGGTGTGATGTGGTTGTATTTTCTCACCCTCATCAGGATCCTAGCGGCACTGTTCTGTACGTATTGGAGCTTCTGAAGGCTCCCGCTAGGAGTCCCGATGAGGAGAGCGTTGCAGTAATCGAGCCTTGAGGAGATGAAGGCATGGACCAGTTGTTCAGCATCTGACAGGGAGAGTGTGGGACGGAGTTTTGCAAGAAGGAGGTTTTGCACAGGTGTTTGATGTGGGTGTCAAAGGTCAGATGTCTGTCAAATCTTACACCCAGGTTGGTAACAGGTGACAGGGTGTGTCTGGGACTTCGCACCTCCCAAGGAGACGTACTCTGTTTTTCAGGTAGGACTGTAACCAGCTCAGGGCGGAGTCAGATAGTCCGATGCTGTGTTTGAGGCGCTGAAGGAGGATGTTATGGTCGACAGTGTTGAATGCTGCAGTCAGATCCAGGAGGATGAGGAGAGATGGGGATCCAGTATCAGCCGCCATCAACAGGTTGTTTGTGACCCTGACCAGAGCTGTTTCAGTGCTGTGGGCGGAACGGAAACCGGACTGGAATTTTTCAAAGAGGCCGTTTAGTTTTAGATGGTCCTGAAGCTGGGCGGCAACTACTTTTTCCAGCACCTTGGCTAGAAATTGGAGATTGGAGATGGGCCTGTAGTTGGCGAGGGCATCTGGGTCTAGGGTGTTTTTTTTGAGAAGGGGTCTGATGACGGCAGTTTTAAGAGCCGATGGAACATAACCAGCCTTGAGGGAGCTGTTGATGACGTAGGTGATCATGGGACTTATAGCCGAGATGTTCAATTTCACAAGGGCTGTGGGTAGAGGGTCTAGTGTGCAGGTGGAGGGTTTCATCTTGCAGGTGATGTCCTCAACTTCTTGCTGAGATATCTCCGTGAAGCAGCAGAGCGGTTGGAAAATCCCATGCTGTGGGTTAACAGTAGGGACAGACACAGCGCAAGGGGTGTGGAGAAGAGAGCGAATAGTGGCAACTTTTGTCCTGAAGAAAGTAACAAAGTTATTGCACTGCTCTTCTGTAGTGTCGATGTGTGAGGGGGTTTGTAGCTTGAGGAGATGATCAACAGTAGAGAAAAGCTGCTTGGAGTTTCACTGATGTCGGAGTATAATTGTGACCGTGCTTTATTGAGTGACTTTGAATAGGTTTTTTGATGTTCCTGATAGGCTAATCTGTGAACAGTGAGTCCAGATCGTGCGAGACGCCGCTCGAGTACACGCCCAGCTGCCTTCATGCAACTCTGAAGTGAACCAAGGGGCTGAGCGGGTCCAAAGTCAAGGGGCTGAGCAGGTCCAAAGTCATGATGTCTGTGTCGATGTGTTTCAGATTTCTGAAATAGATTTGACGTTTGGGCTTTATGTGGTGAGACAATTTGAACTCCATTGAAACAACCTTGTGATCCGATACTCCCAGATCGTACTCCAACAGATTTGTGATGGGTGCCGAGTCAGTGATAACCAGGTCAAGCGTGTGCCCCCTGGTGTGCGTGGGGACATAAACATGTTGTTTGAGGTTGAGAACATCCAGTAGTTGCAAGAAGTCCGCTGCAGGTTGGCGGGAAAGGGTGTCAACATGGATGTTCAAATCCCCCAGTATGACAGTATTTGCAGACATGTTGCAGACTGAAGAAAGAAGTTCATTTATCTCTGAGATGAAGGCTGGGTTTGGTTTGGGTGGCCGGTAGATGAGAATAATAGTCATGGGGAAAGGGGGTTTGCATTTGAATGTGAGGCATTCAAAGGAGGATAGGTCAGGAAGAGACAAGGGGGTCAGTTTCAGGTCACTGCGGTGTATTACAGCTAAGCCTCCACCGCGACCAGTACGGCGGGCTTTCTCCAGGTAATTATAGCCAGGAGGACAGGTTTCATTTAGGACTGAAAAGGCCTCTGGCTGACGCCAGGTTTCAGTAAGACACATTAAGTGAATCCCCCTATCTAGGATCTGATCATGTATGAGGCATGGTTTATTAGTAAGGGATTTTGTGTTAAATAGTTTTAGGCTTGATGAGACGGTGCTATGTAGATGAAGAAGTAGGCTGAAATCCACTCCGTTTTCTGTCCTGCTTGGTGTGTAGAAGTCTCGCGGTGTTTCCAGAGCTACTACTAGTTCCATGAGCGGCGGTATTATGATGACATGGAAATAGTGCGACAGTGTGCTCAGCTCAGAAAATGATTACATTTTTGGTATTTTCTATTAGGGCGGAAGTCGCTTTAAAGATTGAACCCAACAAAGTTGTGAGAAAAAACTTTTAATATAATGTTTTTATCAAAGTCTTTTGCAGTGGACATTTTTGTCTCGAATGACAAATTTGCGTAGTCCAATCGAATGATACCAGAGGGTTAAGCTGAAGAGCGAGCATCTTTCCTGCTTTATCACAAAGTGTTTATTAAAAAAAACAGTTGTTATGCACCAAGCAGGAAGCACAGCGTCGCCGGTAATGGTGAACGAGCATGTGCTGGAGACTGTTGACCAGTTCACGTATCTTGGCTCAACAATCAGCAGTGACCTGTCATTAGTTAAGGAGATCCAGACTCGTATCGGCAAAGCCGCAACGTCTTTCAGTTGTTTGCGCTCAAGAGCTTGGAGCAACAAATACCTCACCGAGCGCACTAAGACACGTATCTACCTATGTTGCGTGGTCAGCGTCCTGCTGTATGGTTCCGAGGCGTGGTCAATTTATGCGCGGGATGAAAGTGGCCTTTTATTGTGGCCAGCCTAAGGCACACCTGTGCAATAATCATGATATGCCACACCTGTGAGGTGGGATGGATTATCTCGGCAAAGGAGAAGTGCTCACTATCACAGATTTTTTCAGATTTGTGAACGATATTTGAGAGAAATGGTTATTTTGTGTAAATAGAAAATGTTTTAGATCTTTGAGTTCATCTCATGAAAAATGGGAGCAAAAACAAAAGTGTTGCATTTATATTTTTGTTCAGTATAGATTAAAATCGCCTCCCATCAAGATAGTGATGTCAGTGTACTTGGCCAAAATGGTGATGAGAGGGCACATAAAGGAAGCCTGTGCAGAGTTTGGAGCATAAATATTCACTAATATGCATTTTTCATTCTGCAATTTACCTCGCAAATCCAGATATCGACCTTCCTTATCACTAACCAAATCAGTCATTTCAAAAGATATTTTCTTAGATATCAGTATACTGACACCTCTCATGCCTCTAGAGCAGGGGTATTCAACTACAATTAAACGAGGTCCAGTTAGAGAATATGTCCCCATGCAAAGGTCCAGAATATCAAAATGTCTAACTTGCTTTATGAATTAGTGTGATATATATTGAAGTAGCCTGCAGCTTTATCAACGTCTGCATGTAATCAACAACTGACTGCCAATCAAATAAAGAAAGTACAATTCAAAAACAACTATTTATTGTCAATTAACATTGAACTCTACAGATATACAGTAAAATACTGTGGATATGTGTAATGTTCCTCTCGGGCAGCATTTAAAAAATAAAATAGAGAAAATAAATAAAGCTTTTGAAATATGTGCATCTTAAAAGTGCTTAATTTTAGATAAATAAATGTAAGTTTAGCAGCATGAGTTTCCCTTTTTCTTTGTTAACCGTTTCACATCATTGACTTAACAGTTTCAGCCAATTATGAACAAATCAGTCTTTACACATCATAACAATTGAACAGTTTTAAAGTTCTCTTTCTTTCCCTCTTATAAGCCTCGCTAACACTCAAATCTAACCTGTACTGAAGAGCACATGTGTTTTTGAAAAGCAGGAAATAAAAAAGACTCCCTTGTGATAAACCTGCAGAGAAAAAGCATTTGAGCTCCCTACTATTTCAGAAATAATCCTGACGTGGTTTAAACTGGATGGCGTTTTATCACAGCAGAATGTAACTTTATCTCCCGTATAATTCTGATCAGGCATTAGCTCCGCCTCCTCTTTTGTTTTTTTTCAAGCTAAGGATCCAAATCTGCGTTTCTCTACAGGGCTTCAAAAGAGGGCTTTGAGTAATATGAGGCATGGCTACAATGGGTGATCTGTTTGGTATTTTGAAAAAAAAACTTTACAGACATGTTTTATATAGGTATATACTGTGGTTAGAATGTTGCCGTATTACTGGATCAAATATAATAAACACAAACTGTTGGAGAAATACTGTTTTCTCCACTCTTTGGGTTTTTTAATGCACTGATATCATGTGTGGCTCTGAACTGTTATGACCTTGCAGCTGCCTCTTCTGTGATAGGAGGAGGCAGGGATTCAGGTTGTTGATATTTATGAGAGGACAGACTTGCTGTCTCCTAAATATCTCATTTCTATGAAGTGTGAAGGAAGTACGTGACTCTTTCCAGAAGACGTCACAGATGACCCATCGCAGATGACCCGACTTTCCGACACCCGCGGCTGATATTGGCGCCACCTCGATTTACGACTTTGTTATCTCCTGTGTTTTGAACTATATAAGCCTGATGTTTTTTGCTGTTCCTTTGAGCAACATACCCCATGTGTGTGAGTTAACCCCATATCCTTTGTATGTGATTTAACTCTGCTCCTTCTTGCAAGAATAAATTAGTTACCTGATCATTGATTCTCAACCTGCTGTCGAGTGATATTTTTCTAACACAAACAGTTAGTAGAAGTAGTATTTTGTTAACTGTATTAAGTTACTTTTTATTGTGTTAACTCTATATATAGTTATGCTTTTTAGATTTAATTCTCTTTCTCTGTCCATCTGTTTAGAAACCGAAAGGAAGAGAGAGACGTCACAGCTGTCAGCAATGTGACAAATCCTTTACAACATCTGAATATTTAAAGCTCCACCTGCGTATTCATACTGGAGAAAAACTGCAAGGCTGTGAAGAGTGTGGGAAAACGTTCACGACATCGGGTGCTCTCAAAACACATCAGCGTATTCACACTGGAGAAAAACCGTACAGCTGTGAAGAGTGTGGGAAAACGTTTTACTCAATCAGGTCCTCTCAAAACACATCAGCTTATTCACACTGGAGAAAAACCATACAGCTTGTGAAGAGTGTGGGAAAACTTTCACTAAATCAAGTAATCTAAAATCACATCAACGTGTTCACACTAGGAGAAAAACCGTACAGGTGTGAAGACTGTGGGAAAACATTCACAACATCAGATGCTCTCAAAACACATCATCGTATTCACACAGGAGAAAAACCGCACTGTTGTGAAGAGTGTGGGAACACATTGCTCAATTAGGTACTCTCAAATCACATCACTTATTCACACGGGAGAGAAACCGCACAGCTGTGATGAGTGTTTGAAAACATTCACGACATCAAGTGCCCTCCAAAGACATCACCGTATTCACACAGGAGAAAAAACCTTACTGGTGTGAAGAGTGTGGGAAAATGTTCAAGACATCAGGTGATCTCAAAAGACATTACCGTAATTCACACAGGAGAAAAACCTTACTGGTGTGAAGAGTGTGGGAAAACTTTTTCTCAAAGTATCAGTCTTACCACTGATAGTTAGTCTGTCCTTAGTCTGTCCACACGGTTTCCGTCCGTCCCCTTGCTTGTGTGTCCGGATCGGGAGATGAATGTATTGGTTGTTGGTCGCGCGCGCCGACTGCCCACCGGCAAGCGTCAACCTCACAGAACACCGTGTGGAGCGATATGTTAAGGTGACCTATCATGCAAAATGCACTTTTGTACATCTTTTATACATGAATATGTGTCCCCGGTGTTCCATGGGAACTCACAAAGTGTCAGAAAACACAACCCTCTCTCTTTCCTCCATACCCAAATCTCTAAAAACGGGGCTGCAACGGATCTGATACAGACTGATCCAGATTGAATTATTTTCTACGTCACAGAAGTGGTGCTCCGCCTATATGGCCAACTCTCCACCTATCAGGGGAATGTGGGGTTGGGCCACCGCCGGCCATTGCCGCTCGAAGCGCTGAGACGTGTAGTACATATGCCAGGCCTGTAAGTGGCGCTGTAGTCTGCCACAAAAGCAGCGAAGAAGACTTCCCGCTCATGGTTTGCCATGGTTGCCCTTCTGTTTATTCTCCGCTGTGGCTCTTTTTCTCCCTCCCCCGAGCCAGCGTTTGCTCCTGCTGCTGTTATTCATTGCAATCCCTCCCTCGCTGTAATTCTCTCCGGTTAGTCCGCCAGCAGATGACAAACACCCACCTCTTCCAATGAACGAGGGGACCGTGCAGCAGAGTTTCAGTTCGATTTTTTTTCGCCAGTCAACATGTCCGTTAAAGTTTAAATCTTCCGGACAAAATTAGAAAAGTGCCGGTCAAAGGTCTTCTTTGTTATTTATTGAGCTTTAAAACAAATGAATAATGACTCTATATAATCACATATAAGAATAAAACAAGGAGGACGGAGATCTCTTTTTGTCCCCCTCTTCTCCCCTGCAGCCCAGCAGCTGATCTCAAAGCATGCTCCCCTCTCCTGCAGGTCAGGAGAAGGGACAGCTGCAGCTCACAGAATCAGCCCCCTGCAAAAACAGAGCTGGAAAGAGCATATAGAGCGAAATGAGGCATGGCTAAAATGCAGGATCTGTTTGGTATTTTGAAAAAAAACTATATTTATATAGGTATGGCCCTACAATATATTGTTCAAATATAGCATGATAGGTCACCTTTTAAAGTCCACGAGCGAATCCACACTGCATAGTTTTTAACAACAATGACAGCCAAGCTAGCTGTTTCCTCCTCCTGATGTCCTGAGAGCTGTATTGTTATATTTAAGAGTCTTTCTGAATTGAAGTCTGACTAATAGTTGTTTATGTTCTAACCAGCGTTCACACTATACCAACACAAGGCCACATAAATGCTGGTTCTCCCGATTTAATTCATGTTTGTAATGGTTCCTGATCTATAAAGAATTGTTTCACTATGCTGTTTTTAAACTAACTTTCTAATAGCCTTGTTATTCTTTTATAAAATATGATGTGTCCAGGGTTTAATTGCTAACCTCGTTAAGCTGCACTGAAGGAATTTAGTTTCACTGTTCATTAATCTGCCGAATAATCTGTTTGGTTAATAAAATGTTGGGACTTTAAACTTTGATTGGGATGTTTTGATAGTTGAGTTGGCAGTCTGTTCTGGTCTAAAAGAAAAACCAATGATTAATGTATCTAGATATTTATGAAGTTTTCAGTCGGATTCTGTTCTCTTTTGTTAAAATGATCAGACTGTACCAAAATAAAAAATACCTTAGAAAAAGATGCACATCCCTGCATATTTCTTTGTGTTTCAGCACATTATAAACATGTCATTCCCACGTTTTAATGAATAAAGACAGGAGGGAACGGTTTAACCTGTTTAGCCCGAGAGCCCCCGGTGGAGGGGGCTGCAGATTTTTTTTCACGAAACTGTGTCTCAGGGCTTCTTAATATTTAAAAACCTATTAATGTGTCATACCAGATTAACAGGAAGAAACTCTAACTGACGATACGAACCATTTTTACCAAAACAAAACACAAGTCTCATAAGAAGCGTCTAAATTAACCCTGAGCGAAAAAATGCTAACGCACTTGGCACAGAACTCAAGGTAAAGATACTCTTATTACTTATCGTACTTACTTTTGGCTACGCGTAACTCTCACTCCTTATTTGGTAACGTGTGTGTATGTGGGCTTCAAGGGCACCTAGGAGAAAACAGCGGTGTTTTTTATTTATATATACTGTGTTTATATAGTACAAGATCTGAGTACTTCTACTTTTACTCAAATACAAGATCTGTTTCCTCAAACAGAGCTTAATCAGATCTGAACAGAGCAGGGCTGCAGCTCACGTTTTAAGAACCAGTATTCATTATACACCTGAACATCGGCAGGAGAGGACTCTTTAAAGTAGAGACACTACATACTGATATACACCTGAACATCAAGCAGGAGAGGACTCTTTAAAGTAGAGACACTACATACTGATATACACCTGAACATCAGCAGGAGAGGACTCTTTAAAGTAGAGACAATACATAATATTAGAGCCAGTATTTTGATTTTTTAAGAAAGCCCACCTAATTGTGACATCCCTGAAACTGGCCCTCCGGCTGTACTTCTCGGAGATTTCAACCTCCAGACGGGGAAGATAGACGAACTAACATCTCTGTTAACTGCCTTTGCTTTCTCACTGTCTCCATCCCCACCAACTCATAAAGCTGGCAATGTCCTTGATCTCATATTCTCAAGGAACTGCACTACTTCTAACCTCTCTGTAAACCCGCTCCACACATCCGATCACTTCTTCCTTTCATTCTCTCTACCCCTTTCCAAACATAACCAACTAATCTCTTCTCATCCTGCACCTGTCCGCCGTAACCTTCGTTCCCTCTCCCCCTCTACCTTTGCCTCATCGGTGCTCTCAGCCCTCCCTTCCTCTGATTCGTTCCAACTCCTGCCTCCAAACTCTGCTGCAGAAACTCTCCTCTCTACTCTCTCATCCTCTCTGGACTCTCTCTGTCCTCTCACATCTCGGCAGGCTCGTCAGTCCCCCCCTGCTCCCTGGCTAAATGACGCACTGCGTGCTAATAGAACCGTCCTTCGGGCAGCAGAGCGGAAATGGTGGAAATCCAAACACCATGACGACCTCCTAACCTATCAGGCTCTCCTCTCCTCTTTCTCTGCCTCGATCTCTCAGGCAAAGAGCACTTTCTTTCAAGATAAGATCCAATCTTCCTATTCCAATCCAAAAAAACTATTTTCCATCTTCTCCACCCTCTTGGACCCTCCGAAAGCCCCTCCCCCCTCCTCACTTCTGTCAAGCGACTTTGTTAACCATTTTGAAAAAAAGGTTGATGATATTCGCTCTTCTTTTTCTGACTCATCTTTACTGACCGCTGGTTCACCAGACCCTCCTTTCACCCACACACTGACCTCCTTTTCCCCTCTCTCTCCAAGTGAGGTTCTTACCCTCATTACCTCTGCCCGCCCTACCACCTGTCCTCTGGACCCTATCCCTTCAAACCTCCTTCAGACTATCGCTCCTGATATTCTACCGTTTCTCACCCATTTCATCAACACTTCTCTAACTTCTGGTCACTTTCCAAACAGTCTCAAGGAGGCAAGAGTAAATCCTCTCCTAAAGAAACCCACTCTCAACTCGTCTGATGTTATAAACTACAGGCCTGTCTCTCTCCTCCCGTTCCTGTCTAAAACACTTGAACGCGCTGTCTTTAAATAACTCTCCTGTTATCTCCATCAGAACAACCTTCTGGATCCGCACCAGTCTGGTTTCAAGGCAGGTCACTCCACAGAAACGGCCCTCCTTGCTGTCACTGAGGAACTGCACACTGCCAAAGCAGCATCCCTCTCCTCTGTCATCATCATGTTGGACCTGTCAGCTGCATTTGACACGGTGAACCATCAGATCCTCCTTCGCACTCTCCAAGAACTTGGAGTTTCAGGCTCTGCACTTTCCCTCCTCACCTCATACCTCAAAGACCGTACCTACAGGGTAACTTGGAGAGGGTCCGAGTCCGACCCTTGTCAATTAACTACAGGGGTCCCTCAGGGCTCTGTTCTTGGTCCCCCTCCTCTTCTCCCTGTACACAAACTCGCTCGGATCGGTCATTAGCCCCGCATGGTTTTTCATACCACTGCTATGCTGACGACACCCCAATTAATTCTGTCCTTTCCCCGCTCAGAGACCCAGGTCGTCGCACGCATCTCTGCTTGTCAAGCTGACATCTCTCAGTGGATGTCTGCTCATCACCTCAAGCTCAACCTTGACAAGACTGAACTGCTTTTCCTTCCGGGAAAAGATTGTCCCACTCTTGACCTGACAATCAACATCGGCACCTCTGTTGTTTCCCCGACTCAGACTGCAAGGAATCTGGGTGTGACCCTAGATAACAACTTGTCCTTCACTGCAAACATCGCTGCTACAACCCGTTGCTGCAGATATACGCTGTACAACATCAGGAAGATTCGTCCCCAGCTGACCCAGAAAGCCACCCAGGTTCTGGTCCAGACTCTCGTCACCTCACGCCTAGACTATTGCAACTCCCTCCTGGCTGGTCTTACCTGCATGTGCCATCCGACCTCTGCAGCTCATCCAGAATGCAGCGGCTCGTCTGGTCTTCAACCTTCCAAAATGTTCCCACACCACTCCGCTTCTCCGCTCCCTTCACTGGCTCCCGGTAACTGCTAGAATCCACTTCAAGACACTAGTACTTGCATACCATGCTGCGAATGGATCTGGCCCTTCCTACATCCAGGACATGGGTAAACTGTACACCCCAGCGCGTGCACTCCGCTCTGCATCAGCCAAACGACTCGCTGCACCCTCGCTGCGAGGGGGACCCAAGTTCCCATCAGCAAAAACACGTGGGTTTGCTATCCTGGCTCCAAAATGGTGGAATGAGCTCCCCATTGACATCAGGACGGCAGAAAGCCTGCACATCTTCCGGCGCATACTGAAAACTCATCTCTTTCGACTCCACTTCGAGCGATAGAATTACTAACAAGGCACTTGTATACTAATATAGGACTGGCTTATCTATAGCCAGCTGAGTAGCACTTGAAATGTTTGGCTCTATGATACCTGATGTACTTTATGATTCTGTTTTCTTCAGGGTTGTGTCTTCCTGGTCGATTGTACTTATTGTAAGTCGCTTTGGATAAAAGCGTCAGCTAAATGTAATGTAATGTAGTCAACACACTATAAAGGACTACAATTCCCACGGTGCCTGCACTAAAGCAACAGTGATGGGCAATCTGTTTGAGAGACGCCGTTGAGGAACAGTTTTTAATCGTACACGTACTACACGTTCACATACAATTACCCTTTAAGTTATGAAGTTATATTTAAGCATTATTAAGAAATAAATAGTACCTAAGTTCTTAATTATTTTTATTTGAGTTTTGATTATTTCTTTTGAATATATAATAAGGCCTATTTTCTTTGTTGCATGTGCAAAAGTTTGTTATTTTATTTTGAGCAAACACATCACAACATCATCTACCATCGGAGGCCAAGCAACTCTTCAAACTGTAAGTAATTTAAAGGAAAGAAAACGAGTTAGAACTGTCTGTTTAAGGCGTCTAGTGGCTTGATGGAAAGACAAGGAAGGAAGCCACGACAGGACCCATAACATAAAGACATATTTCATTAACAATGTATTCCTTGGACTCGATGATGATACCTCACACAGTAAATTGATATCATTGTGATTCCTATATGTTATTTATGTGTCTGTGTAGTAGGGTTGAGGTGGGGTTCCCTGCAGGATTTAAGCTAACGGGCATTTAGCTGCTGCTTCTCCTGCAGTCCTGCAGCCGCTGCCTTTGATGTCGGGGTATTTTTCCCAGCGTTGGTGGAGGCTTGATTTGCATACAAAGATATTCTCTCCTCCTCTTTGTTCTCGCTCAGAGAGAGTGGTGGTCTTTATCAATCGGAGGAGTTTATCTCAGTGGTTCGAGGCAGATTTGGCGTGGCGTCGGTAACACTTTTGTGTGCTACCCTGCAGTATACAAAGTCATTAAAACTAGCTGCACCTTTGCTTAACACTCAATGCATTAATAATTCTAAAACATATCATGTATATTATTCTGAAATGCACCAATCTGCACAATGACTACTTTTACTGTCGCTACTTTCACTATATTTTGATGCTAATACTTTTCTACTTTTACTTGAGTAACATTTTTAATGCAGGACTTTTAACAGAGTATTCCTACACTCTGGTACTTCTACTTTTACTCACGTACAAAATCTGAGTACTTCTACTTTTACTAAGGGACAATATCTGTACTTTTACTCAAGTAAAATAACTGAGTACTTCTACTTTTACTCACTTACAATATCTGAGTACTTCTACTTTTACTGAAGTAACATATCTTTTTTCATTTAATCGTTTATTTGAACCCGGACAATGCACATTAATTAACATTTTAAACAAAATAATGCTTTGAAATGTAAATGAGCCGAATTTTAGCTTTCAGCTCATTTCCATCCGTAGTCCCGTCACATATCTAAGAAATTCTACTTTTACTACAAGAATACTTCTAATTTTACTAAGGGACAATATCTGAGTAAATCTACTTTTATAAATATAATCAAGTGTTAAATCAGACTTTAGTTCCCCTGGAGTAAATTCACAAGCTACCCTTCAGTATACAAAGTCATTGAAACTAGCTGCACCTTCACCAGCTTTGAGAACACTTTCATGATCAATCATTATATTAAAACCATGATTAAAACCTATATAATGGAAAACAAATGTATTATCACTAACAAACATTTTTCCCATACCAGTCCCATATTTATATATAATTATTATTATTGTTGTAATTCATATTTATTTTAATACCGTTTTTCACCACGGGGAGGCAGTGAATTTGTTCAAAAGAAAAACTCCATGACGCATTGCGGCAGTCCGTTTCTAGCTTCCGGTCCTCAGAAGCTAGACGTTGCTAACAGACGTTGACTCAGATTTTATACCAAATGTAATGTGTTTAAGAGACTTTTAAAACACATACAAAGAGTTAGTTTATCCTTGGAGGGTGATTTATCCGTGCTTGAATCAGTTAAACCGTGTTTTTGTTGCCTCCCGTTCTTTGTTCGTAGGTTTTTATACCACGTTGCTAATCGGTAAACATTTAAGGCATTCAAGGGAGATTAGTGTGTTTAACGGCAGTGTTTTATCAAGGAGAAGAAAGACTGAAGAAGCAGGACGAAGAGGAGATGGAGAGGTAACATCTCTGTGTGTGTGTGAAATGACACACTACGTGCTAATAGAACCGTCCTTCGGGCAGCAGAGCGGAAATGGTGGAAATCCAAACACCATGACGACCTCCCAACCTATCAGGCTCTCCTCTCCTCTTTCTCTGCCTCGATCTCTCAGGCAAAGAGCACTTTCTTTCAAGATAAGATCCAATCTTCCTATTCCAATCCCAAAAAACTATTTTCCATCTTCTCCACCCTCTTGGACCCTCCGAAAGCCCCTCCCCCCTCCTCACTTCTGTCAAGCGACTTTGTTAACCATTTTGAAAAAAAGGTTGATGATATTCGCTCTTCTTTTTCTGACTCACCTTTACTGACCGCTGGGTCACCAGACCCTCCTTTCACCCACACACTGACCTCCTTTTCCCCTCTCTCTCCAAGTGAGGTTCTTACCCTCATTACCTCTGCCCGCCCTACCACCTGTCCTCTGGACCCTATCCCTTCAAACCTCCTTCGGACTATCGCTCCTGATATTCTACCGTTTCTCACCCATTTCATCAACACTTCTCTAACTTCTGGTCACTTTCCAAACAGTCTCAAGGAGGCAAGAGTAAACCCTCTCCTAAAGAAACCCACTCTCAACCCGTCTGATGTTATAAACTACAGGCCTGTCTCTCTCCTCCCGTTCCTGTCTAAAACACTTGAACGCGCTGTCTTTAAACAACTCTCCTGTTATCTCCATCAGAACAACCTTCTGGATCCGCACCAGTCTGGTTTCAAGGCAGGTCACTCCACAGAAACGGCCCTCCTTGCTGTCACTGAGGAACTGCACACTGCCAAAGCAGCATCCCTCTCCTCTGTCATCATCATGTTGGACCTGTCAGCTGCATTCGACACGGTGAACCATCAGATCCTCCTTCGCACTCTCCAAGAACTTGGAGTTTCAGGCTCTGCACTTTCCCTCCTCACCTCATACCTCAAAGACCGTACCTACAGGGTAACTTGGAGAGGGTCCGAGTCCGACCCTTGTCAATTAACTACAGGGGTCCCTCAGGGCTCTGTTCTTGGTCCCCTCCTCTTCTCCCTGTACACAAACTCGCTCGGATCGGTCATTAGCCCGCATGGTTTTTCATACCACTGCTATGCTGACGACACCCAATTAATTCTGTCCTTTCCCCGCTCAGAGACCCAGGTCGTCGCACGCATCTCTGCTTGTCAAGCTGACATCTCTCAGTGGATGTCTGCTCATCACCTCAAGCTCAACCTTGACAAGACTGAACTGCTTTTCCTTCCGGGAAAAGATTGTCCCACTCTTGACCTGACAATCAACATCGGCACCTCTGTTGTTTCCCCGACTCAGACTGCAAGGAATCTGGGTGTGACCCTAGATAACAACTTGTCCTTCACTGCAAACATCGCTGCTACAACCCGTTGCTGCAGATATACGCTGTACAACATCAGGAAGATTCGTCCCCAGCTGACCCAGAAAGCCACCCAGGTTCTGGTCCAGGCTCTCGTCACCTCACGCCTAGACTATTGCAACTCCCTCCTGGCTGGTCTTACCTGCATGTGCCATCCGACCTCTGCAGCTCATCCAGAATGCAGCGGCTCGTCTGGTCTTCAACCTTCCAAAATGTTCCCACACCACTCCGCTCCTCCGCTCCCTTCACTGGCTCCCGGTAACTGCTAGAATCCACTTCAAGACACTAGTACTTGCATACCATGCTGCGAATGGATCTGGCCCTTCCTACATCCAGGACATGGTTAAACTGTACACCCCAGCGCGTGCACTCCGCTCTGCATCAGCCAAACGACTCGCTGCACCCTCGCTAAGTTATGAAGTTATATTTAAGCATTATTAAGAAATAAATAGTACCTAAGTTCTTAATTATTTTTATTTGAGTTTTGATTATTTCTTTTGAATATATAATAAGGCCTATTTTCTTTGTTGCATGTGCAAAAGTTTGTTATTTTATTTTGAGCAAACACATCACAACATCATCTACCATCGGAGGCCAAGCAACTCTTCAAACTAAGTAATTTAAAGGAAAGAAAACGAGTTAGAACTGTCTGTTTAAGGCGTCTAGTGCAGGGGTCGGCAACCCCTGGCACGCGTGCCAGCCTTGGCACGCGGCACCGTAACCAGTGGCACGCTAGGAATAAGTGGAATAATTGTGCAAAAATATTTAAATTGTATTTCGGATCCTGAACGAGGCCGCCGCCAGAGCGCGTCTCCCCGTTCCCCGCAGCAGGAAGCCATGCACACAACGCAGCCCCGCTCTCTTTAACTCCAGGTGACTTTCTGCCGCTTTCCTCCGTGGTGCTGATCGTTTCACCACAGAGGAAAGCACTTCACTAATTGCAGTAGCCTACCCATAAGGAGCTGTACAAATGCCGCAGTTTCTGCGTGGCTGTGTCTTTAGTTGAAAGCCCAGTGGCGATCTGATCATCTCTCATCGAAATAATATGCTACAAAGGGGCGGACTGGCCATCTGTGTGTTGAACTTTCCTGTCGGCTCCCAGACCGTAGTGGAGGAGGGCAGAAGCAACAAGCTTCAGGTTCAATAACCCACTTTAGCTTCAATGACTGGAGAGAGGCGAGCTCTTCTTGGGAGGCCGTTGCATTTATTTAGCTGTTCTTCTGTTTAAAAAAATACAGACCTCTGTTTTTCTGCTGCCTCGTTTCACTTCCAGAAAACATACACACGCTCCCTCAGTGTCGCTCTACCATCCACACACACACACACACACACACACACACACACACACACACACACACACACACACACCACACACACACACACACACACACACAAGCCACACCCCTCTCTCTCTCTTAAAGGGACAGCGATCTCATCTCACTCTGCGTGACCCTAATATCATAACATGTGTGTTCTGGAGAATCACAGAACGGACGATCGTCCTTATTATTATGCCGTTTAAACCAATTATTTAAATGTGTTTGTTAAATTCGACATCATGTAAGTTGCGCTGACAGGTCCACACACTGCTTCCCCGCAGAGAGGCTCCCCCGCCCTCCTGCTGATAGTTGACGAGCGTCAAGCTCCTCAACATATCAAAAAGGTTGCCGACCCCTGGTCTAGTGCAGGGGTCGGCAACCTTTTTGATATGAAGTGCCATTTTTAAAAAAAATTGTTATCGGCGTGCCAACGATCGAGAATTATCAACGGGGGGGGGGGGGGTGTTGAGGAGCTTGACGCTCGTCAACTATCAGCAGGAGGGCGGGGGAGCCTCTCTGCGGGGAAGCAGTGTGTGGACCTGTCAGCGCAACTTACATGATGTCGAATTTAACAAACACATTTAAATAATTGGTTTAAACAGCATAATAATAAGGAGGATCGTCCGTTCTGTGATTCTCCAGAACACACATGTTATGATATTAGGGTCATGCAGAGTGAGATGAGATCGCTGCCCCTTTAAGAGAGAGAGAGGGGTGTGTGTGTGTGTGTGTGTGTGTGTGTGTGTGTGGATGGTAGAGCGACACTGAGGGAGCGTGTGTATGTTTCTGGAAGTGAAACGAGGCAGCAGAAAAACAGAGGTCTGTATTTTTTTAAACAGAAGAACAGCTAAATAAATGCAACGGCCTCCCAAGAAGAGCTCGCCTCTCTCCAGTCATTGAAGCTAAAGTGGGTTATTGAACCTGAAGCTTGTTGCTTCTGCCCTCCTCCACTACGGTCTGGGAGCCGACAGGAAAGTTCAAACACACAGATGGCCCAGTCCGCCCCTTTGTAGCATATTATTTCGATGAGAGATGATCAGATCGCCACTGGGCTTTCAACTAAATACACAGCCACGCAGAAACTGCGGCATTTGTACAGCTCCTTATGGGTAGGCTACTGCAATTAGTGAAGTGCTTTCCTCTGTGGTGAAACGATCAGCAACCACGGAGGAAAGCGGCAGAAAGTCACCTGGAGTTAAAGAGAGCGGGGGCTGCGTTGTGTGCATGGCTTCCTGCTGCGGGGAACGGGGAGACGCGCTCTGGCGGCGGCCTCGTTCAGGATCCGAAATACAATTTAAATATTTTTGCACAATTATTCCACTTATTCCTAGCGTGCCACTGGTTACGGTGCCGCGTGCCAAGGCTGGCACGCGTGCCAGGGGTTGCCGACCCCTGGTCTAGTGGCTTGATGGAAAGACAAGGAAGGAAGCCACGACAGGACCCATAACATAAAGACATATTTCATTAACAATGTATTCCTTGGACTCGATGATGATACCTCACACAGTAAATTGATATCATTGTGATTCCTATATGTTATTTATGTGTCTGTGTAGTAGGGTTGAGGTGGGGTTCCCTGCAGGATTTAAGCTAACGGGCATTTAGCTGCTGCTTCTCCTGCAGTCCTGCAGCCGCTGCCTTTGATGTCGGGGTATTTTTCCCAGCGTTGGTGGAGGCTTGATTTGCATACAAAGATATTCTCTCCTCCTCTTTGTTCTCGCTCAGAGAGAGTGGTGGTCTTTATCAATCGGAGGAGTTTATCTCAGTGGTTCGAGGCAGATTTGGCGTGGCGTCGGTAACACTTTTGTGTGCTACCCTGCAGTATACAAAGTCATTAAAACTAGCTGCACCTTTGCTTAACACTCAATGCATTAATAATTCTAAAACATATCATGTATATTATTCTGAAATGCACCAATCTGCACAATGACTACTTTTACTGTCGCTACTTTCACTATATTTTGATGCTAATACTTTTCTACTTTTACTTGAGTAACATTTTTAATGCAGGACTTTTAACAGAGTATTCCTACACTCTGGTACTTCTACTTTTACTCACGTACAAAATCTGAGTACTTCTACTTTTACTGAAGTACAATATCTGAGTACTTCTACTTTTACTAAGGGACAATATCTGTACTTTTACTCAAGTAAAATAACTGAGTACTTCTACTTTTACTCACTTACAATATCTGAGTACTTCTACTTTTACTGAAGTAACATATCTTTTTTAATTTAATCGTTTATTTGAACCCGGACAATGCACATTAATGAACATTTTAAACAAAATAATGCTTTGAAATGTAAATGAGCCGAATTTTAGCTTTCAGCTCATTTCCATCCGTAGTCCCGTCACATATCTAAGAAATTCTACTTTTACTACAAGAATACTTCTAATTTTACTAAGGGACAATATCTGAGTAAATCTACTTTTATAAATATAATCAAGTGTTAAATCAGACTTTAGTTCCACCTGGAGTAAATTCACAAGCTACCCTTCAGTATACAAAGTCATTGAAACTAGCTGCACCTTCACCAGCTTTGAGAACACTTTCATGATCAATCATTATATTAAAACCATGATTAAAACCTATATAATGGAAAACAAATGTATTATCACTAACAAACATTTTTCCCATACCAGTCCCATATTTATATATAATTATTATTATTGTTGTAATTCATATTTATTTTAATACCGTTTTTCACCACGGGGAGGCAGTGAATTTGTTCAAAAGAAAAACTCCATGACGCATTGCGGCAGTCCGTTTCTAGCTTCCGGTCCTCAGAAGCTGTGTTTTTGTTGCCTCCCGTTCTTTGTTCGTAGTTTTTTATACCACGTTGCTAATCGGTAAACATTTAAGGCATTCAAGGGAGATTAGTGTGTTTAACGGCAGTGTTTTATCAAGGAGAAGAAAGACTGAAGAAGCAGGACGAAGAGGAGAGAGAGAGAGAGAGAGAGGTAACATCTGTGTTGTGTGTGTGTGTGTCACGTGCACAGGTACGGGCTATTGTTGCCCGGGCAACGGCCCGTTTGACCTAACCTGCCCCTCTAGAGAGAGCGAGAGTTTATTATTATGTTTTTCTGTTGTGGCCGAATCAACACGATAAGCCCACAATTAGTATTGTAGCGTCTCGCTGCCATAAAACACACCTTGTCAGCGCTGTCATCTGGCGGTGCGTTAAAGTAATGGCCCCGGTAATGGTACAGATCTCAACCTGTCGTACAATGGACAGCTTCCCCCCCCCCCCCATCCATGTATATACTCGCATTTTAGACTCTGTTACTAACTGTATATCTGTAGACTTGGTTGGTCTTAAATGTCCGGTTAGGATGTATTAGAACGAAATCTAAAATGAAAATTGTAAATAAGAAATCTGTATGTAAAAAAACCACCTGTATGTAAATTGTAAATAACCCATCTGTTTGTCAAATATGTCTTACATGTCTTAAATGATGTGATGAATTGGAAATGGGGGACCCTGATGTAAACAGGACGAAAGTCTTTCTCTGGTCTGCATCCCCTTAACAATTGTATGTTTTGAGCTGTACTGTACTGTACCCAATATACAAGCTGTTAATAAACTTTTCAATCAATCAATCAATCAATCAATCAAAGACCACCTCTAGTGTCGGATTTTGGAAAATTAATTTTGAGTTTTGTCATGGCAGTTAGAGTATAGGAGACAAACTAGGGGACTTATCTTCCTCTTGACACCGTCTGTTATTTACAAAAAAACATCTAAATATACTTGTTATTGTGCTTATGTCTTTCTGTGTCTTTTTATCTGTAAACTCCCTCACCACGGTCGTGTCTCAATTCAGGGGCTGCACCCTTCGTAGTACGCAGCCTACGGAGGACCCAGGCCACGTAGACCGGGTAGGCTGGACCGGGCGGCCTACGAAATGAGACGGTCTAGCCTACGGAGCGCTTCGTATTTACGTCACGTGATACGCGCTGTTCGGTTGCGCTGCTCCAGCAGCCTGCTAGCAAATTAGCTCACAAGCTAACTCAGCTGAAAAGGATCCAGAAACTTTACTTTTACATTTTTTGGAGGTCGGCGATTAAATAAAGAGGACCATGGCCAGGTAAATAAGATGAAGCTGTTCTTTTAGCCCCCAGTAATGTTATAACAGTTTATATTCTCCTAAACGAGTCCAGATGATGACCCAGTGGCGGTTCTAGAACATTTTACATGGGGTGGCAAAGGGGGGGCAAGAGGTCATGCCAGGGTGGCATGGGAGGGCGGACAGTACGTGGTATTTTACACTGTATATAACCTATTTATTATTAATTCATGCCCTAACACAAGTGTTCTTAATGCACAAGAGACACAAGGTGTTCAGACAATCGGGTGCCCTTTGAGTCCCCCAAGCTTACTTCAATCATTTTAAATGAACAGAAACTACAAAATGTATTTTAAAGCAATTAATTAATGGAACAGGTTGTTTTGCATTACAAAAAATGTGTTGTCTTAGTATTAGACAGACATATTTGCATGTGCTCACTAAGCATTATTACATATTAATTTAATATTAAACAAATCAAAATGGCCAATTATTCCAAAATGTTGCTGCTAATATAATCATATGCTTGTCAACTTTAACTCATCAAAAATAAATTCTGAAAAAATACTTGAATTATCTATGAAATTGCAATATTGACACACGTCCCTCAGTTAGTTTCAACCCCGTCACGCCAAACCATTTACCCTCCTATTAAAAGAATGGATCAGTCCATGTGTGATCTGCATTGAGGGAATTACATCACAAAAGTGTCAGTTTCTTCTCTTACCTATATTTCAGTTTTTGTATTTTCAGATTAAGATTGACAAACTCAACATTTCAACTCTGTTATATGAATTAATAATAGTAAATAATTGTTTATTACAAAATAAACAATAGTTTTGCAAAATATTACAATTTTGTAATGTCCTTGATTTCCATGTGGTGCCATATCTTAGCTAAACAAGGTCTCATGCCTACTTTTTGTCAAAAACTTCAACCCTGTTAAATTTTTTCAAGTAAATTCCTATTATTTATATTTTGTGCCTGAGGTGGGAAAATGTAAGTAGTCCACTACCAGATGTTATGACCAAACATTTTGGTTTAATTTTTCAAAGATATAAAGACCCAAAAGGCACCCGATTCGGAGAATACTCTAATTCTGCATACTGTAAGTACTTATTTATAATTAAGTACACAAATGACATGACCCATCTCTTCAGAGAGCTAAACGTGACCTGTGCAGCAACACATTTCAATCAATAATTGTCAATACTAAGAGCTGCTAGATTGAGCTGCTGTAATGGAATATGTAAGGAGAATAAGAACATACCATGTGGTCCAGCTGGAGTTTCCTCTGCCTCCTGATCCCTGCCTCAGTCCCTCTTTCTGATACTTCATCTTTATTCCTCATATACATTTCTTCTTCTTCACTAATGTCTTCATCTCCTCCTCTTCCTCCTGCTCTGACCCTCCTGGTCTCTTCGGTGAACTCTCTTTTCCTTTTCCTCTTTCTGTTCGTCCTGATCTCTTCTCAGATATGTCTTTTTGTTGTTGTTGAATCACTCCTATACTCTGGCCTGCAAGAGTCTACTTGTGAAAAGCACTGGTACAAATGCTTGTATAACTTTACACGTTAGGGCCATGTAGCTAATAAGTAGCATATCATCAGAAAGTATTTATCAAGCGCACACAGGCAGCTGTGTTTAGATCCAGTTGTTACGGTAAAGAATGTATCCTGGTTTCATTGATCTAGCCTCATTGCTGTGATGTGTAGTTTACGTGGATTTAATAGTAGGCTACCGCATAGTTTAGCAAAGTGATCAATCTCCCAGCTAACGCTGTCTGCGTAGTATTTTGTAACGTAACGCCCCAAACAGCGCCCGTCTGTTAAACGCTATCGATTCAAATGGCAGCGTTTTATTAATATTTAGTTTCAAGCTCTCGTCCTTAGTAAAAACAAAACTAGTGGAAGGAGAAATGCTCCCAGGGGAAGCTGACCCATAGGCGCTGGGACAGCTCGCTCCCTCTCTGCAGCTCTGTGAGCCGCGGTCTGTGTGAACGCCGCTCCGCAGTTTAATGCAGGGCCATAGCCGCGTTTTTAACGGGCCTAAAATGATATTTAAAATGATTCACTTTTAACTAATGTAATGCTTGTTTCGTTGCTTGAGAAGCTTGTGGAAATAGTGTAGGTTTGTTTTAGTACAGTTTTAGGGAAACAAAAGTTAGGGGGGCAGCTGGGGGGGCAAGGCTCTACAGTGGGGGGGGGCGCAGCTGCTGTAGATCCGCCCCTGCACTGACCCCAGGTCAGCACCTCTAGGTCCAGCACCACCGTGACCCCCCACTCTGCTGAAATACACAATTAAACATTATCTAATAATAATAATAATTAATCAAATTAAACTGAACTTAAGACTTAAGTTTACCTGGAGATATCCTATTATTCCACTGTTTATGTACACATCTTGGAAATAATGGTTACAACCTCAGTAAATGAAATAAACAATGTGTTTAACAATTACTATTTTACTTCAATTTTGTATTTTCATCTAATCACAAAGTAGAGGTATATACTGGTAAATATATCCATCCTCTCTTTTGCTTCATGTCTTCTATTATTATAACTTTCATCATTGAGACAGAGGAAATCAATCATGTTATTTAACATCACCAGCAGTAAAACAAATATCAGCAAAAGTGTGTTTATGAAGTTGTTTATTTGTATTATATGTGCAGTAGTGTTGCACAGTGTACCGATACTTGAAAGGTACCGCGATACCCTGCCGTTAAAAACGTTACGATTCCGCCGTTTCATTAGTGTCTGTACTTTAAGAATGACGGGGAAAAGTACTCCGGTGAGAAAGCGCTGTTTTATTAAGAGCCGTGTGTGTGCAGCGCTCTGCTTCCACTCCCTGCACTGCAGCCGTGCCTGGAGTCCCTCCCCTCTCAAGCACGCTCTAAGTCCCTCCCCTCTCTCGTGCACGCACTAGCTGCCAGAGCATGTGAGAAAACGAGAAGCATGGCTGCAAGTGGGAGTGCAACTGCCGCTGCGCCTCGGCTTGTTGACAAAAAAGACGCCAGAAGCGAAATTTGGAAGTATTTTAGCTATATCTCTGACAGTGAGGGCAAGCCTACGGACACCACGAGGCCTGTCTGTAAGACATGTTTTAGATCCCTGCAAACCAAGGGAGCCAACACATCAAACTTGGCTAAGCACCTCGCCGACCGGCATCCAGAGCTGTTTAAAGAATTTAAAGACAGACAGGTTAGCGAATGTGATAGATAACATAATTACATCAAGCTCATGCCCTCAAATCTAAGTCAAACAAGTGTAATTTATTTTGTGACAAACGAACGTTTTCGTAGTTTGACGAGGCAATTCATGGCAATGATAACTGTCTAATATGGCTATCTTTTTAGCTAACTTACCAATGTGGCTAACATCTGCAATGTACATTTTGTCAATAATTATTTATATTACTGTAGCCTACTATTACATGTTAATAAAATATAAAGTTAACTATCAAATAAATCACAAACTCAAGTATAAAAAAGAGACCATGTTGTAAGAAAACACTTTAACAGATAAACTACAATTGTATTTATCATGAAAATAATAAAAGAAAAGTATCGAAAAAGAATCGGAATCGCAATTCTTGACTTGGTATCGGTATCGAAACCAAAATGTTGGTATCGTGACAACACTGTGCAGCAAGTATATAGAAGCAGCTGTTTGGGGAATCGAACAGACTCAAGCTATAATCATTAAATATCTATTAAAAGAAAGAACACATACAAAATCAAATTCTGAAACTAAGACACAAGTCTGTAGAACGGCAGTAAGCAGAGGTCTGGGTGGAGGATGCTCCTGATCGCCGTTTTGCTTTCTCCAGCACCACGGGGTGTCCAGGTGGATGGCAGCTCTGTCCTGATGATCCGCTGGGGTTAGGGGTCCTTCTCCAGCAGATCCATTTCTCCAGAATTGTCCTAAACACAGAGAAAAACAAGAGAAAAAGTGAATTAATCATATTAAACACAGGGTTGCAAAAGTATTATTGCAAAATGTAACTCTAAGCATTTCAGACAAACAATCTTTTATTATGATAAGGACCATTTCAAATGATGTACTGTTCTGGGTTCTAAAAAACTAAAGAGAAGGAATGACAGTGACTCTGTATGACTTTAGTAAACTTCTGAATTGAATTAAAAATAAGTGTAAATAACAGTGCAGCACGTCCAGCTAGCTAGTTAACGAAAATGTATGTTTTAATGCCCCTTGGGTTGACGTGTGTGACGTTAGTTAATTTAAATGAAGTAAAAACCCAATACTCAGATTTCTTAGTGATTCCTCTGCTTGCTGCTGCTTTTAAATCCACTCTGCTGGGGAGACCGGAAGCCATTTAATTTGAAAAAAACTCACTCTTCCCTGGCCGCATTGCACCCTGGGATATGGTAGGCCGCGGAGTGTACATCAGATGTATCCTTCAAATTGGGGAAAAGTAGGCCGCATTCGGAGGACTCTCGTCTTTTTTTAAAATTGGGGCAGCCTTCTTTGGCGGAAGTGACGTATGCGGTCTACAAATGCAGCCTCCAAAGGGTGCAGCCCCTGAATTGAGACACGGCCCCTCTCTCTGTTTTCTTGACCGCCCTCTCTCAGGAGAACGCTTCACTGTCCCGCTTCATTGTAAGCTTTCTGCCATGGCTCTACTTCAGTTTGACCATCTCTGTTATGCAGTTATGGAATACTAAATAAATAAGTAATTGGATACCGTACCGTTACTGCGCTCATAAAGAATGATAAGAATAAGAATAATGCGTATTGAACTGGGTTCATTAAATAGTGAGTTTATTTAAGGTAATTAGTTAGAATCCCTATTTTATATGGTCAAACTACATTAAAACAGAATTGTCCCCATTTTCTCTTTAATAGTTAGTACTCTCGTCATCTCACGCCTAGACTACTGCAACTCCCTCCTGGCTGGTCTACCTGCATGTGCCATCCGACCTCTGCAGCTCATCCAGAATGCAGCGGCTCGTCTGGTCTTCAACCTTCCAAAATGTTCCCACACCACTCCGCTCCTCCGCTCCCTTCACTGGCTCCCGGTAACTGCTAGAATCCACTTCAAGACACTAGTACTTGCATACCATGCCGCGAATGGATCTGGCCCTTCCTACATCCAGGACATGGTTAAACTGTACACCCCAGCGCGTGCACTCCGCTCTGCATCAGCCAAACGACTCGCTGCAACCTCGCTGCGAGGGGGACCCAAGTTCCCATCAGCAAAAACACGTGGGTTTGCTATCCTGGCTCCAAGATGGTGGAATGAGCTCCCCATTGACATCAGTGGGGAGCTCAAACTAAACCTCAACGAAAGCAAGACTGAGGTCATCTTTTTTGGACCCCAACCTCCAGCCTCCCAGGTTGATATTCTGGGCTCCCTCCAACAAAACATCCTCCCCTCGGTCACGAACCTTGGGGTGACCTTCTCCAGTACTTTTAAATTCGACAAGCAGGTCAGCAGCGTAGTCAAATCCTGCTTTTTTAAAATAAGACTTTTGGCCAAAACCAAGTCGTATTTATCTTTTAAAGACCTGGAAAGGGTTATTAACGCCTTTGTGACCTCGAGACTGGACTACTGCAACGCTCTGTATATGGGTATGGACCAGGCATCAATTAAACGCCTGCAGCTAGTCCAGAACGCAGCTGCACGTTTGCTGACTGGCCATAAAAAGCGTGACCACATCACCCCAATTAAAATCCTTTTATTTGTTTTTAAAGCACTAAATGGGCTGGCTCCGGCCTATATAGCTGAACTCCTCCAGCGCTACACCCCAGCCAGAGCTTTAAGGTCTGCTGACCATCTGCTGCTGGTAGTGCCCAAGACCAGGCTCAAAACCCGAGGGCACCGAGCCTTCGCAGCAGCTGGCCCCAGGCTCTGGAACACTCTGCCCCTCCACGTGAGGTCGGCCCAGACCCTAGGGGTTTTTAAATCCTCACTAAAGACTCACTTCTTCTCTCAGGCCTTCTAGTCAGAGCGGAGCACGACTCCTGACTATTCCCTGTGTTTGCTATATATCTGTTGTAAATTATTGTCTTTTATTGTGATTATAAGTGTTTTTTATTACTTGTACAGCACTTTGGCTCGACCAAAAATCGCTTTTAAATGTGCTATATAAATAATAAAACCTGATTTGATCAGGACGGCAGAAAGCCTGCACATCTTCCGGCGCAGACTGAAAACTCATCTCTTTCGACTCCACTTTGAGCGATAGAATTACTAACAAAGCACTTATATACTAATATAGGACTGGCTTATCTATAGCCAGCTGAGTAGCCCTTGAAATGTTTGGCTCTATGATACCTGATGTACTTATATGATTCTGTTTTTCTTCTGGGCTGTGTCTTCCTGGTCGTATGTACTTATTGTAAGTCGCTTTGGACAAAAGCGTCAGCTAAATGCAATGTAATGTAATGTAATGTAACTTGAGTAAATGTACTTAGTTACTTCCCGCCTCTGCTATTAACCTAAGATGTAGCTGTAGCTTTGTTTTGTTGTGTCTGTCGGTTGTATTGAGTTGTCTTGTTTTGTGTCAGCTGTAGTTGTGTTGATTATTTCAGAGACACAGCCGGAGAAGGAGCACTGAGAGTAGCATGGAGGAGAACAAAAAGGCCCCTGGAGATCAGGTCAGTGTGTACTTCATCACAATATATTCCTAACACTGTTATCCCCAAATGAAAGATCACAACCTGTTTAGAAAATACAATATTTATGCACAATATGGTTAGATATAGATTAGAACGTTGCTCTATTTCAATTGTATTTATTTTTTACATTTATCACATTACACAAACACAACCGAACATTCACCAACATTAGATACATGGTAGATTACAAAATAATGCTAATAATAATAATGCTAATACAGCTGACATAAATGAAAGTGTCATCAGCATACATGTTCACCTCACATCCAGTGCCCACTGATGGCA
Organism: Harpagifer antarcticus; assembly: GCA_902827135.1. Taxonomy (NCBI): domain Eukaryota; kingdom Metazoa; phylum Chordata; class Actinopteri; order Perciformes; family Harpagiferidae; genus Harpagifer; species Harpagifer antarcticus. The sequence continues at coordinate 1,229,214 of CADEHL010001070.1, forward strand.
AGTCATTTATAAAGAGGCTGAATAGAATTGGGCCCAGAATAGATCCCTGGGGTACACCCAGTTCATTCCTCAGGGGTGGTGATGTCTCACCCTAACACACTGAACTCTATCTGACAGATAGGAGCTCATCCAGTCTATTGCACTGGGTGAGAAATTAAAATAAGACATTTTGTGAATGAGTACTTGATGATTGACTGTATCAAAAGCTTTCTTAAGATCTAAGAAGATTGCTCCAACAATGCCTCCTTTGTCCATTTTTGATTTGATATTTTCAACAAGGAAACAATTTGCGGTCTCAGTGGAATGATTGGTTCGGAAGCCGAATTGCATGGGGTGTAGTGTGAAAGGACTACTGTTAAGATGTCCAGTCAATTGCTCAGCTACACATTTCTCAGAGATCTTAGACATGACAGATAAAACACTAATGGGCCTATAGTTGTTTGCGTCAGTTGTGTCCCCGGATTTGTGGACTGGCACAACAATGGCTGACTTCCAATCTTTTGGGTATTTTCCCTCCCTAAAAGAGGTGTTAATTATTTTAGTAATTGTCCCTGTGAGAGTGGTAGCATGTTTCTTTAGAAACAGAGAATCCAGTCCAAAAGTGTCTTTTGATTTGGAATTTTTTTAAGAAGAAATTATAGAATTAACTTTGAATTCAGAAGTCTATGTCAGGGAGAAGACTGGCTGTGTACTGTCGATAGGTGATGAGTATATTTGACCAGTTTGGGGACTGTTTATAGTCAGCCTCACATAATTAACAAAGTGGTTATTAAAAATAGCCGCTATTTCCGCTGGTCCCTTACATAAGGGATATTGATCTCCAGCTGCTTTGTTATTTTATGCACTTTCCCTGTTAAGGCACACCAGGCGTTGGTGGGCGTCAGGCCGACGATGAGCGTCGACACGCTCACACTCAGATTGGTGTGTCTCGCACCGTTGGGTCTTTTCAGCCGGGCCAACGCCTTTTCGGCCGAAAAAAACCGGCAGTCGGCCAAAGGCAGTCGGCAAAAGAAATCACTCTGATTGGCTGTTCAGCTAGCGAAGCAGTGCATGAGAAGCGAAACTGAAGTGAAGGACCCAAACAAACTATTAAGAAGGAAAATCTGAGATTTCATTTAACTCCCGCTCTCGACACAGGTTCGGGAAAGCCCCACGAGCTTCTCGTTGTAGAGTGAAAATGGAACGCACACGCCATTTGTTGTTTGTTTATATCACGCAGTCTGTTATTATTCTCTCGGTTATCACGCAGTCTGTCTTCTGGTTGTTGCCTCTTTAGAATGAAAAATACACACTACCGCCGCCTGCTGATAAGGAGAGTTATTGCCACTCACGCATGCGCAGTTCGTACGTACTTCTTGGCCGTCGGCTGAAGTCTTTGCGGTGTGTTCCAGTGCGACACATGGCCAAGATGCAGAGACGCGAAGTGACGCAACAGTCGGGGTCCGTCTGTGTCAGTTCTTTGTTGTCAGATTGGTGTGTCCGGGCCTTTAGGTTCTGCAGACAGTCCCAGATGTGTCCCTTAGATTCATACTCATATGTTTTGGATTGTTGACATAAGGGCATGTGCGTTGGTATCCACATCTGTACCAGATACAATTTGGTTCCAGTTAATGTTTTTAATTTCCCTGTAAAATTCATCAATATCACTCTTGAGTATTCTTAATTGGTAAGATGTTATGTTGGGTTTCAAATGGCAGCGGGATTTATTGAGCTTTCTGGCTATTAGAGTTAGATTGTGGTCATACAGACCATTGACAATTGAAGATTTTTGTCACCCTTTCAGGTTTGTTACTTTTTTTTTGGTTTTTGGTTTTTGAGGATGTGGTTATTCTAGTAGGCCCCTTAATTAATTTTGTGAGATCAAATGTATTTGATACCCGTTCTAGTGCCTAGTATTACTTGCTTTGTCCACCCAATTAACATTGAAGTCATCCATTAATACTATTTCCTTAGCACAACTGCATTCCCTAAGCATTGTTTCTAATTTGTCAAAGAAAATAGGTCTGTACACTCCAATGAGAATGAAAGACATCTGTGGTGACAGGGTAACATTAAGACAGATATGCTCAAGCTCATTCTCAGTAGAGCATTGAACCTCATTACAGGATATGTGGTCTTTGATATAAAACGGGGGGTTACGTATTGTAACCCTAGTTATATAAGCACAGGCGGAGCCCTCTACTGGACTCTATGGGTACTACTCTCAAACATGCTATGCGAGCATTCACACACTGAGTTTGTATAAATGTAGCCTGAATGCGTGCGCAAGCACACAGTATATAAGGCGGCCACACCACCTGATCCTGTCATCCTACACCCTCTTCAGCGAGCGGCATAGGAAAGACAGGGCCCCTAGAGAGCTCCGCCTGTGCTTATATAACTAGGGTTACAATACGTAACCCCCCGTTATATCTCACACAGGCTCCGCCCTCTACTGGACTCTATGGGTACAGTGGGTGGAGCCCTGATGGATAAATGCCCTGTCTTCCAACAACATCGACCCATCACACTGCCCCTGACCGGCCTTTGGTTAACAGCCACCGCACCCCCACTTCCTCTCATCCGGTTTGAGACCGTGGAGAAGCCAGGGCCGCAGCTTACTTGGCTGAATAGAGCACACTCACACACGCTTACCTTGTGTGGAGTGTGCATGGAGATTAGTGAGGAAGGCTCTCCTCGCCCTGCCTGTGGGCCTCCAGCCCTGTATGGGGCTTACTGCACACCATGTTTCCCGGGTCCCTAAGGAGCATGCGAAGATATAAGTGCACTATGTCCCAGGGGGGGGTCAGATACCTACTGACCCACAGCCCCCCCCCCCCTCTCACCAGTCGGTTGTTGTCCCAGCAAGCATAGACGATGAGAAGGAGCCAGACATGTCCAAGAGATAAAACCTTATGAAGGGGCCTGGCGTAGACCAAGACGCCGCCGTGCATATGTCTTCCACACTCACGCCGTTGAACAAGGCTGTCGACACAGCCATACCCCGTGTAGAGTGTGCACGGACCCCAGTGGGGAAGGCTCTCCCGCCTGTCCATAGGCATGTGAAATGCACTCGCAGAGCCATCCTGTCAGGCGTTTCTTGGACAGAGCTTTACCGGCCACACCATCCCCAAAGCACACAAACAGCTGTTCAGTGTGCCTAATGGAAGCTGTGCGCTCTACATAACATGCCAGCGCACGCACCGGGCAGAGGAGTTGCAATTTAGCCTCCCTGGCCCCAATATGGGGTGGAAGACTAAAGCCGTCTACTGTATTGCCCTGCAGCTGAACGAACTCCTTAGGTTCTTGGGAACAAAGGAGTGGTTCGTTCTGAGTGTCGCCCTGCTACGGTCACCCCGGATCAAAAGGCAACTCGGATGCACCGACAGAGCGGTCAGCTCGGACACTCTCTTGGCCCAAGTCAAGGCAAGCAGCAACGCTGTTTTCAATGACAGCGCCTTCAGGGAGGAGAGTTCCAGAGGCTCAAATGGTTCTGTGACCAGAGCCTCAAGCACCAATGGCAGATCCCACTGCGGGGAGGAGGCACGCTCCACTGGGCCGCTGTCTCCTGATCCCCTGAAAAAAACGCGTCATAAGCGGTTGACTGAAGGCTGACCAGCGGCCAAATCCCTCATGACAGGAAGAAATGGCTGCTGCATACACTTTAATTGTGGAATGAGCAAGCCCCCTGTCCATTAGTATCTCTAAGTAGGACAGAATAGAGCCCAGCGTACAAGATAGAGGCTCTAGACTCCTTTCTGCACACCACTGCTGGAATCCCAACCACTTTGGCCTGTAACAGGCTGTGGTGGATCCTGCTCTTGCTGCCTGGATAGTCTGAATCACTTTGTCAGACAGTCCCCCCTGTCTCAGCCTGTCCCTCTCAGGAACCAAGCCTGGAGAGGCTGGCCCAGAGTGGGTAACGCCCCTATTGCACCTGCTTCCTGAGACAACGCCCCCCAGACCTGAGGAACTGTCCGGGGCTGGCCCACCATCATCTGTGTCACCTCTGCGTACCACTGTGCCAAGGGCGACCTGGGGCCACTAGGATGACTGACAGACGTTCTCGTCTCACCCTCTCCAGGAGAAGGAGAATGAGATGCAGCGGTGGAAAGGCGTAGAGCATGTAAATAGGACAGAATAGAGCCCAATGTACTGGACAGAGGCTCTAGACTCTCCTCCTCGCACCAACGTTGGAATCCCAACCACTTCGTCCTGTAACAGGCTGTGGTGGATCCCACTCCTGCTGCCTGGATAGTCTGTATAACAGTCCACCCCTTCTCGGCCTGTCCCTCTCAGGAGCCAAGTCTGGAGAGGTTGGCCCAGAGTGGGTAACGCCCCTATTGCACCTGCGGTGGAAAGGCGTAGAGCAGCTATCTTGGCTTGCGTGCAAACGTGTCCCAAAGGGTGGATTGTCCTGCCGAGCAGGGAGAACCACCATTCGTCTGGCAGGGCCCCTCTTGACAAGAGGCCGGATCCCCTGTTCTCCAGTCCCGGAATATGGGGGGCCTTTTAGAGATAAAAACATTCTCTGAGGCCAACAACCACAGGTTCTCCCCTGCGCTAAACAAGGTGGCAGAGCTGACTCCGTCCTGCCTGTTGATGTAAGCTTCTGTGGTGCGGTTGTCGCTCCTCACGAGCACATGTTTGCCCTGTGGTAAGGGTTTGCAGTGCTGTAGCAGCAGTACTACTGCCCGTAGCTCTAGAAGGTTGATGTGCCGAGTTTCTGTCAGAGGCCAGCCACCACCTATAGCTCTCTCTAGGCAGGTCCCCCCCCCCATCCTGCCACGGATGCATCTGTGAACACTGATATAGGAGGTCACCCGCCTCAGTGGAGTTCCCCTCCGCAGATGCTTTGGGGACCCCCAGTATCGGAGGTAGCCCTCCACTGAGGGGGGGATGGTCACCAGACGTTGTTTGTGCCCCTTGGGATCTAAACGAAGGCCAGCAAACCACCTCTGCAGGCGACGCATATGCAGTAACCCCAGCAGTACCACAAGGTGAGCAGCGCCATGAAACCCAGAGTCTGCATGATGGTCAAAGCTGTCACCGTTGCCCCCTGTCACAGTCTGCAAACTGCCTGAAGCAGGGATGCCTTTCTACTCTCTGACAGGGTGGCACATAGTCTGCCTGCATCATCCAAAATCCCCAGATACTCCACCTGAGGTATGGGACTGCTCTTCTTCCAATTAACCGCAATCCCCACTTGGATCAATTGGGCTGTGTTTGCCCCTTCCCTGAACCTGGCCATGACTATGAGGTCGTAAAAGAAAACCCTCATGCCATGGTCGCGAAGCGGCTGAAGCGCTGTGGCCACACATTTGCTGAACCTGTGTGGGGATAGGGAGTAGCCTAACGGTAGTCTGTTGTACTCGTAGGCTACCCCCTGGAAGGCAAAACCCAAATACTTTATGTGCTTTGGAGCAATTTGGACATGAAAGTAAGCGTCCTTCAGGTCGATGGTAGTGAACCAATCGCCCGGCTGTACTAGTTCCAGTAATTGTTTTACATATGGAACTTTTAGCAGGCAATGTGCTGATTCAGGCTGCAAAGATCCAGAATGGGTCTGAATTCTCCTGTGTTCTTGAGAACCAGGAAGTACATGAGAGTGCAGCCACAGCCTGTTTTCACAACAGTGCCTGAATCTCTGTTGAAAGAAAACCTATCTCCTCCTGTGATGATAGATTTACCTGAATGGAGGAGCGACACTGCAAAACTGGAGTGAGTACCCCAGTTTCAGTGTCCTGTCCATCCATTCTGTCAGTACACAGCTGAGCTTCCATTCCCCATAAAACTGTGTTAGGGGACCTGCAAGCAGCTGTGGAGTCGCAGCTAAGAAGTTGTAGCACTCTCTGGTGGCCCTATCTGCCGCCAAACCTTCCATAAAAGGAAGATTGGCCCATTGAGGGCTGACACAGAAAGGGCCGATTTTCTACTGAGGTCCATGAACGCACCACGGCAGCTCTCGGGGGGCGTGCGCCACGTCGTAATGCCGTCTTCACTCAGACAGTGAAGTGCATCAATCGGAGCTATTACACTAGGCGAGGTGTGTTTTCTGACAACAACACGCCTGCCATAATGTCCCTGCACCCGCATAGGGCTTTGACAGCACTTCCTGTGGTTAATCACACTCACATGTGCGCGCCCACTGGCTGCCTCCTTTACTGGAGTTACAACTGGGCCGGCGAGTGGGGAATTGTGTCTCATAATGGGTGCCCAATTAACATCGTATAAAACGGATCTTGCCGATTTCAACGAGACATTATGAGGAAATGTGGAATTGTGGAGAGAGATGACTCTTACTCTGGGATAAATGCAATCGTTTTTATTGAATGCATTTTTCAAACACAAATCACTCTAAAACTAGGGTTACAATACGTAACCCACCGTTCTTGCCACAGGGCCTGACATTCTGTTGAAAGGAAACCTATCTCCTCCTAGGATGATAGATTTGTCTCTCGTATGTCCCTGAATGGAGGAGGGACGCTGCAAAACTGGAGTGAGTAACCCAGTCTCAGTGTCCTGTCCATCCACTGTCAGTACACAGCTGAGCTTCCATTCCCCATAAAACTGTGTTAGGGGACATGCAAGCAGCTGTGGAGCCGCAGCTAAGAGGCTGTAGTACTCTCTGGTGGCCTACTCCGCTGCCAAACCTTCCATAAAATAAAGTTTGGCCAATGGGGGGCTGACAGAGAAAGGGCCGATTTTCTATGGAAGTCCTTGAACGCACCGCGGCCACTCGCCTTCGTATTAACGCTGTGTTTCACATTCAATGGTGAAATGCATTAATCGGAGCTATTATACCAGGCAAGGTGTGTTTTATGACAACAGCACGCCGACAATAGCGTCATTTGAACCCGCACAGTGCTTTGACAGCGCTTTCTGCGGTTTATTTCACTCACGTGCGTGCACTCACCTGCTGCTTCCTTTACTGGAGTTACAGCGGGGCGGCGAGTGTCGGACAGTCTTCTGTCCTCTGAGGATGAGCGAGAAGCAGCATACGCTAAGCTGCGACTACTCCTCATCCACGTGACCAAGGAAATCAATCCAAAGAGCCCTTCCATAGACACGGGGGCTCCCAGGAGATCATCACAGGCCTGCTCTCCATCCCCCGCTCTCGCCTCCGAACTGTTGGTGACAGGGCGTTCAGTGTTGCGGCCCCTACCCTCTGGAATGCACTTCCTGCCGAGATCCGTAATGCTGCCTCCCTGGACATCTTCAAATCATCATTAAAAACACACCTGTTCACCCTGGCCTTCAGGTCCTAGCCCTTTCTTGGTCCCCCGGCTTCCTTTATTTTTTGTCTGCCCTTTGATTGTCTATTTGTTGTGTTTGTCCACCGTGTACAGCGCCCTTGGGTCCCTTGAAAGGCGCTATATAAATATCATTTATTATTATCACGGTCTTTTTTTTTTTTTTTGGAAAGTGCCATGCTGCGTGATCCCCCAGGGACATCACACGGCAAGCAGCGGCGACCAGGATATTAATTTGGGCGATGCTGCGGCCAAATAATCTCTCTGATCCGGTGAGTTGGGGGCATCTTGCGGAAGAGCAATCAGCGAGACGCCCAACACACCCGTGTTTATTTGCAGCCGCCCTGTCACGCGGCAGCGGGGCAGAGGTTCTCTGCCCAGCCTGCTGCCTGCTGGAAGCAGATGGGTTGCCACGCTCCGCCGCCCTGGTCATTACCAGGGGGTAGTCCTGACGGACAGACCTGGGCGGTGGACTTCCATGGACGCCGGACCCGGAAGTGCCCGACAACGAGAAGTCCAAGTCATCCTCCTCCCCGGCAAACAGTGCCATCTGCCCCACTGGAATGGCGAACGTGAATGGCACTGCCTCGGCCATATCCTGGTCCCCACCCCTACCCACAGCTCTATCTTTCCTAAAAACATTAAAGCCAGGAATATGAATGGCTGAGGATGGGGAGTTTTTATTTAACCAAGTCTCTGACAAATATGAATAGTCCAAGTTAGAGTCTGTTAAGAGATGTTTCATCTGATCAATTTTTGGAACTAGACTGCGGATATTAAAGTGACACCCCAGCAGACCACTGGGTTTTGCATGATGGTCCCATAGCACTCTGGCATTGTTCACAGTTTGAAAGAAGTTGTATTTTCGCAATTTTTTTATTGCTGGATTTAATCCTGCGGCTTTCCGTCGAGAGGGCGCCGACTATTGTTCTGAGTGAGTTCTGTATTGGCCCACGCTTACCTAGACCGTCGCAGAGAGTGTTGACAGGAAGAATGGAGTTTGTTGGTTTGAGATCGACTGGTTGTGCGCTGCCCGGGGGCTGGATAACGATCGCACTTGGCGTGGAGATCCATATGGTCTCCAGTTGAGTCTTTTATCTAGAGTCCCCCACCTCTGGTATATACTGTGGTTAGAATTATGCCTTATTACTGCATCAAATAGAATGCAAATATAATAAACACAAAGTTAGTACAAGTAGTGTTTTGTTAACTGTATATTTATTTGTGCTTTTTAGATTCACTTTTTGTCTTTCTCTGTCCGTCTGTTTTAGAAACCGAAAGGAAGAGAGAGACATCACAGCTGTCAGCAATGTGACAAATCCTTTACAACATCTGGAAATTTACAACTCCACCTGCGTATTCATACTGGAGAAAACACGTACAGCTGTGAAGAGTGTGGGAAAACATTCACTAGATCAGATCATCTCAAAACACATCACCGTAAACACACTGGAGAAAAACCGTACAGCTGTGAAGAGTGTGGGCAAACGTTCACTACTTCAGGTTCTCTCAAAACACATCAACGTATTCACACGGGAGATAAACCGTACAGCTGTGAGGAGTGTGGGAAAACATTCACTCAATCAAGTAATCTAAAATCACATCACCGCATTCACACTGGAAAAAAACCATACAGCTGTGAGGAGTGTGGGAAAACGTTCACTCAGTCAGGTGAACTCACAATCCATCACCATATTCACACTGGAGAAAAACCATACAGCTGTGAAGAGTGTGGGAAAACATTCACTACGTCAGGTCATCGCAAAGCACATCAACTTGTTCACACTGGAGAAAAACCATACAGCTGTGAAGAGTGTGGGAAAACATTCACTGGATCAGGTAATCTCCAAACACATCAACGTATTCACACAGGAGAGAAACCTTACAGCTGTGAAGAGTGTGGGCAAACGTTCATGACATCAGGTACTCTCAAAACACATCAACGTGTTCACAATGGAGAGACACCGTACTGGTGTGAAGAGATGCTGTTTTCTCCCTAACTCATCATGTATTTTTCTAAATCTGACTAACAATTTTTTATGTTCTCACCAGCGTTCACACTATGCCAAAACAAGGCCACAGCGATGCTGTTTCTCCCGATGTAATTAAAATAATTGTTCTACTATGCTATGGTTCAACCATGGTTTTCTAATAGTCTTGATATTCCTTTTATAAAATAGTATATGTCCAGGGTTTAATTGCTGGCCTAGTTCCTGTTGAGTTAGCAGTCAGCTCTGATCTAAAAGAAGAACCAATTATGAATGTATCTAGAAAATATTCAATGTTTTCAGTTTGATTCTGTTCTCTTCTGGTTAAATGATCAGAATGTACCAAAAATAAAAAAGGCCATATTGCATATTTTTTGTGTTTTTCAGCACATTATAAACATGTCATTCCCTTGTTTTAGGGCCGCTGACTGCTGGATTAAAAGTGTCACTCATACTTTAATATTAATGAAGAATATAGTTTTTGATTCAGTGTGTTTGTCCTGGTTTCTTCCCAGTGAAGGACTCCAGCACATAATGAGGTATTAAACAACAATACGTGTGTATCTTCAACAGCTTTAGACTCTGAACACATTTAAAATAAGTTAAATCGGAATTATAAAATCACTTTCAATTGCTTGTGGTGGAATAACTTTCTGGAAACAATTTTTATCAACAATGTATATTTTAAGTATTTTTTTAAAAGTAAAAATGGCTAACATTTAGCATTAGCAACACAATTGTTCACGCTAATTAACATTTATATCAGGCTCTTGAGGGCTCTGAACTGAAGTGCATTTATTGCGCCTGTTACGTGTCGCAGTTGGTGCTTGCATGTGTGTGCGTGCTTTTGTGTGTGTGTGTGTGTCTCTCTCTCTCCCTGATTGTCTCCAGGTGCAGCCTCTCCCCCAGGTGCTCCCAATCCCCAATCAGGGCCTCCATAAAGGACATGAGGAAGGCTGCAGTGGCCTCTCTCCTTCTCCTAAGGAAATAAGCAGACAGCGCTGCTTTTCACACACACACACACACACACACACACACACACACACACACACACACACACCCACCCACACACACACACCCCTTGCGTTTTGAATACGGATAAATCCGAAGTGGATGAACAAACTTTGCAGCCCAGTTTCCCAGCTTTGCAGTCTATCCACGGGTATTCCTCTTGTTTGCTCCGCCACATCTCCTCCGTCCATTCCTCTGGGAAAGGTGAGCTTGAGCTAGCCAGGGGAACGTTGCTAGCACAGCTAACGTTAACATTGGTGCTAGCATTATCCACGTCTTTAGGCGGCTCTTCTGATGATGTAGTACTAGTAGCAGCTTCACTTGTAGCTTCGGTGCTGCTAGCCTCTTTCTTCTCGTGAATTATATTCTTTTTAGAAAATAAGTCAAGTAAAAAATGTTTGCCTGCCATTATAAAGCTTTTTCGTTAGTGTTCTTGAGGGAAAGAGCTGCCGCAAGTGGGTGTGTCACTGACACACCCCCAGCGAGCTGCGGGGTCACGAGCGTGATGATGAATCATAATTCTTTAAGGAAATTATTTTATTTTGTATTATAATTACTGTGAGATGTATTTTGTTTTTGTCATTATTAAAACAAATAAACACTTGCAACTGATAACACTGGCAATGATTTTATATTTATTAGACAAAAAAAAAAGATCATGCTCCAAATACGTGGGGGTTAGGCGTACCCCCTCGTCCAACGCCCACTACACCACTGGTTATTAGGATATGTGCTACAGTGTATATTTGTGTTCAAGTTTATTTTAGTTTGCTTTGCAAGTTGGCTGGTGAGCCCTTTTTCTTTTATCCATTAAAAGACCATCTTAACGGGTAATCTGTGACGTTTTGCTCTCGAGGATGTCCGGCCATTTTGCGCCAATGAGCAGCTCTCAAAGCATGAGGCCTCCGACGCTGGATCCAGTTCTCATTAAACATCCATGGTCCCGGTCCTCAGAAGCTACACGTTGCTAACAGACGTTGATGCAGATTTTATACCGAATATAATGTGTTTAAGAGACTTTTAAAACCCATACAAAGGGTTAGTTTATCCATGGAATGTGATTTATCCGTGCTTTTATCCGTTAAACCGTGTTTTTGTTGCCTCACGTTTTTTGTTTGTAGGTTTTTATACTACGTTGCTAATTGGTAATGTTACGACCCTGGGTCGTTAAGTTGTTTGTGTGCAGGTATTTTCTTCCTCCTCCTGTGTCTGTGTGGCTGCATATGAGTGAACAGGTGGTGCCCGGTAGCTGTTTGGCTGCCCTCGACAGGCTGATTGGTCCACCTGGGGAGACGGGAGGATATTAAGCTGCAGCCGTGTAGTTCCTCGGCCGCTGTCTCTGACTTGACTTCTCCTACTCCCAACACAAATTGCGTGTCCTGTTGTGCTAAGTACTTATTTATACCGTATACCGGTCCTTCACTTGTGTTGTGAGCAGTGGCGGCGCCAGAGGTTTTCTCTAGGGGGTGCTGTGGGGTAGCTTGATGTTTCATGGAGGGTGCTCAAACATTTAGGGTTTCCCATTAATGCACCAGAGTGTAATATCTTGGATAATAACAGACAACGGAACAGTTGGTTATTTAACAAGACGCTTTTATTGCTCCCTCCGGTGGTTCATCCATCCCCACTTACTGTAACTGTCGTAAACATGCCGTAATGTATATGACAACTCCCCTTGTAGTCAGTTAACAATACTATGACATTTCCCTTTTAACAATATCAACACATATCAATAACTTAGATATATTTTCTTTACCAATATCAACACATCAATAACTATGACATCTCCCCTTTTTTTCTTTTTTTTTTACAATATCAACACCCTTTTTTTATTATTGAACTGTCTCCCTCACAGGTCTAGTCTCTGGACAGGTTTAACAGGTCTACCAGACCTGGTTTAGATCAGTCCATCAGTGTTCCTTGTTGGACCAGGCGAGCCATGTTCTGGGCTCATCTGAATGTCTGGTGTGTTATTCCTGGGATTTGTGTCGTCGTTCGCTGGAGGCCCCGCTACGGGCACCGCTTGGAGATGTCGACGGTTACGTCTGTACGGAGCACTCTGCTCCGTCTCGATGAGATAAGACCTCTGTGTAACACTCTCACCTGCCACTACTGCAGGTGTGGACCAGGTCTTTTGATTGTCTAGTCTGGTGAGCACATGGTCTCCTCGCTGCAGTGGTGTGAGCTCAACACAAGGTAATTCAAAGTGCTTTGCAAAAAATGAAAGACATTAAGAAAATGGCATTTAAAATCAGTCATTAAAAAGTCACAATGGTAACAAGTGGAAAATAATATTTACAAATGTGTACAATGATTTGTAGGTAATGCTACTCAAGACACCTGACTTATACATCTTCAAAGGAAGACTGTGTTCATTCTACAATTACATGGGATTAAAGCAAAATGTAGTTTTACTTGTGTAATACTTCAATTTTATTTTAAAAGACAGTTTGTTTTCATCTGTTTTCAAATAAACAAAGTATTGGCGTTCAAAATATTAAACTTGTTTCGGCAAATTCAGATGATAAATACAATTTTGAACTTCAGCTTGTAACGGCATAATTACAAGCAGAGAACAGACTAATGTAACATCACAGCAAGCGTAACATCACAGCAAGCATAACTACAGCTGGTGTTTCTTGTGAGTGTTTTCCCCGGTACACAAACGCAAAAATACACAAAACACACTCGCGAGCTTCCCCCAGACCAGTAATACAAACGAAAATGTGTCTTTGGGTCAATGTGACTGATTTCGATAGATCAAGTCACATTTGGTTTAGGCACGAAACATACCACCAGTAGAAATACATTGCTTTCAAAATCGCTGTGTCGAATCAATAGATTATATTTCGTGACTATAACACGAAATGCCGTGAGTGCTTCATCCTCTGAACACCACAAGATGGCGACTGTAACGCACATAACATAGGTACGCTCCTCTGAAATGATTGTCCCCTGCAATTATTATTATCCCTCAATCGAGTTCGCTATTCAGCTTGCTAACGTTAGCTTAAACAAACGTAACATGCAACGTTAGCTTAATCTAAAATGCTCTACTACGGCGTACCTTTCATGAGGCTCGTCAGCGCAGACTCTCGCATCGTTATTTTTGCAAACTTTGCAGGAGGCTACTCGTGGGCATGACCCTCGTCTTAGCCATGGCTTGTATTTGTCTTCTGCTAGCCAACGCTCGTTGAAACTGCAACCTCCTGGCACACAGTCATCTATCACTCTCATCAGAATGCCCAGGTCACACGTAACACAAACACTTGCAGGTCGCGCGCATAGCGCGGGAAGGCCGCAGCGGAGCTGTTTTATGTAGAAGCGAAGCAATTCTTTTCTTTTAATCTAAAAAGCGAACTATTCAGTCAGACAGCAATTTATTGTAAAAGTAAAGCATTTACATTTTCAAGCACTTTCTCAATTTCAAGCACCATTCCCAAAATTCAAGTACTTTCCCAACCTTGAAAACACCACGTCAAATTTCAAGCATTTTCAAGGATTTCAAGCACCCGTACGAACCCTGTTTATTTTATAATTTCAGTAAAAACTAACGTTCATATTTCTCTTTTTGATTATAATACTGATGATCGTTCAAAACAAAGCACTTTACCAAGTTACCACAAACGTTTTAAAAAGCTTAATAAGCACCGTAACTTTCATGATATAATTTCTCCGTCATAATCGTTTGTTTCCGTGAACGGCCGACTGTTGTGTGACGGCAAATGCTGAGGCTGCAAGGCATTGTGGGGCAGCATTTACTCTTCTCCTTTCGTAAAGGGAGGTCCAGTGGTTCCTAAGCTAAATCTCTTCACTCAGGTATTTTTCCACAGGCCCTGAAAACTGCAGTCATTAAACCGCTTTTAAAAAAGAATAATCTAGATGCTTCAGTAATGAACAATTACAGGCCCATATCAAACCTGCCATTTCTAGGTAAAATCATTGAAAAAGTTGTTTTTCAACAGTTGAGTAATTTCTTGCATTTAAATAACTGTTTCGATGTGTTCCAGCCAGGCTTTCGTCCAAACCACAGCACTGAGACTGCTTTTGTAAAGGTCTTTAATGACATCCACTTAAACACAGACAGTGGCAGAACTTCAGTGTTAGTATTATTAGATCTCAGTGCTGCGTTTGACACTGTTGACCACAGCATATTACTAGACCGACTGGAAAACTGGGTGGGACTTTCGGAAACAGTTCTAAATTGGTTTGAATCCTACTTAAAGGACAGAAACAACTTTGTTTCTATAGGTAAATACACATCTGAGTTGACAAATATGACATGTGCGGTTCCTCAAGGCTCCATCTTGGGGCCTCTTCTCTTTAACATCTACATGCTACCACTGGCTCAGATAATGAAAAACAACAAAATAAGTTACCATAGCTATGCGGATGACACACAAATTTACGTAACAATTTCACCAGGAGACTATGCTCCAATTCAAACACTGAGTAAGTGCATTGAACAAATCAATGACTGGATGTGTCAGACCTTTCTCCAATTAAACAAAGATAAAACTGAGGTAATGGTTTTTGGAGCCAAGGCAGAATGTATGAAAGTTAGCGCTGAGCTTCAGTCTGCAATGTTCAAAACAACAGATAAAGCCAGAAATCTAGGTGTAGTCATGGACTCTGACCTGAGTTTCAACAGTCACATTAAAACAGTTACTAAATCAGCCTACTATCACCTAAAGAATATATCTAGGATTAAAAGACTAATTTCACAGCAGGATTTGGAAAAACTTGTCCATGCTTTTATCTTCAGTAGACTGGACTACTGCAATGGTGTCTTTACAGGTCTCACTAAAAAATCTATTAGAAAGCTGCAGCTGATTCAGAACGCCGCTGCTCGAGTCCTCACTAACACTAAGAAAGTGGATCACATCACTCCTGTTCTGAAGTCTTTACACTGGCTTCCTGTGTGTCAAAGAATAGATTTCAAAATACTGCTGCTGGTTTATAAAGCACTGAATGGTTTAGGCCCAAAATACATTTCTGACCTCCTGCTAAATTATGAACCATCCAGATCTCTCAGGTCTTCAGGGACTGGTCAGCTTTCTGTCCCCAGAGTCAGAACTAAACATGGAGAAGCAGCGTTCAGTTATTATGCTCCAAACATCTGGAACAAACTCCCAGAAACCTGCAGGTCCGCTGCAACTCTGACTACTTTTAAATCCAGGCTGAAGACTTTTCTTTTTGTCGCTGCTTTTAATTGAACTATTCATATCTTAGACTGCACTGTAACTTTTGTCCACGTATTTTTTTCTTTTAATGTTTATTTTATTAGCTTTTCTTTTTAATGACTGATTTTAAATGCCATTTTCTTAATGTCTTTCATTTTTTTTTTTGTAAAGCACTTTGAATTGCCTTGTGTTGAAAAGTGCTATATAAATAAACTTGCCTTGCCTTGCCTAAAGGAGGTTATAAAGGAAGTTTGAAACCTCCTTTCTTATCATGGCTGCCACTGAGGGACTTCCGGGTCATTTCACTCCGTTAGGAAGGTTCCTAAGCTAAATGGACTATTCGACTTCAGCCCGAGCTGTCCGACTTCAGGCGAGCTTTTTGAGACCTCCCCCGGCTGCAATCGGCTATTCTCGTCTACTTTCGAGGCGAGCCACAGCTCATCTCAAACAAGCCTACTATTTCAAGCATACTACGTCATCGAGTGCCGCCGAATGACAGTTCCAATGTCCAGCATACTTGGAATTCTACCGAGGCCCGCGTACTTCGTAGCGAGAAATGTCAAGGCTGCACTTGTGTAGACTCTGCGGTCTTAAAATCCCCACAATGCTTTGCGCACGGACCAATTTCCAAATCTTTGGCGGAAATCACGCTCCATTTAAGGCGGGGCATCGCATATGACGCACACCTCCACACCTGTTAGCCTGTTCCACAATTCTTCATTTTCCGAGGCTAGGAAGGATTCTTGCCTCGCTTCTGAAGCAAGTGGGTGTTTCTCAATCGCGAATAAAAAAAAACTCCAGAGCCACTATTTGAAGCATTCTACGTCATCGAGTGCCGCCGAAGTACTGTTCCAATGTCCAGCATACATGGAAATCTATCGAGCCCGGCGTACTTCATTTGGAGAAATTTCGAGGCTGCACATGTGTAGACTCCGCGGTCTTAAAATCCCCACAATGCTTTGCGCACGGACCAATTTCCCAAAATCTGTGGTGGAAAATGTAAGGCGGGGCCTCTCATATGACGCACACCTGCACACTTGCTAGCCTGTTCCACTCTTTGTTTTCCGAATGCCAGGAAGTATTCTCGCCTCGCTTCTGAAGCAAGACGCTCGGAAGACATGTGCTACCAAGCAAGCGTCCTCGACATTGTGAAACACCCTCAGATTGTTCCCGGAAGTTCGTGGCGGGCCATTTGAATGCATTAATAACAGGAGATAGAACTGCGATTTTTGGTAATTAGTGGTCAAGAAAGGTTTTGATTTGCAATATTTATACAACATATCGATATGTGTATGTAGTTACATCATTATGTTTTAAAAAAAAAGTAAAATTCGCTAATATTTGAGGATGAAGATAAGATAAGAAGTACTTTATTGATCCCAATTTGGGAAACGTTTGCATTGCAGCAGCAAAAGACAAGGCATTGTACATAAGACATTTAAAAGACTATAATTAAACAATCAAAAAAGTAAACATCTTAAATAGAAATAAAATAGCATTAAAAAAGTAGAAAATATACATAGATAGTGTGAACAGCTATTTTACCTGCCATTTTAACATATACATGTTAGGCTAACGTTGCCTTGGTTAAAGAGCCTGTTGCTGTTGTTTATTGCTTTGAATTCTTTAAAACAAATATGATTTTCTTAAACTTGTATGGTAGTCAGGAGCATCACATCCTAATGTTTATTGATATATTTAGAGGGAGGGAAGGAATGCTTCAAAATTCAGATTAGATTCATTTCTACCATTTCTTTAATTCATGGTGGTTTCTGTAATCCCATGGTAATTGAGGACATCAGTAATCTAAATGACTAATGTAATCTTTATGACTTTCAGAAAGGACAGGAGACCGACAGGTGACTATCAAAGGACTAGCAGCAGCAGCATGATGATGTTAAATGTGTTGTCTTGGGAACATCCATGTAAATGAACGGAATTCAATAAACATTGAATATCATATCATGCACTTTGTCTGTGCCTTTTCCTCTGTGTTGTCCTGGCATATAGGGTCCTTCTCAGGTCGATTATTTTCATTTCCTCGCTCCTCGGTCTCACCGGAAGTTGATTTCTCTGCGCCATCTTGAGTACCGTCCCATGGCGCTTATTTCTGCCGGAGGACCGAGGATCGAGGAGCGATAATCGAGGAATCACCAGACCATCCTCCGATGAAATCCACAGATACTCGCCCCGCCCCCTTACTGTGTATCGCTCACTGATTGGACGATGCAGTGCATGCACTGATCTGATGCTTCTTGACATGAGAGCCATTTCCCAGCAGAGTGAAGAAAACACATGAAACTCACGAGAGTCACTCCTCAGTCTATACCGTGTTTTGTTTCAATTCATGTAGTTACAAATATGTGATATATCTGAACAGCAAAGTGGTCAAAAAATGTTTTATTCATTTATTGGAAACATTTTCATGATCGCTTTTTTCGTTTATACATTTTAAGAATGGCGTTTATCTTTTTTGAGAATGAGTTCTTATTTTATTTAATGTATTTGGGTCTACAACAGATGATACAAATGTTTATGTCAGTAAATATGTACTAACAGAGGCGAGGGTGTTTGTGAAAATAACAGGGACAGAGCTGCTGTCAGACGAACAGCTGTGTGGCGTCATCACAAACGGACGTCGCTTCACGTGACGCTCCGGAAGAAAGGACGTCCCATTACTTTTAAAACTCATTTCCCTGCTTCTCGTGGTTTCCTTGCGTCTCTCCATGCTTCCCTGGTGGGCATGGGCGCGGGAAGGGGGGTGCTGAGGGCGCTGCAGCACCCCCTAGCGGCAGGCAGGGGGGGCAGAGCTCCCCTGTCTGAATTTATACATATGCTGCTCACGCTGTGCATAATCTGTGTAATATGTAGCCAATAAATTCCACATTGTTGGTAAAATAATATTTTGGCCTGCCCTGAATGTTTTTTCTGTAGCACCGGACAATTCTACCTCAATAATATAATACATTAACCGTGTTTTACATGAACCTCATCATGACACTCGAGAGGACGGCAGGGCTGTAATTTCCCGTGTTCAATGAATGCAACAGAGGCAAGACACCAGACCAATCAGAGAGTTGCATGGAAATAAAAGTGTGCTTGTGTCATTCAAACTCGGCTCTGTTTGTGTGTGTGTGTGTGCGGACATAGCGCATTTAGTGTGTGTGAGAGAGGGAGAGATAGAGGGACCGGTGCCAGCAGCAGGGACCGTGTTGTTAGCATCTGGTTAGCTAGCTGCACTAACGGACATACGGAGCTGTTGCTGTTGGTTCCACAACAAGCTGGAGGAGAGTCCTCTCCTCTCAGACTGAGAGGCTCAGTGAGCTAAAGGACTCTCTGAGTGTTTAGATAGTTAACTTTAGTCTAAGTTATCTCAGTGGGTCTCAAACGGTTTGGTCACAAATTATTCAAAAGATTATTTCCGCGGCACACCTTCATATGATCATTATAGTTATAAAACAAATAAGAGAATAAAGGAAAAACAGTTATGAAATACTATATGGCAGTAAAACAAGAATACCGTTTGAAAGGGGAGTGATTTGTAAAATATCCAAGAAAAAGAACATCTGCTTACAGTTGTGTTTCATCTGGGTGCTGAGAGATGTATCGATAGATCTCTTGATGTTCAAAGTGCACCAGATTGATGCTTTTAACGTCAATATTTAAAAAAAATCTTCCCGGGGGAGCATCCCCCCGGACCTCCCTTGAGGAGGTGAAGTCCGCTCTCCATTCGTAAAAAAAATAGCACTTTACCCCTGCCTATATGCCGTGAACTGATTATCGAGCCTTCATTGTAACAATCGCGGGTGTACTGTGTGTTTGCATGTGGGGAGTGCTTTTGTGCGTGCTCTATAGTGCCCGTAATAGTGTTCACTGGAGTCCAGCACCTCAGCACCCCCACTCAAAGTACCTTCCCGCACCTCTGCTGGTGGGAGGGACTAAACTCAGGGAAACGATGCAAGTGAGGGACGCAAGGATTCCATTTAATCGACCTGAGAAGGACCCATCTACCCCATGGTTTGCTGTGCTGCCGGGGGATGCTCCAATCGCTCAGAGAAAGGAGTACAAATGTACGGCTTCCCCACTGACACAGAAAGGAGGAAACAATGGCTGGCTCAAGTCAGCAGGAGCAATTTAACTATCACAACAAACAACAGCAACAAAACATGTGAGGTAGGCCTAATCATATTTTTCACAAAACGAAGACCACACCATTGGGAAGCGTAATGTCTGTTTAATAAAAAATAAGGAACAGGGAGAGGCTTGCAAAACTCTGGGAGTTGAGACTCAGGTGCAGGGTGAGGGTCTCATTGCAGGTCTTCAGGCTCCATTGAATCCCCCTGGGGTTATTGTGCTGAAAGAGGGAGACAAAGACAGGATAAAGGGTTGGATACATCTATATAGTGACCTATACGATGGGAAATTGCTGACCTATTAGAAATGTACCTTGTGTTTTCACTCTCACTTAAGTCCCTCTCCCTTTGCCATCAATCAACAAGTAATAATCAACAGAATCACAAGGACATTATATCGCTCTGCTTAAAACACTCACTCATAAGTAATTTTGTTTACAGTTTGGAAGTCTCAAATATGCACTCTAAATCCATATCAATAGCAATGTATCACAAAAATAGCTCTCTTCCTTATTATTGTGTAACATTAACTATATTATACTACTTGAACTCCAAAATGGATATCCTTATTTCACCACCTCCACCCACTACAATCACACGCACCAATGTTATATTTAAATAATATTTAACTCCCTCCACCGCGGATAAAAGCACGTTAAGAAGCCCTTTTTCTCTAAAAACGCATAAAAACGCTGCAAATACAAAAATGATATGCAAAGTCAAAAACACATGTAATCATACCATGTAGGTTTGAATTTGTGAACATGAAATCAATAAATACCTCTGTGTGCTAATGACACTGTCATTAGATCAACTACACTGATCTCTTGGGTACAAATATGATGGAGCACCAACCCCATTCCAGGAAGAGATCAAATCTGCCCCAGGTCAGAACAACTTCCATATGTAAACGATGTTGACAGTTGCATTGTGACACAGTTGTTTTGGTGTGTATCTTTATTTTTACATTTGTTTGTTTGTATAGCCTCCAATCACAGTGGGTAACATTGCCAGGAAGCAGAACAATTATACTTTTATACATTTCCAAATG
This sequence comes from Harpagifer antarcticus, assembly GCA_902827135.1. Taxonomy (NCBI): domain Eukaryota; kingdom Metazoa; phylum Chordata; class Actinopteri; order Perciformes; family Harpagiferidae; genus Harpagifer; species Harpagifer antarcticus. The sequence goes on from CADEHL010001070.1 coordinate 1,249,812, forward strand.
ACACCCACAACATCTTAGTGAAGATGATACAAAAAACACCCACACATTTTTTTCAAAGATCAGATATTGTTTCTTGCATCCATTTCAGATGTTTACAAGGATTGTGCAGGAGTATGACAAAAGTGCTGTTGTCAGTTTAGAACCCAAAGTATTGAAAAAAACTGAAGAGGGTCGACATCCTTTTGTAAATATGACTGTCATGCATATATTATATATTTGAAAGTAATTTTTCAACTGTCTTCTCACTGCAGCAACTACACACATGTGTATGCACCTATCATTATTGATAGCCAGTCTGAGACAGAAGACAAAATGGAACAAACTGCAGAGGAAAGGTATTAATTGCTATTTTTAACACTTAATTGTTCTATTCTATACTGTAAATCGTATTACTAGCTTCATCAATTAATATTGCAATACATCACTTTGTCTTTCCCAGCACCTGTTGTTAAGCCCGAGAGGCCCCTAATCCGGGGCCTGTGGGGTGTTTCTTCACGAAGGTCTTCTTAATATTTAAAAACCTATTCATGTCTCATACCCATTTAACGGGAATAAACTCAGCTAACCGACCATACAAACCATTTTTACCGAAACAAAACACAAGTCTCACAAGAAGCGTCTAAATGAGCCCCGAGCGAGAAAATGCTAACGCACTTAGCACAGAACTCACGGTAAAAATACCCTTATTACTTATCGTAACTGCACATACAAGATATCAGATTAAAGATTCCACAGATTCTATAGGTATTAGTATCATCACAGAGCGATCAGAACTCGCGACAGGGGAAGCAAACACAGACATCACAACACGTAGCATTACGGAGCATTCACGGGAGATTGTCTCACCTTAGCTGTTATTCTGATCAAAAGTCGCGTTCAATGGCATTAAAATGATAAAACCGCTGCTGAGGGTTAATCCGATGGTTAATCCAATGTGTCTGTGTCACTATAAAATGATTACTGATAATCCATCATTCCATTTTTATGTCAAAAACGGAGATTTCATATTAGCTGCTAATGATAGCCACCAGAGTGTATCACAGCTTCCGGTTCCGAGGGATTTCTGGCTGCGCGTCACTCATTCACCAATGGGTAATGTTTAGATGGATTTTAGGAACTTCCCCTCGATTATATTGGCTCTAGCAATTAAAAAGAGATGTCAATCATCCAAATCGACCAAGGGGGACCAGAGATAGGTCAAATGCATCCAAATGAACCCAGAAGTGGGTGTTTTTTTCTAAATCTTGCTAAAAAAGGTCACATTTAACTTGTTTTACATCAATCTTGATACAGGGGTACTTATTATATGTTATATAAATTCCAAAAGCTTTTAGTCTACTATCCCATCATTCAAGGGTGGTTTTCACGATAAGTAATTTTTTTGGAAGGACACTATAATTTACATTGTTTTACTATGTTCAATCTGAATTAACTTTAAAATAAAATATATATATTAATTCTGACACTTCTACATCCAACTCACAGGGTTATCATTGCTTTGAGAAAAAAGATTATCAATTTACCCCGCTTAGAAGTGAACTTATAGTCATTTGTTCTGGGAATGTCATTTTTGAGCCTGAGACCTGAAAAACAGGCTTGGGGCTTAACAGGTTAATACCTTATTGTGTGCTGGAGTCCTTCACTGGGAACAAACCAGGACAAACACACTGAGTTAAAAAGTATATTTTTCATTAAAATGAAAAAAAGTTCGAGTGACACATTTCATCCAGCAGTCAACGGCCCTAAAAAAAGGACTATGTTTATAATGTGCCGAAAAACACAATGTGATGTGTCTGTTTCTAAGGCTTTTTTTTATTTTTGGTACATTCTGATCATTTAAAATAAAAGAGAACAGAATCAAAACAGATTATTCAAGAACCTACTCGGCAGATTAAAGGTGGGGTAGGTAATTTTGGAGAAACCAGTTTGAGTGCGCAAGATTTTGAAAATACACAGCCGGAAGAAATCTGCTACTTCCTCCAACACACACGAACGCGCACATGACCAAAGAGGGCACGAGATAAGTTTGTGCACAGATGAAAGGCTGACAGGCAGGTAGGCCATCCAGTTATTTTAGCCGGGCCGGCTAAGATTGGTCGTGCTTTTTACAGTACTACGGCTTCCCTATAGATGACATTTTTTTTATGGATTTTTTGTGAAAGCACTTAAGATATTCATTGCTATCGGGATGTTAAGAGCATTCCATGGAATATAACAAAAAGTGTATCTCAAGCCGGTTTCTCAAACTTACCTACCCCACCTTTAATGAAGAATGAAATTAAATTCCTTCAACGCAGCTTAACAAAGCTAGCAGTTTAATCCTGAACATATACTATTTTATAAAAGGAATAACAAGACTATTAGAAAACCATGGTTGAAACATAGCATAGTAGAACAATGATTTGAATTACATCGGGAGAAACAGCATCTATGTGGCCTTGTTTTGGCATAGTGTGAACGCTGGTTAGAACATAGAAATGTTTTAGTCAGATTTAGGAAAATTCACGATGGGTTAGGGAGATAACAGCATCTCTTCACACCAGTACGGTTTCTCTCCAGTGTGAACACGTTGATGTGTTTTGTAGGCACCTGATCTCGTGAACGTTAGCCCACACTCTTCACAGCTGTATGGTTTCTCTCCTGTGTGAATACGATGATGCGTTTTGAGATTACTTGATTGAGTGAACGTTTGCCCACACTCTTCACAGCTGTACGGTTTCTCTCCTGTGTGAATACGTTGATGTCTTTTCAGAGCACCTGATCTTGTGAATGCTTGACCACACTCTTCACAGCTGTATGGTTTTTCTCCAGTGTGAATATGGAGATGGATTGTGAGTTCACCTGATCTAGTAAACCTTTGCCCACACTCTGCACATCTGTACGGTTTATATCCCGTGTGAATACGTTGATGTATTTTGAGATCACCTGATCTAGTGAAAGGTCTCCCACACTCTTCACAGCTGTACGGTTTTTCTTCAGTGAGATTACGTTGATGTGTTTTGAGGTGTGTTTTGAGATTTGATCCAGTGAATATTTTCCCACACTCTTCACAGCTGTACGGTTTCTCTCCAGTGTGAATACGTTGATGTCTTTTGAGATGGTGTGATCGAGTGAATGTTTCCCACACTCTTCACAGCTGTACGGTTTCTCTCCCGTGTGAATTAGTAGATGTGATTTGAGAGCACCTGATCTAGTGAACGCTTTCCCACACTCTTCACAACTGTACGGTTTCTCTCCCGTGTGAATACGGTGATGTCTTTTGAGATCACCTGATCTAGTGAAAGTTTTCCCACACTCTTCACAACTGTACGGTTTTTCTCCAGTGTGAATAAGCAGGTGGCGCTTTAAATCTCCAGATGTTGAAAAGGATTTGTCACATTGCTGACAGCTGTGACGTCTCTTTCTTCCTTTCGGTTTCTAAAACAGAGACAGAGAAAGAGAGAATGTAAATCTCAAAAGCATGAATACATAGAGTTAACAAATAAAAACTCAATTAATACTTAATTAATATACAGTAAGCAAAATACTGACTGTTTATTATATTTGTATTATATTTGATACAGTAATACGGCAACATTCTAACCACAGTATATATCAGAGGTGGGGGACTCGAGTCACATGACTTGACTCGAGTCGCATATTTTTAGACATGAGACTTGATTAACATTGATAAAAAGACTCGACTTGACTTTGACTTGGTATTCATGACTTGAGACTTGACTTAGGCTTGAGACGGATGACTTGAAACAACTTTACTTTTTAAGATAAAATATTTGCATTTGTTTTTGTATTGTAAGAAGCCACTAAAGGGCAATGGGAAAAAAAGTGCTTACATTATTTGAGATATATTTCGAACTAGGACTTCATTTTAGGGACATTTCAGCCAGGGGTGTAGAAATATTTGTTTAAGCACCGGATTGGCAAAACAGGAGTCTGTGAACCAGTCTGCCTTGATCTATCAATCAATCAATCAATCAATCAATGTTTATTTATATAGCCCAATATCACAAATGTTACATTTGTCTCAGTGGACTTCACAGTTTGTACAGAATATCAGTATGACAATACGACACCCTCTGTCCTTAGACCCTCACATCGTACAAGGAAAAACTTCCGGAGAAAACCCAGTTTAAAGGGGAAAATGGGATCCCTCTCCCAGGACGGACAGACGTGCAATAGATGCCATGTGTAAATTGAAAAGATAATACATTTACATACATACACAACATAGGTAGTCCAAATGTTTGGAAATGCATGTGTCTATAATAAGAAGATGAATCCACGAGGATATCCATCCAGGACTTATGATCCAGGACCACAGCAACAGGCACAGCTACGACTCAAGATCCAGGGCTTGCGATCCAGGACTCAGAACCACAGCAACAGGATCAGCCACGACTCAGGATCCCGCCGTAGATAGACACCACAAATAAAATGTGGGGAAGCTGGGTTATTCGGAACATGAGTACACAGGTACAGACAGAGAGAAGGAAGAAGTAACATGTCCCCCGACAAACTAAGCCTATAGCAGCAAAACTAGGGGCTGAATCTAATCAGCCCTAACTATAAGCTTTATCAAAAAAGAAGGTCTTAAACACACTCTTAAAAACGGATAGGGTGTCTGCCGCCCGAACACAAACTGGAAGCTGATTCCACAAATGGAGATTGATAAGAAAAGGCTCTGGCTCCCATTGTACTTTTAGAGACTCTAGGAACAACCAACAACCCTGCATTCTTGGAACGCAATGCCCTAGTTGGACATTAGGGTATAATGAGTTCTTTAAAGGTGACCTATCATGCAAAATGCACTTTTGTACGTCTTTTATACATGAATATGTGTCCCCGGTGTTCCAGGGAACTCACCAAGTGTCAGAAAACACAACCCTCTCTATTTTCCTCCATACCCAAATCTCTTAAAAAGGGACTGCAACGGATCTGATACAGACTGATCCGGATTTGAACACTTCTATGACGTCACAGAAGTGATGCTACGGCTATTGGGCCAACTCCACCAATCAGGAGGAGACAGCCACGGACATTGCCGTTCGAAAGCGCTGGACACGCTGTAGTACATATGCCAGGCCTGTAGATGGTGCTGTTCTCACAGAATCAGCCCATGAAAAGACAGTGTTAAATTGAGCGAAATGAGGAATGGCTAAAATGCATGATCTGTTTGGTATTTTGAAAAATAAAAAGTATAAATATGTCTTATATAGGTATGGTCCTACACTATATTATTCAAATATAGCATGATAGGTCCACTTTAAGGTAAGATGGCGTCTGCCCATTAAGGGCTTTGTAGGCGAGAAGAAGAATTTTAAATGCTATCCTATGTTCTATAGCAGGGGTACTCAAACCTTTTTGTTAAAAAAGGTCCACTTTTTTGTTAAAGGTCCACTTGTGAATTTTATACAAGCTGAATGGTCTGGATCAATGCCAGTAAAGCCTGACGTGTTTTGGACGTAATCTCGTCTTTGTTTACATTAGCAAGCCTCGCTAACACTCAGAGCTAACCTGTACTGTAGAGCACATATGTTTAAAAAGCAGGAAATAAAAAAAAGGAACTCACCTTGTGATAAACCCGAAAGACAAAAAGCATTTGAGCTCCATACTGTTTCAGAAATAATCTTTGATGTAGTTTAGAACAGGATGGCGTTTTATCACAGCAGAATTTAATTGTATCTCCGGTAGAATTCTGATCAGGCATTAGCTCCGCTTCCTTTTTTTTTTTTAAAGCTAAGGACCTAAAATCCGCGTTTGTCTAACAGGGCTGCAACAGAGCAGTATGAGGCATGGCTACAATGGGTGAACTGTTTGGTATTTTAAGCAAAAAACTTCACAGACATGTTTTGTATAGGTATGGCCCTACAATATATTTTATATATACAGTGGGGCAAAAAAGTATTTAGTCAGCCACCAATTGTGCACGTTCTCCCACTTAAAAAGATGAGAAAGGCCTGTAATTTTCATCCAAGGTACACTTCAACTATGAGAGACAGAATGGGGGGAAAGAATCCAGGAAATCACATTGTAGGATAACCTCAAGCTAAATCTAAAAGTTGATGGCATACAGTAATAGTCCGAATAGTCGATTAATCGTTTCATTAATCGATAGATTATTCGATTATCAAATTAGTCGTTTGTTGCAGCCCTAGACTCAAATCCTGCTTAAGCTAGTACATGTCCAGGCCAGTCTGAAGTTTGCTAGAGAGCATTTAGATGATCCAGAAGAGGATTGGGAGAATGTCATATGGTCAGATGAAACCAAAATAGAACTTTTTGGTAAAAACTCAACTAGACGTGATTGGAGGAGAAAAAATGCTGAGTTGCATCCAAAGAACACCATACCTACTGTGAAACATGGGGGTGGAAACATCATGTTTTGGGGCTGTTTTCTGCAAAGGGACCTCCGTGTAAAGGAAAGAATGAATGGGGCCATGTATCGTGAGATTTTGAGTGACAACCTCCTTCCATCAGCAAGGGCATTGAAGATGAAACGTGGCTGGGTCTTTCAGCATGACAATGATCCCAAACACACTGCCCGAGCAACGAAGGAGTGGCTTCGTAAGAAGCATTTCAAGGTCCTGGATTGGCCTAGCCAGTCTCCAGATCTCAACCCCATAGAAAATCTTTGGAGGGAGTTGAAAGTCCGTGTTGCCCAGCGACAGCCCCAAAACATCACTGCTCTAGAGGAGATCTGCATGGAGGAATGGGCCAAAATACCAGCAACAGTGTGTGAAAACCTTGTGAAGACTTACAGAAAACATTCGACCTCTGTCATTGCCAACAAAGGGTATATAACAAAGTATTGAGATGAACTTTTGTTATTGACCAAATACTTATTTTCCACCATAATTTGCAAATAAATTCTTTGAAAATCAGACCGTGATTTTCTGGATTTTTTTTCTTCTCATTTTGTCTCTCATAGTTAAGGTATACCTAGGATGAAAATTACAGGCCTCTCATCTTTTTAAGTGGGAGAACTTGCACAATTGGTGGCTGACTAAATACCTTTTTGCTCCACTGTATAATGTGAACAAAATAGGTCCAAGCACTGAGCCCTGTGGCACTCCATGGCTAACTTTGGTTTGCATGGAAGATTCATCGTTCACACATACAAACTGAGAGCGTTCAGATAGATAGGACCTAAACCAGCCTAAAGCAGTTCCCTTTATGCCAACTAAGTGCTCTAGTCTTTGCAATAGGATATCATGGTCGATAGTATCAAATGCAGCACTGAGATCGAGCAAGACAAGAATAGAGACAAGTCCTTTGTCTGAGGCTATTAGAAGGTCATTTGTGACTTTAACAAGTGCTGTCTCTGTGCTATAATGTGTTCTAAAGCCAGAGTTCATGTCTGACTCTCACAGTATATGCTGCCCACATCTGTTTTATAGAAGGAAAACCTCCTTCACTTCATGAAATCTCTGCGGCACCAGGAGGCAGTAATGTGTAACACAGCAGAATCTGAGAAGAGCAGCACCAGCTGCAAAGAGTTGTGCCTTTTACTGTTTACTGCACTTTGTTTACCTTCATTAGAACAGCTGAAGAGCGACTACAGGCTGCTACGTTTTAACCACACACCCATCTGCTTAGGGATGACTTATGAAAGGTGCGAAGGAAATAACCAGGCCAGGTACTGGCATCATGTTTTTCTTCTCACTCTAGGGGGGTTATGGTGTTGCTTAACAAGTCTATTCCGTTCCGAGTGAACATTATTATATCTGATACAGATGGAAGATATTTGGTGATACAAGGCACCATGTTAAAATAAATCATCACCTTGGTGAATGTCTATGGCCCAAATGACGATAGTCCCGCTTTTTTTGAGAATCAATTTGTAATGGTTTCATCCCTCCCAGGCAAAGTAATGATGGCAGGTGACCTCAACTGCACTCTATCCCAAAACTTGATCGTTCATCTGTGTTGAAATTAGAAATGAACAGTGGGCAATAACTACAGATCTGTTGGAAATTAATATTTGTTTCGTTCTATAAGAGGCTTTATCAATCTGATTATCCATTGAATTCGGTAAGTCAAAACACTTTCCTAGATGGGCTGTCTTTTCCCAATATTTCTGTAGAAACAAAACTCGCAATGAATAGGGAACTGAACGTAGAAGATATTTTCAATTCCATTCTTAACATGAAAGGTGGTAAGGCCTCAGGACCTGACAGGATCCCAATTCACATGTATACATTTTTCAATGCAACATTGATATCCCCATTGTTAAACATGTATGCATGGATCATTCGAGCAGGGCAGCCTCCCCCCTTCGCTACAAAGTGCCTTAATTTTATGACGTCGGCATGACTGGCGGAAGTCCAAGCACAGAACCTTGGGCTGGAGGGGAGCTGCAGTCAATGATGGTGACAAAGCGTTTCCTGTTAGAGAGGTAGGACTCGAACCAGGCAAGAGCTGTGTCACTGAGGCCAAGGTAGTCAGACAGACGGCTGAGGAGGATGATATGGTATCGAAGGCTGCAGAGAGGTCCAGGAGGATGAGAATGCTGATGAGGCCAGAATCAGATGCGATGAGGAGGTTGTTTGTGATTTTAATGAGGGCAGTCTCTGTGCTGTGGTGGGGTCTGAAGCCAGACTGAAGGGGTTCATAGAGCTTATGGTATGACATGTGGTGTTGCAGTTGTGGTGTTACAGTTGTGCGGCAACTGCTCTTGTCAAGAATTTGCTGAGGAATGGAAGGTTTGAGATCGGCCGGTGGTTGTTCAGGTCCTCCAGTTCCAAGCCAGGCTTCTTCAGGATAGGAGAGACTGAGGCAATTTTGAGGCAGGGTGGGACTGTGCCAGAAGACCGGGACAAGTTCACTATGTCAACTATGATGGGGCAGATGGTGGGTAGGGCTGCCTTGACCAAGGCTGTGGGCATGGGGTCGAGAGAGCAGTTGATGTCTTGGCCTTTGTGACCAGCTTGGTGATTAGAAGGGCATCCACTGGGGAGAAGGTGGAGAGGCTGCACCTAGATGGACAAATAGTACCTTGCAGCTGGGGTGAGGTTGGAATAGGGGGGGGGGGGGGGCAGGAACTTCGAGCAGAGATCGAGAGCACCTGGAGGATGGGGGGGGTCGAGGGGGCGGAGAAGCCGGTTGTGGAGAACAGCATTCTAGGTTGGCATTGTTGGTTGCCAATGAGGGTGGAGTAGTACGAAGACCTAGCCCGGGAGAGGGCTTCTTTGTAGGACTTTACATGGTCCCGATAGGCTTCACGTGGACGGTGAGGCCAGTTATTTTTACCTTAGCTGTTGTTCTGATCAAAATGTGTGTTCAATGGCATCAAAACGATAAAAACGCTGCTGAAGGTTAATCCAATGGTTAATCCAATATGTCTGTGTCACTTTGAAATTATTCCTGATAATCCATCTTCATATTTACTAGTTTGAGCCTAGGTTTCAGTTTTTAGAGCATAAAATTGCTTTCGACTGCATGCACATAGCTCTCACTTGTCAATGGTAACGTGTGTGTGTATGTGGAACTTCCCTTTCGATTCTATTGGCTCTAACGATTAAAAAGGTGTCAATCACCAAAATCGACCAATGGGTTCCAGAGAAACGGCAAATCCACCCAAATGTGTTTTTTTTGCTAAACCTCTCTAAAAAGGTCAAATGTCACTTGTTTGGCATCAATCTTGATACAGGGTACTTATATGTTATAGTTTGGATTCCTAAAGCTTTTAGTCTACTATCGCATCATTCAAGGGTAGTTTTCACCATAAGTAATGTTTTTATTTTTGGACGGACACTATAATTTAATTGTTTTTACTATGTTCAATCTGAATTTACTTTACAATGAAACAATTCTATATTGATTCTGACTTTTTTACATCAAACTCACAGGTTTATAATTGCTTTGAGAAAAAAGAGTATTAATTAAACCCTTTTAGAAGCGAAGATATAGTCATTTGTTCTGGGAATGTCATTTTCGAGCCTGAGACCTGAAAAATAGGCTTGGGGCTTAACAGGTTGATGTAAAGTATTCCGAGGCACACATTTATATGATCATTATAGGCATAAAAAAAGAGAATAAATGAAAAACGGGTATAAAATACTATATGACAGTAAAACAAGAATAAAGTTTGAAGGGGAGCGATTTGTAAAATATCCATAAAGAAAAAGAAAATCTGCTTACAGTTCTGTTTCATATGGGTGTTGAGAGATGTATCCATAGATCTCTTCATTTTGCACTCAAAGTGCACCAAATTGATGCATTTAACTTTAATATTTTCAGGGGACCCCCCTAGATGATGTTAGGGCCACACGCCTATACAAATAGCACTTTACCCCTGCTTACACCTATATGCCATGAGCTGATTATCGAGCCTTCATTGTAACAGTCACGAGTGTACTGTGTATCAGAATTTCCGCTAGGATTTTTTCTCGCCGGTCAAATGTCCGAACAGAATTTATTTTACCGGACACATTTTAAACTCACCGGTCATGTTTCAATAATAATAAGAAGAATTGTGTAGCAGAGTTTCCGTTGGCAGGTAATTACCAGACTAGAACCGGATATGCTGATGTTTAAAACTCAGTTAATGGGGCTCATTTTTATATTGCTTCAGTTTATAATCGTAACAGATCGAAAAATTCAGATTCATTTTTCGATAAATGATTCCACAAACAACAAACAACATGATTATTACATTCAAAGAAACTATTTTTAGTAGATGAAGTACATTATTCAAAAGTTTAAATTAACTTTGAATAATAACACGGGAGAAACGGATCCTCTCTTTTCCTCTCCCTCCCTCTCTCTCCTGACAGCCCGTCAGTTTCTCATGCAGCGCGTTAAACAGTGGGCGGGGCTTCAGCAGCTGATCTGATCTCTCTCTCTTTCTCGTCCGGTTACACTTCACTCGCGTTTATGTCCATATCGATCAGATCCAGCTCTCTTGATCGGCCTCTAGAGAGCACAGATCAAACTATTAAGAGTGAATATCGGCCGATAATGATCGGCGGGCAATCGATTGGAGCATCGGACATTTTGACCGGCAGGTTTTGAATTTACCGGTTTTTATTCAATTTTACCAGCTAAAAAACGGTAATTACCAGCTAACGGAAGCCCTGCTGTGTATCTGCTTGGGCATTGTTGCAGTAGAAAGTTCAACTGTAGCGACCGGTACATTAATGGGAACCCCTAAATATTTGAGCAGCCTCTATGAAACGTCAAGCTACCCAACAGCACCCCCAAAAGAAAATCTCTGGCGCCACCACTGAGCCTGCAACCCCGTTTTGAAGAAATGTGCAGTGCAAAACAGGCTCATTGCAGCCACCTGTGATAAGACACTTTTTTGACAAATATTTGCATTTTCTTTCTTTTCATTTGTTTGCACAGATTGCAAAGTTCATTTTTTTCTCCAAAGGGGTGCCTGATGGAAAAAGTTTGAGAACCACTGGGTTAGGGAAATAAAAATGGTCAAACTATGCCTTCTACAAGCCAGGCGCTCAATTGCTTTGTGTTGGGAAAATGTTGGTTGCCCCTCACTGGGCATCAGGTTAAACAATTTAACTTTGAGTCTGATTCTTGAGAAACTCACATATATACTAAGGAAGAAAGCTTCTGAATTGTACACCATGTGGGAGTTGTTTTTGGAATTTATAAAAAGTGGGGACATTGCAGAAGCTATGGAAGGTTAAAGTGGCTAGCGGCCTAGCAGCGGAGTTTCACGCATCACCGGCTGGCTTCAGACGAGGCAAGCTAGCTGAACATCTAGCTCTACCGACGGGTCTCTTTGGTCTCGCGCTGACGGCTACTGGCCTAGCAGCGGGATCCATCTCCACACCATCGGTGGACTAGAGGCCCGCACCGAAGGCTAAAGGCATAGCAGCGGAGATCCACGCATCGCCGGCTGGCTTCATAAAAAGGCAAGCTAGTTGAACAGCTAGTTCTGCCGGAGGACTGTGGGTCTGTGCCGATGGCTAGCAGCAGAAAACCACAAACCAACAGCTAGTTCTGTCTGCTCCACTGCCAACAACTGCACCGAGGTAAAGCCTAGAAATCCGGTATTTAAAAAACACCGTTACACAAAAATGTTTCAAACAGTGAATCAAGCAAAAATAGTGTGAGATCCTCAGTGCAAGCCGAAGGGACTATTCAGTGGACATTTACATTTCCACAGCATCTGCAATAAACATGAATCGCTAGAACATCTCCTCCTTGAGTCCAATATTGACTGTTTGAGAATATCTGAATCTTGGCTAAAACAGTCGTCACCATCCACTATTGTAACTATGTCAGGATATAATGTGTTTAGGAAGGACAGACTGAAGGGAAAAGGAGGGGGTGTGTTGCTTTATGTGAGGAATATCATTACTTGTAGGGAGATTGGTCTTCCAGTTAATATTGAGTTTGATTGTGTTGGTGTGGAAATTACCCTATCTGAGGAAATGTCCCTCACCATGATTTGCCTATATCGACAACCCACCGCTAAGGTGGATTTATATGATCAGGTAAAACTCATGCTGAATTCCTGTGACTCCAACAAAGAGCTAATCATTTTAGGAGACTTTAACATGAACTGGAATGACAAACAAAATAGAAAGAACTTAAAACGGCTCACGGATAAACACAATTTAATACAACTAATGGATCAACCGACTAGAATAACCAAAACCTCTAAGACTATGATAGATTTATTATTTACTAACAAAGCTGACTAGTTAAAACCTACAACTTCCTGACTGGTCTTTCCGACCATAATCTTATTCTTTTTTACCAGAAAACTCACAAAAAAAGTTTCATGGCCACACCTAAAACCCCTGCCTTGGGTTCTCACTTCATCCCAAAATATCTGCAACAAAGTTTTATGGATGCAGTGAAAATGATTGATTGGGGGGACACTCTGTCCTCTGACGATATTGGTGAAAACAGTGATATGTTTGTATCTAAAATGAATGATAGAATGTCTTCCTTCTCAAGAGAACATCATCTTCCCTGGCTGAATCTACAATGCAGGAATTTAATGAAATCTTTAGACCAACTATTATTAAAGCAGAGCTTGAAAATGGTTTTCGTGCTCACCACTCCACTGAGACAGCTAACTGTGTCTTTGTGGAAAAGGTTAAATGTATGTAGGACACGAGCCCATATGTAGGTGCTGTCTTCCTTGATCTCAGGAAGGCTTTTGACACTGTTGACCACCAAGTGCTCCTTACAAAGCTGACTCATTTCAATGTTTCGCCAGTTTCTATACAGATGTAGCACTCCAGATAGGACTCACATGGGTGTGTCCCAGTCAAAAGCCCAGCGGATCCCAGTGGCTGGGGGTGTTGCCAAATTGCTAGAGGGTGTTGCTAAATTTCCCCATTTGTTCAATTACAGGATTTAACCATGAGATGGCGCTTCATTTACAAATACACAAAGACAACTGGGTGTTGTAGAACTTAGTCTGTTTGCAATTTTTGCAGCTCTGCAGTTGTGTTTGTTGAATACTGTAGCATTTAATCACTTATTTGTTATGGTTTTCACAGGCTACTATAATGAAAAAACATCAATGTTTCAGATCAAATAAAGTATATAGTTTTCTTTATGCAGTATATTTCTTGTAATATTGTTGGGGTGTTTTTACACAGTACAGTAGATTGAAGTAAATCAAATTATACATTAACATAAGATAAGATGGACCTTTATTAATCCCCGTGGGGAAATTCAGTAGTTCAAACAGCAACAGGGTAAGAGTGAAAAACAGGATAGCAGATTCACACAGATTAATAAAATCAAAAATAAGATGAGCGATACAAATAAAAGAATGAGAAACTATGTAATAAGAAATGAATAAAACTAAAATATAATTATCATATCATATATTATAATGTATTGTATTATTAAGTAATATCATACATCAACCCCATTATAGCAGATGCCACATTGAATGGATGAACACATTTATGCATCAATAATTACAACAGAGTATTTCTAAATACAAGTTGTAAAAATACTTATATGTATTTAATATTAATAACATAATGATTAATTTCAGATGATAATACTTTTCAGGGTTAGGTCCGGTCTGACAGCGCTTAGCTCTCTGCTGCAGAGAAGATCACTGCTCTAAACAAAGTCAAATATCCTACATCCAAACAGAATAAATATAATTAATTATGATGAATACGTTAAGTCTTGTTCATTGTTTTTCACTTTTATTAAATGTTCCGGCACAGACCCTTTCATACCGGCAATGCGCGATAGAAACAGAAAGTGCGACAGTTTAAATATGCCAGTGTTAATTTCGTCAACGAAAACTATGACGAAAAAATGTTCGTCAACAACCTTTTTTACATGACTAAGACGAGACGATGACGAGCTAAAAATAGATTCTTGATAACGAAAACTATGACGAAATGTATATTTAGTTTTCGTTGACGAGACGAGACGGGACAAAGGTGTTAATGGTGGACTATCGGACATTCAAAATGCAGCATATTTTCCCCCAAGTGTCCATCTTGTCTGTCAAAATGCATCTTACGTTTCTAACTTGCAATATCATTATTTCTGCTCTCTTCACTCCAGAAGAGCGATCACCCTGTGTGTCTCTGTGTGCGGGGGGCGGGGCCTAACAGACATGCTGCAGCGGACACAGAGATCTACCGGGGACGGAGCGTTCAGAGAGTATAGAGACACATTTTGACTAAAAGTTGACTAAAATGTAATTTTTCATCGACTAAAAGTTGACTAAAACGTTTTGAGTTTTCGTCGACTAAAACTAGACTAACACGTTTTGAGTTTTCGTCGACTAAAACTAGACTAAAACTACGAAGGATAGGAATGACTAAAATGTGACTAAAACTAATAACCATTTTCGTCTAAAGACTAAGACTAAATCAAAAACAGCTGCCAAAATTAACACTGAAATATGCGAACACAAACCTACAGACTGGGGGTTGGGAGATCACAGGAGGGGGGAGAGCTGTGGAATGTGACCACCCCCCTTGGGAGACTTACTCCACACATTCCGATGGCCAATTAGTTTTAACAAACAAAGAGTTTGCAGCATACAGCATAGGCAACATGGGGGGTGGGGGCTTCTCAAAAGATTTGTTTGTTGTTGTTTTGTGTCAGTTTTACGTCGCCACTTCCATTCACATTTTTCATCATTGTTCCACAATGTTTATCATGAAATTAATATCCATATATTTTATACTATACTTGCACTGCTTACCGTTTTCATACTTTATATATCTTAGCATATTCATACACACTGTTAATACTGCTCACAGGCTGCTAGTGTTTTCATACCCCTCACTGTTTATTCATCATTCAATTAATTCTATATTTTATTCTGTAGATTGTGTACATTACTTTTCACTTTACTGCTTGTTGCACCGTTAGAAGCTAAACTGCATTTCGTTGTCTCAGTACCTGTAATCTGTGCAATAACAATAAAGCAGGCATCTTTATTGTAGCCTCAACAATCAAGTTCTAAGTAGTGCAATATGAAATAAAAACAACTACACTCTTTTGGCCGTGTTGTGGTGCCGAGAGATGGGAGTCGGGGTATCAAAGGTACAAGCTAGACTTTTATTTAGTATCTGAAAACCATTGTGAACAACTTCATTCCCGGGAAGCGAAGACCGGCGGAAACAGGAAGTCCGGTTCATTAAAATGTCCGTGCAGAACAATACCCCAACCCATAGATCCGTGGGTGAATAATGTCAATCACAACAACTACACTATTTTGGCAGTGTAACAATTAAACAAGAACTACACTCTTTTGGCAGTAACAATTAGATAAATAATAAACTGTCAGACTGACACTGAAGACAAACAAACTATTTTCAGCAATCAATCTGTTTCGTTGACTCTGGGTGACATGTGGCGATTTAAAAAAATTGTTTTTTGGCTGTTTAGATGGTGTTGCTCCATCTGGGTCACTGCCGGTGGTTGAGACGGTGGGGTCTTTGGCGACTAGTTTTATAGCCTCATGTACATTAGTTAGGTGCTTCAGGAGATTGGCATTGCCGTTATTCGATGTGGACAATGCTTTTTGTCCTGTACAGTTTACATTTGACCATAATATGTTGTGCGTCCTTTATCCCCACAAATTGAAAATAGTGGTTATATCTCCAAGTTGTAAATGCGCTGCTGCTCTCGTTGATACTTGCATCTGCAATAGTGTGTGTGTGTGTGTGTGTGTGTGTGTGTGTGTGTGTGTGTGTGTGTTGGTGGTGAGCGTTGCCGTGTATAGAGGCTTCTCAATACTCCAATTTCCCCTCCTTGGTCCTCCGCTCGCATCTCCTGTGGGCGGGACTAAGTCTCAAGGAGGGGAGTCGAGGAGGGGAAATTTGAGTATTGAGAAGCCTCTTATGCGTTAGCAAGTGTTTGTGTGTCTGTGTATTTTCCCCATAAGGCAAGACCCGCCCAACTCTGTCTCTGATTGGCTTACCCTGAAATGTTACCCCGCGTTAACCAATCATCACTCCTCTCTGGTTACTTTCACTTTTCCATGGTGCTGTGAGAGGACATCGCTGTATTCACCTGTAAACTACATCCGCAGGGAGATTCGGTTCAGTTCCATGACATAATGTAACGCACCCATTTAAATCACAGTAACTATAACGGCGTTACTGAATGGGAATAGGTAACTAGCAACGTAATTAGTTAACGCAAAAGGTAGTTGCGTTACAGTAATGCGTTAGTGTTAGTCCCAACACTGGTAAACACACACCTGATCACCTGAGAGCTGCCGTTTCATTCAGACTGTTTAAAAAAAAAAACGGTCTGATTTTAACAACTCAATGTGTGATTGTTATAGCAGTAATATTAGACACTAATAATACAGTAAACTATTAACACTGTACATATTATTGTTTGCCCGTGGGATTAGGATGATCGGTAGTGCGAGCCGTGCTGCATTTTCCTCCGGTCGGATGTGATATAAAAACAAAGCGATTATTTTTGTTGTTGTAAACTCACGTGGATTAAACTAGGCTACATGTATCAGTGCATTAATTTCAATTCGCGAACATATGATACATTAAATGATCGTGAGGATGATGATTGCAAAACGTTTGTTTGAGCCGGGCTGCATTTCCTGATGAAAAAAACATAGCGATGGTTTTGTACTTACACCTACGTGAATTAAACAACATTATTTTGTTAAATAAAAACATGGTGATGTTTTGTAAATGATTACATGTCTCTTATTTAGCACAGAATATGATCCTATCCGTGACATATGGATCTTAACAAATATCCGATCAGATACCTGTAGATCTATCAGCTGTTTATTTCACATGAGTTCCAGTGTGGCAGCTTTTCACGGCTCCCCCAGGTGGATCCATGATCCATTGCAGCTGGTTTCATTAAAATTACATTTATTTATCAAGGGGGCGTATCAAGTCCGGCGGGGGTTTTCCTTTTCAGCAGGGGCCCACCCCATGCAGATCACGGACCCGCACAGGTAGGTGTCTGAAATGAAGCACTACATCTGTACATTGGTTTAAGTCCTACTTATCTAACAGAAAACAGCGTGTTTTCGTCAACGGGGCCAAAACGCCGTACCTTGTCAGCCCTGTTGGGGTTCCACAAGGTTCCATTCTTGGACCATTACTGTTTTCACTGTACATAAATGACTTGCCTAATGTATGTCCCGAGTTGAATGTGCAAATGTATGCCGATGAAGCGGTCATCTTTGAACACGGGAAGAATACTAATCTTGTCTCTCAAAAGCTTTGGACACGGTTCAACACTGGCTGAACAAAATGTGCTTATAGTTCAACGTAAAAAACCAGTATGAATGATGTTCAGTAAACGACCAGTCAAAATCGAAGGATCCAACGTGTTTTTAAACGGAGCAGAAATATAACTAGTCTCCCAGTTCAAGTATCTTGGAGTCATATTGGACTCGAAATTGACTTTTAAGAAACATATTAAGAAAGTATCCAATACCATTAAATTCAACTTGCAACATTTTAAACAAATTAGACCTTTCTTAACTGTCACTGCTGCAAAGTCATACCTCCACTGTATGATTCTATCCCACATTGAATACTGTTTTACACATTGAACTGGTCGTTTGCTTGTGCCACAAACCTTAAACCAATAGAACATCTGTACAAGAGAGCTATCAAGGTTTTTGACAGAAAATCAAATTCATACCACCACTGTACCATCGTTAAAAAAATGCAATTTCTTAAGTTTTGACAATTTTAAGTATTTTAAAGGTGAGGTAGGTAATTTTGGAGAAACCAGCTCGAGTGCGCTAGAATTTGAAAATACGCAGCCGGAAAAAATCTGCTGCTTCCTTACAAAGCCCCTCCTCCAACACACACGAACGGGCAGAAAACCAATGATGGCGCGAGATAAGTTGTTGCACAGATGGAAGGCTGACAGGCAGGTAGGCCATCCAGTTATTTTAGCCGGGCTAGCTAAAATGATTGGTCGTGCTTTTTACAGTACTACGGCTTCCACAGATAACAATTTTGTATGGATTTGTTGTCAAAGCACTTAAGATATTCATTGCTATCGGGATGTTAAGAGCATTCCATGGAATATAACAAAAAGTGTATCTCGAGCCGGTTTCTCAAACTTACCTACCCCACCTTTAATAGAGGTAGGTGAGGTAAAAGTGAGGTCTGTCACGGCCACTTGACCAGCAGGTCTGTCAACACTATTTCCATGTAATGCTATTTTGTACTTTTACTCCACTACAATTCAGAGGTAAATGGTGTACTTTTACTCCACTACATGTATTGAATACCTTCAGTTACTTTACAGATTTGGATCAATGATGTGAAATATAATCAACTCTTAAATCAGACATTAGTCCCACCTGGAGTAAATTCACAAACTAACCTGCAGTATACAAAGTCATTAAAACTAGACACACACAGACACTCTGGAGGATGTTACCTCTCTCTCTCCTCTTCGTCCTGGTTCTTCAGTCTTTCTTCTCCTTGATAAAACACTGCCGTTAAAAACACACTAATCTCCCTTTAATGCCTTTACTTATGTTTACCGATTAGCAACGTAGTATAAAAAGCTACGAACAAAGAACGGGAGGCAACAAAAACACGGTTTAACGGATAAATCACCCTCCAAGGATAAACTAACTCTTTATGTGGTTTAGAAGTCTCTTAAACATATTACATTAGGTATAACATCTGTGTCAACGTCTGTGTCACTACCCGATCTGCAGCCCTGCCCTATCTGCAGTGCACATGTGCGAGATGCTCCGCCATATTTGACAACTACATATTTGCAACTCTAATAGGACACTCAAAAAACCCGACAACATTAATCTGAACGAGAGAGATGAGTTATTGTTATTACAACATGACTTCACTATTATCTAACAACTCCTTTTATTGGATCATTTTATTGGGTTAAAGAGCAACTTGCAGGTTTTTTTTTTTTACGAGATTTATGCTTAACCTTGCCTGAAAATTACAATCAAAAAAGTTAATGCAGGATTTTGTATGTTTTACGTGACATAAGGGCAAGAATTCAGAGGGAAAGGAGCCGTTTTGAGCTCTGCTACTAAAAACTGCTTCTTTTTTTTTTATGTCAAACGTGTCATATTACTCCTTCTCTGCCCAATCCGCGGTAGTAGTTTGTAGTTGGTTTGAGCGGTTGTGATTTAGTGAGCTGGTATTTTTTCAGTCATTTTACATTGCATTTCACCATTTGTAATCATGGTGAGCTTGTGTTTGTGCAGGTTGCACAAACTCCAGCCTGTAAGGACATCAAGTCCACAGTTTCCCTAACAGGAAAAGGACCGGAGCTAGCTTTCGTTCCTGGGTGCGTTGTGCGAGGTGCATCCACCTCCCTGCAGCACATACTCTCCACAGCTGAGGCCTATCAAAAAAAAGGTTTAAAGAAACCTTATTACACTCTCTCTCTCCCCCCCTTCGCTCCTCTCTCTCCCCCCTCCGGTACACAGCAACGTAAGACGTAGTGTGGAGTTGCATTAGGTAATGATGTGGTGGCTGTACTCCTCCAGCCGTCTCCTTTGTGTTTGTTTGCCCTGTCTGTGTTGTTTGTGTGGGCGTGGTGGCTGTCACTCCTGGCTCCCGGCTCAACCTCCACTCACCTGCTGCAATCAGCTGTGCACCCTCCCCGACTACACACCTGCTTTCCATCAAGCCATTTACAATGGTATATCAACGGAGGCTCCACAACCTTTCTCCGCCAGATCGTTGTAAAACCACAGTGGTATAACTTCAAGGCTACTTAGCATTATAGCTATTTTCTCATACCTGGATGTTTTAGCTACGTGAGATACGGCTGATACTTGCGCATTAGTTTCTGTTATGGATCAGTATCAACAGTCCTGCCAGTAACGTTACTATATTATCAATACTACTTTAGTTATAGCCTGATATAGGATTGATAACTTTACAATGTTGTGATGTGACTGACGTTAGCCAACATTAACTGTAGCTAACGCCGGTCACTCACCAAGACAGCTGCCCTGTTCTCCACTGATTCTCCTCACACCAAAGATCCATTTCTCTCCGATGGCAGTTATTTCTTCTAATCCTTGGTTCCTGGTCTCTTGGACGCCTAGCAGGCTCATAATTATATGGTTGTGGTCCGTCATATACATTCAAATATTTATTTTCAACCTCTTCTGTGTCAAAACTAGCATTGTGATCCATGTTTATTACTACGTTAGACCGGCCGCTCTCCCCCATGTTACGTCACGTGGGGAGGCTTTTTTATGCGGAAGTAAAAATGTCTTACAAAAACGACGCCAGATGTCACTGTAGTGTATATTTTTTGGGAAATCTAGTGTATACATCATTTTCCTACACATTTATTCACTGGTGTCTCTAACCAGCAAGTTGCTCTTTAAGTACATTGTCAGAATAAGTGAGAAATGGATTTAACTTCTTTTAGACAGCTATCATACATACTGAAGAAATATTGACTGAATGTATGCAATATGTATCTCATTCATAATTTATATCTAATTACATTAACTGTGAATGTCCTTCATTTTATTTCAAATAAAATAACAAAAGATTTTTGTATAGATATTTGAGGTGAATTTATTCCAGGTGGAACTAATGTCTGATTTAAGTGTTTATTATGTTTATAAAAGTACTCAGGTTTTGTCCCTTAGTAAAAGTAAAAGTTCACAGATCTTGTACTTCAGTAAAAGTAGAAGTACTCTGATCTTGTACTTGAGTCGACATCAACGGGGCAATGGCTGCAGGAGACGCAGCAGCTAAATGCTCGTTAGCTTAAATGCAGCAGGAAACCCCACCTCAACACCTATAATATGGTATCATGATCGAGAAATGTGTTTATGTTATGTAGTGTCTCTACTTTAAAGAGTTCTCTCCTGCTGATGTTCAGGTGTATATCAGTAAGTGGTGTCTCTACTTTAAAGAGTCCTCTCCTGCTGATGTTCAGGTGTATATCAGTATGTAGTGTCTCTACTTTAAAGAGTCCTCTCCTGCTGATGTTCAGGTGTATATCAGTATGTAGTGTCTCTACTTTAAAGAGTCCTCTCCTGCTGATGTTCAGGTGTATATCAGTATGTAGTGTCTCTACTTTAAAGAGTCCTCTCCTGCTGATGTTCAGGTGTATATCAGTAAGTGGTGTCTCTACTTTAAAGAGTCCTCTCCTGCCTAGGTTCAGGTGTACAGTGGCAAGAAAAAGTGAACCCTTTGGAATTACCTGGATTTCTGCATAAGTTGGTCATAAAATGTGTTCTGATCTTCACCTAAGTCACAACAATAGACAAACACAGTCTGCTTAAACTAATACCACACAAACAATATGTTTTCATGATTTTATTGAACACACCATGTAAACATTCACAGTGCAGGGTGGGAAAAGTATGTGAACCCCGAGGCTAAAGACTTCTTCAAGAGCTAATTAGAGTCAGGAGTCAGCCAACCTGGAGTCCAATCAATGAGACGAGATTGGAGGTGTTGGTTAAAGCTGCCCTGCCCTATAAAAAATACACACCAGTTTTGAATTTGCTATTCTTAAGAAGCATTGCCAGATGTGAACCATGCCTCGCACAAAAGAGCTCTCAGAAGACCTACGATTAAGAATTGTTGACTTGCATAAAGCTGGAAAGGGTTCCAGAAGTATCTCTGAAAGCCTTGATGTTCATCAGTCCACGGTAAGACACATTGTCTATAAATGGAGAAAGTTCAGCACTGTTGCTACTCTCCCTAGGAGTCCTGTAAAGATGACTGCAAGAGCGCAGAATGCTCAATGAGGTGAAGAAGAATCCTAGAGTGTCAGCTACAGACTTAAAGAAATCTCTGGCACATGCTAACATCTCTGTTGACGAATCTACGATACGTAAAGCACTGAACAAGAATGGAGTTCATGGGAGGACACCACGGAGGAAGCCACTGCTGTCCAGAAAAAACATTGCTGCACGTTTGAAGTTTGCAAAAGAGCACCTGGATGTTCCACAGCACTACTGGCAAAATATTCTGTGGACAGATGAAACCAAAGTTGAGTTGTTTGGAAGGAACACACAACGCTATGTGTGGAGAATCCAAAGGGTTCAGATACTTTTTCTTGCAACTGTATATCAGTATGTAGTGTCTCTACTTTAAAGAGTCCTCTCCTGCTGATGTTCAGGTGTATATCAGTATGTAGTGTTTCTACTTTAAAGAGTCCTCTCCTGCTGATGTTCAGGTGTATATCAGTATGTAGTGTCTCTACTTTAAAGAGTCCTCTCCTGCTGATGTCCAGGTGTATATCAGTATGTAGTGTCTCTACTTTAAAGAGTCCTCTCCTGCTGATGTTCAGGTGTATATCAGTATGTAGTGTCTCTACTTTATAGAGTCCTCTCCTGCTGATGTTCAGGTGTATATCAGTATGTAGTGTCTCTACTTTAAAGAGTCCTCTCCTGCTGATGTTCAGGTGTATATCAGTATGTAGTGTCTCTACTTTAAAGAGTCCTCTCCTGCTAATGTTCAGGTGTATAATGAATACTGATTCTTAAATCATGAGCTGCAGCCCTGCTCAGTTCAGATCTGATTTAGCTCCGATAGGAAACAGTTGCACAAATACAAACACACACAGAGAGTGGAGGTTACATAACAGCTGTTCAAAGATGATTAAAAGAAACTCCAAAGAGGAAGCAGAAATTCTGATACTGAAATCAGACAGGAGCTAGCAGATAATGTGAGATCACAAATACAAAGTCTAATAAATAAATAATTTGTGAGATGTACTGTATATATTTTTAAAATGCAAATAGCTCAGTGTTTAATGATCAAACTAACGTCAGTGTTTTAAATAGGATGTAATATGCAAAAAACATAAAATTAACTTCAAGTTAAAAATAATTCAATAATGATTAAAAAATTCTGGGATATAAAATGCCAGAGAGTAATTATAATTAGATATGAATGTGACTTCCTCAAATTGCAAATTTCTAGGGTTCTACAGTTAATGTTGATGCAGTTTTACAGTAATGGCAGTCTTTTACGTCAGATTCCCGTGTTTTACTTTCAGAACCGTGTGCAGTGTTTGCAGAAAGGGCCATGTTGAAGTGAAATTTGGGTGCAGAGCTGAAAATGTGTTTAGAGTTTTGGAGCTATGGTTTTGCTGTGCCAGTTTAAATAATTATGTTTTATGAGATATTGAGTTTGTCAGCACCTGAAAAAAATCAACCAGCTCTGACTGAGAGATTCAAGGGGCTCAGGGTTCATACACTTTTTCACCAATGATTTTCAATGACTTTTCCATGACCTTTACCTAATTTTCCATGACTTCTCAATGACCTTTACCTAATTTTCCATGACCAAAAAAAATTACCACTGAAAATGGTTTATTTGAACACAGAACAGGAAAATAAGGTCTGCATATGAAACATGATGTGCCTCTCTAAAACAAATCAAATAGTAGGCTTAATAATAGTAGTACTAGCTTCTACACGCTAAAGCAACTGTAGTCAGGGATGCAAACTCATCAGGTATGAAAAAGGTGACAAGGACCCGACCCCACGGAATATCAGCTTTAAAATGAGGAATAACAGAGGATTTTAGCAGCAGGTAATATTAACAGAAACGCTAAAGCGTCACATCTAATAGAAATATATAAAAGCATTTATTTTTAATTGTGTAGCAGTCAGTTTATAATTTTGGCTGTTGAGCATTTTGAAAATGTATTGTCATGCCTCCGTGCAAGGCTTAGTCTTTCTATCTTTATAGCCACTGGTGTAAAGTAACTAAGTTCATAAACTCAAGTACTATACGTGGGTACAATTTTGAGATACTTGTACTTTAAGTATTTTAATGTTTTGCTACATTGTACTTCTACTCCACTACATGTATTTAATACCTTCAGTTACTTTACAGATGTGGATGAATGATGTGAAATATAATCAAGTGTTAAATCAGATTTTAGTTCCACCTGGAGTAAAGTCACAAGCTACCCTGCAGTCTACAAAGCCATTCAAACTAGCTGCACCTTTACCAGCTTTGAGAACACTTTCATGATCAATCATTATAAAACATATCATATATATTATTCTGAAATGGACCAATCTGCACAACGAATACTTTCACTGTCTTTCACTATATTTTGATGAGAATACTTTCCTACTTTCACTTGAGGAACATTTTGAATGCAGGACTTTTACTGTAACAGAGTATTCCTACACTCTCTGGTACTTCTACTCAAACAAGATCTGAGTACTTCTACTTTTACTGAAGTACAAGACCTGAGTAATTCTACTTTTACTCAAGTACAAGATCTGAGTACTTCTACTTTTACTCAAGTACAAGATCTGAGTACTTCTACTTTTACTCAAGTACAAGATCTGAGTAATTCTACTTTTACTCAAGTACAAGATCTGAGTACTTCTACTTTTACTCAAGAACAAGACCTGAGTACTTATACTTTTATTAAGTACAAGATCTGAGTAATTCTACTAAAGTACAAGATCTGAGTACTTCTACTTTTACTCTAGCACAATATCTATACTTATACCACCTGTTTATAGCCTATGAAAAAAACTATTAGAAAACGAAGGCTAAAGCTAACGTTAGTTAGTGACAATGTATGCTAGCTAGCTAGCTCAACGATTCCTTAAAGGGCACCTATCATGCAAAATGCACCTTTGTACGTCTTTTATACATGATTATGTGTCCCCGGTGTTCCAGGGAACTCGCCAAGTGTCAGAAAACACAACCCTCTCTATTTTCCTCCTTCGCCAAATCTCTAAAAAAGGGGCTGCAACGGATCTGAAAAAAATGGATCCACATTCCGACACTTTTCTACGTCACAAAGACGTACTCCGCTTATTGGTCAACTCTCCACCTATCAGGGGAATGAGCCACGGCCGTGCATTGCCAAACCTCTCATTCGCATATCGGCAGGCTACCGCAGTCACATCTGTGTTTCTGCCTGCTATTGCCAGGATGTCTAAGCCAGTTAAACCACGGACATGTTTATGAACTTCTCTCAAGTCCAACACGGATATGCCTCCAAACTAATGCTACACCCGGGATCAATACCAACCATCCGGGACCAGGCCAGTGAGGACACATCCAACTCTGAAGCTGTAAGTTTTTATTTAGCGGTGTTTTTCCTGATAAAGCTATCTCTTGCTTGTAGCATGTAGCTTAGCCGTATCAATGTCGCCTCAACCCCAACTAGTAATCGGTTAGGTGTTTATATGTTCTTGTAACATTTTATTTTGTACGCTCCGCAGTCTTTGCTTTGTCTTTTATTTTAATTATCAGGCATTTGCGAACATCAGACTGCCGTAATGGCGATCTGTGTGAAGGCTGTAAAGCCACGCCTGGCCTAGCCGATAACACAAGTATTTATTCTCCTATGTATTAGTATTTTGTATCCTCTAAAAAATCATATTGAGTAAGTTATAATAACAAACGTAATCTTCTGGAGGTAAGTGCCGTTTTTTCCAGCGTTATGTAAAAGCTTTTGTGATTGTAGTCTGTAAGAACATCATATATCATCGATCTGTAAGCTAAGCTAACCTACGCTAACTCACGCTAAGCTAAGCTAATGAGACATGCCGTTTATTGCAGCGTTATATGTAAAAGCTTTTGCATGTTTACTTGTGTGCGCACATGAATATAAATGGGGGTGTGTTAGGATACAACACTGTATGTATGTATGCGAGGGGACACACACCACGAGTAAAACGGAGCTAAAGCCCTGGTATGTTGTTGTTGACGACATGCATTTACTAATCTCAACCACTTTTTTTGTTGTGCTTTTTTTAACATTGCACAGGCTACGTGGCCAACTTGATGGACCTCATCTTCGACCAAGTCTTTGTGGACCCTGCACCATTATGAGCAACCTGACAGGGAGGAGGTCATCGCCGGGTATGCTACACGGTTCAGTTTGGCTGCTGTCTGAACCCAACATAGACATTTCACGGATCAGAGGACAACGCAGGCCGGAATCACCACTCTGATCCTCTCTCCATGGGTTCAAATAACCGTTGATTTTGACAATAAAGTTCCGAGTTGATATCAAATGTGTCGTGATTATTCATGTTTGGATGGGTAAAGAATATTCTGATTTCAAAAGCATAAGGTTGTGTGTGGACTTTTTTTGTCATACACATGGGTGCGTTATGCCATTCCTGTGTAGTATATAATAGTACAATGACAGAATGAAAGATTGCATAAAGCCATATACACCAGTATTTATTTCCATGAACAATATTAGCATTCGTTTTACAATTTCAGTCAAAACAAACCACTCAGTGCTCTATTTGCCTCAACTGTAGTCCAACTGTGTTCAGCTCTGTAAATATTCAATGCATTCTGCAGGGAAAACACATTTAGGCACACAATCCAGGATGATCCACCACACAGGTTAGAGTCCTCAAGTTCCTGCATCCGTCTTTACACCTAGTGTGATAAACATATATTGAATGACATGTGAAAAATGTATTCTCTAAACAGACAACTTAGTGAAGCTAATGTTACGTGTGGTATCTCCATGCAGCACATGCTCCGGTTCAGAAGGCATCGTGGCGCAAGTTGCACATGTACCCCTTTAGAAAGAAGTCAATAACTGAGCTTTTAAAACACATGAAACACACATTGCTGACAACTGAGATGTTTGCACCTCCACCAAAACCTCCGCTGCTTCAGTTTCTGGATCAAATTGATAATATGCTTGAACACATGCATTGCTCTGAGATGACATGTGTATTCCACACTCGTAAACACAGCAAGCATGGTAACGTGACTCGCCGGCTCTTCTGCTGGGGGCGTGGTCAGCTGCTGCTCAGAATTTTCATAGGCAGGTTTGGAATAAAGCGAAAATGAGCGAAACGAGGCATGGCTAAAAAATGATCTGTTTGGTATTTTGGAAAATAAAATGTATAAATATACCTTATATAGGTATGGTCATACACTATATCATTTAAATATAGCATGATAGGTCACCTTTAAATAATATTGCGACAGAAAAACTTTTCAGTTCACATCACGCTCTGCCGCTCTGCTCTGTCCCGCCCGTTCTAACAGCTGTTCACCAGCGGTGCAGTCTGTGCCACAGTGACTCCGCACAGTTAACGAACACACCGTAGATCAGTGTTTCCCAACCGGGGGTACGCGTACCCCTAGTGGTACGCGAGGGAACTGTAGGGCAGTGTTTCCCAACCGGGGGGTGCGCGTACCCCTAGTGGTACGCGAGGGAACTGTAGGGGGTACGTGGAATTCCAAGGTGACAAGTAAAAAAAATAATAATCCTGTCAAAAATGATAGTGCGCGATTTGTTTCCCTAGGGAGACAATAGTCTGTGACACAACCGCGCCAAAATCCCACAATGAAAACAGCTGCTTACCTGCAGCCAGAAAAATACTGGTAGGTCTGCGCTATGGATAAATGGCTGAAACGTCTGCTTGCTCTGGATTGAGGCCAGGGTTCAAAGGAGCCCGCCGAGAGATGTAAGAAAGAGGCCAAACTGAAACCAAGGCAGTGAAACATATATATTATTTGGATTCATTTATACTTCTGCGGACCCACCGCAGCCTCAGTGCTTCTTTAGCGGTGAAGTCATGGCTAATAGTGCGATGAAGCCAGCGCATTTACAGAGACACCAGAGCACCAGACACTCGGGAAGTGTCGATAAAAGGGAATAATTTTACAGACGAAAGCTGTCGGAATTTAAGTCGAGTCAGACAGTAATGATGAAAGCCACGAATGTGTGAATGAAATCACTCGAGGCATCTTACGCCGTGTCCCTGCTTGTGGCTAAATAAAAAAACTCACTCTTGTTGAGGAGCTCATTCTCCCTGCAGCGACTGCGTTGGCCGAAATTGTGATAGACAAGAAAGCAGCCGAAGCACTCAAGAAAGTTCCCCTGTCGAATAACACCGTATCCCGTCGGATCAATGATATGTCTGTTAATATAATTGGACAAGTGGTGAACAAAATAAAACTAGCCGGTCAGTTCGCTTTGCAGCTGGATGAAATGACAGATGTGAGTGGAGAAGCGCAGCTCCTGTCCTTCGTGTGTTACAAAGATGCGTCGGAGATAAACTATGGGGGTTATTCCCTATCTTTATTCAAGAGCGTGGTATTTAAATTTGAGAGCATACTTTATGTATTTATGTCCCTCAAACCCTGTCCTCGCACTCAAATAGTGCCTGCTTGCACTTTGATTTGCTCTGCTTCTGCTCAAACTGTACCCTTGCATTCAGATATATTGCTGTTTACAGATTTGTTCTGCTCTCAGATTTATTCTGTGCGCGCTTGAAACTTTTGTGCAACAATCCTGTCAAAATCCCTCAACCAATAGGAGGCCAGGTGTCCTTGCGGGTGCGTTCGCTTTACTTATTACAGCGTCCCGTAAGGGCGGTTACTCTTTGGTTTATAAACTCCCGCCCTCCACGGCTTTATAACATAGCATGTACTGCACTTGTTTGATTTACAATTACCTTACATAATAGCTACGTTCAGTGGCGGACTGGGACTAAAAATCAGCCCGGGAATAAAATAAAATCGTCCCTCCGTTGCCTTCTGCACATAGTGCGAGGTGATTGCTATGCAACAACGATAACAGATAGCGAATGTCGTCGTTTAGGTGCTTTTTTTTCTGGAGATAGGCACTTCTCAATCCACTCCTCCATAGTAAGCCCACCCCGGAGGTCGAAGTTAACCTTAAATGTTTCCATCTTAAGCTTAGTTAGTTAGTTAGTTTACTATATAAAGTTTAGTTTAGGATTTTATAACGGTTCTCAGACGCGGAGGGATACTGATTTGTGAAAAGTAACAACAACTATTCCCTGGATATACGCTCATTATATCACGGCTAAGAAACATCAGATTGCTTGATTTGACTTGTCCGTTTTATAAACATATACTAACTGTGCTTAACCCCTCCCAAAAAAAAGTTGTAAATGACTGGTGAAAAGAAACTGCTAGGCCTATACTGATTCTGGATATTATTTTGTTTAGTGTTTTGTTCCTGAATTAAAGTTTAAATGCCTGTTTAAAGGGGACTTATTCAAAGGGGCTCCATGGTTTAAGCCTAAATGTTACAAGATATATATAGCAAAGATAAGTTCATTATTTTGATTTCATATGTATTTATTTGATTATATTATTTATTTTCAAGGCAACATATTCATTTTAATTTATTTGTATTGAGTGATTTAAGTTAAAATTAAGAAAATGCCTGAGAATTAGATTAAGGAGATGAAATAAAGTTATTTTCATTCAATAATCAGTTACGTTCTACTTGTGAAGGATCATCAGCACGTATGAGTGAGGGGGTACTCATGGTATGACAAAAGGCTCAGGGGGTACACAAGACAAAAAAGGTTGGGAACCACTGCCGTAGATAATGTAGCTGACCCTCATCCCGGAGCAGCACAGTTCAGCCGGCCCGACGGGCAGGAAGACTCGAGCACACAGCTCGTGCTTCATATATTAAAAAATAACACCATGCGCGTCATGATGGCACATAACAGCTCACCACCGCAGATTATTTTGGCGATTAGATAAAATGTAAATTATATTTGACGCAACTTTAGTTACATTTCCATGACTTTTCCAAAACTTTGGGAAAAATATTGTTTTCCATAACTTTTCCAGGGCCTGGAATTTGCATTTTGAATTTCCATGACTTTTCCAGGTTTTCAATGACCGTACGAACCCTGCTTACTATACTTACAGAGGTGGAAAAGTACTCAGATCTTGTACTTGAGTAAAAGTAGAAGTACTCAGATCTTGTACTTGATTAAAAGTAGAACTTCTACTTGTAATCCAGTACACCCAGATCCTGTACTTGAGTAAAAGTAGAAGTACTCAGATCTTGTACTTGATTAAAAGTAGTATTCAGATCTTGTACTTTAGTAAAAGTATAACTTGTACTTTTATTCCAGTACACTCAGATCTTGTACTTGAGTAAAAGTAGAAGTACTCGGATCTATATATACAGTATATATAAATAAAAACCGCTGTTTTCTCCTGGGTTCCCTTGAAGCCCGACCTGTCTTTATGTCCATTGACAATTTATTCAAACAGTTCCCTCCGGTCTTCATTCATTAAAACGTGGGAATGACATGTTTATAATGACATGTTTATAATGTGCTTAAAATAATACTTCTGCATACAGTTTTTTTTTTTTTTTCATTTTATGTTTATCTTCATGGCTCTGTTGTTTAAGTTATATTGATAAGCATTTTTTTTGCGGGAGGAGGGAGGGAGGGGGGAGTGTAGTGAGTGTACTGTGGTACTGTGATATTACAATATAAATGAAATGGCATCGATTACTGTACACTATAATGAAATAAAAAGACTTGTAAAAAAAAAAATACAGTATGTGACACTGAGTGTTGCACGGCCAGATACGGCTCAAGAAGCTGACTCAGATAAGGAAATATATGATACATTATGATGTGATATGCCGCGGACTGTACTGTTACTTTGATACGGTTACTTATGTTGTGGCAGATATTTAATTAAGCTTTCTTAACGCTAATGTTATAATAGCCAGATTGCTCTGAAGATGGGAGGTGATATTCTATTAATGTTCACACAGTCGGTGATTTTTGCCGGCCGTCTTTCCTGCAACGGCAGTCTTTCTGTATGTCCTCTATCCTGTAATATGACTTGATCACTTTAAACTCCGCACACTGAGCTCTGATTGGTCAGCAGGCAGCGCTTTCACCGAGTTGATCTCTTAGCCTGCAACCTAACCTCCTCCGGGGCAGGTTAGCCACTCAGCATAAGTTACCATGGAGATCTAGCCTGCTAAAAAGAGAACCAGCGTCGTAGGACCGGAAACCCCGAGTTTTCCCTGAAGTTAACCGGCTAATCGAAAATCCTGCTTCGTAGTACAGGCCTCAGGAGGAGGAAATAGCTAGCTTGGCTCTCATAGTTGTTCAAAAACTATGCAGCGTGGATTCGCTCATGGACTTTAAGACTGATACTTTGAGAAAAAAATGTCCCTCACTCTTAACACCACTATGGTTTTTCTCCTGTGTGAATAGGGTGATTTGTTTGGAGGGCACTTGATGTCGTGAAAGTTTCCCACACAATCAAGCAAATATTAATATGTTTGCATGACATTAGTTATTTATATTTTGCCATCACTTAATTATACGTTTAATACATTTAGGTCAAGCTAAGGTACATGTGATGGTAGCTAGTTAGTGCTCTTACCTGTGATGCCTCCTCCAAACAGCATAATAACCAGACTGTACCAATAAAACTACAAGTACCAGTTCTAGATCCTTGACTTTAAACAAACAATTCAAAAGAGAAAATGTATTTAAAGACCAATCTTTATTTGAAGGTGCCTCTTAACCTGGGATATTAGTTATACAGTAATAGTATTGACAATCTAAAAAAACTCAGTCAACTTTATATTTATTATTGTCTAAAAAGCATTTATTATTTTCATTTTCCCCCTCTCATATTCAGTGTGGAAGGATTGAGACAGCGTGGTGTCCAGAGAGCTGCAGAGACTTCAGGGAGAAACCTCCGTGTGATGGATGTCCTGTCTGTTGGTTTGGAGAGGACTGAGGGTCTTTCCTCAGCGAGGAGGACCAGGCCTGATGGAGGAGCCCATGCTGGGCATAGCTGCACAGGCCTATTCTGCCACTTTATTTGACTAAATGTGTTTTCTTATACATTTAAAAGGTTTACACCTTCTGTCTGTGAGGGAATATTTCTGTCTTTACTCCTAGATATTTAACCTTTTGCCCTTTGGCGTTTATGACCAACCCTGGCTATGTTATCTCCCATAAGGAATGTGCTAATGCAGTCATATGTTGATATTTCTCAGTCTATGACCGGATAACTCTGGGTCACAAAGGGTTTATGGGTGAGAACGCTGGCTTTGAGGCTATTAAGGGTCAGACGCAAGTGATTCAGTGGGCCCAGCTGTTTAGATTATCTCCCCCAATATGTTGATTAACTCTCTGTAAACTAGTTAAAAGGTCTATCAAGAGAGAGGCTGGTCAGAATTGATGTGGCAACCCACCCGTGCAGTCAGAACCTCTGGCTGCTGTGAAATTCTCCGGGCGATACTTGTAATAAACTACCAGTGTTTGACATCAAATCTCCAACTCTCCTCGTGTCTCTCTTGAGTCCTGACTCCACAGATACCGTCCAATCAGGTACCAGTATTTACTTAGTACTGGTTCTCGATACACATCCCTAGTAGAGGTTAAAATATTTTGGACTTTGGTGACAAGATTAATTTCCCAAATAACCTCTTCGCCAACACCTTTAAGGCCTAAACTTTGTATTTTAAGCATTTATCCAGAAGACCGTTCGCTATTGTTTAGGGAAAGAAAAATGGTTAATATGAGTCTGCGCTGCGTTGCGTGCATGGCTTCCTTCTGCAGGGGGAGACGCGCTCTGCCGGCGGTCTCGTTCAGGATCCGAAAATAAAATGTTAATATTTTGCACACTTATTCCTAGTGTGCCACTGGTTACGGTACCACGTATCAATGGTGGCACGCGTGCCAAGTGTTGCGACCCCTGTTCTGGTATATGCACACTTTTATTTTTTGCATTATTTTTTAATCTGCCATATGTCTAATGTTGGGAAATGTTCGGTTGTGTTTGTGTAATGTGTTAAATGTAAAAAAATATATAAATAAATGTTGAAAAAAACAAGAAATAAAGCAACGTTCTAAGCAGTAATGTTCTAACCTATATCTAACCATATTGTGCATTAATATTATATTTTCTAAACAGGTTGTGATCTTTCATTTGTGGATAACAGTGTTAGGAATATATTGTGATGAAGTGCACACTGACCTGAGCTCCAGGGGTCTTTTTGTTCTCCTCCATGCTGCTCTCAGTGCTCCTTCTCCGGTTGTGTCTCTGAAATAATCACAAAACAAGATGAGTCAATACAACCGACAGACACAACAAAACAAATCTACAGCTAAGTCTTAGGTTAATAGCAGAGGCGAGAAGTAACTAAGTACATTTACTCAAGTACTGTACTTAAGTACTATTTAGAGGTACTTGTACTTTACTATTGAAAAGGAATCTAACTTCGATACAACCAACGTTGATATCTAGGTCGTCTCCGATTCCGAGCTCCGATGCTGATAATGCTCCAGAAAACGGCCGTCCTACCTTTTGGACTAAACCCCCAGAATCTAAACGCAAGATTATCGTAATCTGTTTAGGGGCGCAGCTAACAATGTGGCCTCCAACACCAGCTGCCCGTCGTATCACTTATTTCAGGGACTAAAGCATCAGATGTGCAACCGCCAGGATAGCAAAACGGAGTGTGTAGTGCACTAGGTGTTGTTGGGCTGGTAGAACCCCAGAGCAGTATCTAAACTGCCCCTGGAGGAGAAACCCTGTGTCGTTGGGAGACTCCCTGGTAATTAGGGCAGCTTCAGGACCCACAATCCCTAACCCCCTCTTTTAACCGGCTATGCCAATTAAAACAATGCACATGTAATATCAAACATGGCCAGAGTCAAACATTGATATCACAGCAGTGATATTACCACATCAGCAGAGCACATGTCATATTTCAGCATCAACCAAAACCACATCAACCACAGTAACCAATATGAAACTACAGTTTAACCTTAGCAGGGTTTCTATTTCCCTTAAACAATTTCAAGTCCAAATAATCAACTACTGTCAGCCTTTTCCAAGGAAGGGTGTTCTTACCTTACTCTAAGACCAAGCAGATACCTTCAGAGACCAGGAATTGGGTCGAAATGTATAAAAGTACAAACCTGTTTCATTAGGTTTTAAACAAATATAGAGGACTTACAAGTTCCAAAAAACAACAAAAGTTTTACAAGGACAAAGTACAAAAGCAATAGGTTCCCAAGTGAACCCCTTAGAGCCCTCAATGTCATGTTTAGAATTGAGATTTATTTTAACTTCAATTTAAAATATGCAGCACATTTAATTTATTAACAGAAACAAACTTAACAAAACTGTCTTTAAGATGTGTTTCTTCTGGATGTTGGACCTAACATCATCAAGTCTGTACACAGTTCCCTCTCATCCTGTGTGCATTGTTGTCCTCAATCTTTGTAACCGTTGTCAAGGTGTCAAAAACCACAACGCCTTAATTGTGGTTTGAACTTTTATGCTTTGCTTGCACCTTCTAAAATGCATAATGTGCATAGGTCAAGAGTTCAGGATGTTCTGTCTAGCTTCACATGTCTGATAAGACATTATTGAAACATACATCCTTTCCATCAAACCAAATGATAGCCAATTTAGCATTAGTTATCAATGGTAAGCTTAATAGAGGTAGGTGAGGTAAAAGTGAGGTCTGTCACGGCCACTTGAACAGCAGGTCTGTCAACACTATTTCCATGTAATGCTACTTTGTACTTTTACTCCACTACAATTCAGAGGTAAATGGTGTACTTTTACTCCACTATATGTATTGAATACCTTCAGTTGCTTTACAGATTTGGATCAATGATGGGAAATATAAATCAACTCTTAAATCAGACTTTAGTTTCACAAGCTAACCTGCAGTATACAAAGTCATTAAAACTAGACACACTCAGAGACTCTGGAGGATGTTACCTCTCTCTCTCCGTCCTGGTTCTTCAGTCTTTCTTCTCCTTGATAAAACACTGCCGTTAAACACACTAATGCCTTTACTTATGTTTACCGATCAGCAACGTGGTATAAAAAGCTATGAACAAAGAACGGGAGGCAACAAAACACGGTTTAACGGATAAATCACCCTCCAAGGATAAACTAAGTCTTTGTATGTGTTTTAAAAGTCTCTTAAACACATTACATTCTGTATAAAATCTGTGTCAACGTCTGTTAGCAACCTCTAGCTTCTGAGGACCGGAAGCGAGAAACGGACACCGCAATGCATCATGGGATTTTAGTTGTTCTTCTACACATAAACTCACTGCCTCCCTGTGGTGAAAAACGGTATTAAAATAAATATGAATTACAACAATAATATATATAAATATAAATTTGGGACTGGTATGGATTATTTTAAACGTTGGGAAACATGTTTTTGTTTGTGATCATACATTTGTTTTCCATTATATAGGTTTTGATATAATTATTCACAGCTGGTAAAAGTGCTGATAGTTTGACTTTGTATACTTCAACAGAGTAGCTTGTGAATTTACTCCAGGTGGAACTAACGGGGTGGACCCATTCAAATCCAGTTTTGGACAGTCTGGCGTGGTTCCATCCCATTTCAAAGTGCTATTCGGCGCTCGGCGTAACCCTCGGCGCACACTCAACCATCCAATCACAGAGCTTGAGGACTATCACGGGGTTTGTCAAGCGAAGCGGAGAGAATACTTACTTCCGAGTGTAAAATTCTCTAAAGCAACTAGGCTACTATGAGCTGCTCCGACCCTCGGTCCTGAGTCCTGACGGACTCCAACTTGTGTTTATTAATCAAACAAATAAATAAACACAAGGATACTTATGTGTTATTGTTGAGTAAATAACAGTGTGTGGTTTAGAAAAGAATAAAAATTAGAAGGAAAAAAACGATGAAACAATACAGATTTCAGTATTCTGAGTCCCTACTCTCCCCATAACTGACGGCAACAAAAGTCCTACATTATTCAATTAAAATAAAGAAGTAAAAACAATTAGTGTGGCTTGATATTGATTAAGAAAAAGGTTGATAAACGCTGTGAGAATGGATCTGCGGGTAGCATTCACTCGCGATCTCAAGTCGTCTACAACATAGTTTAGGGAGCTATATAGAAGCCTATGGACATCCCGGAAAGTTGAAAATGTACGCTAAGGGCCCCCCCCCCCCTTGTGTTGGAAAAAGCCGACACGGCCGCCCCCCTCTTGCGTTGGAAAAAGCCGACACAGGGGACTTGACATAACGTCAACATAGACCGACCTGGGAGTGAGGATGTGTTGGTGGAGGTGGTGAAATGAGGATATCCATTTTGGAGTTCAAGCTAGTATAATATAGTTAACGTTACACAATAATAAGGAAGAGAGCTATTTTTGTGATACATTGCTATTGATATGGATTTAGAGTGCATATTTGAGACTTCCAAACAGTAAACAAAACGTTACTTATGAGTGAGTGTTTTTAGCAGAGCGATATAATGACCTTGTGATTCTGTTGATTATTACCTGTCTGTATTATGTTGCAGCTCAGCTGATTTTGGATTGATGGCAAAGGGAGAGGGATTTAAGTGAGAGTGAAAACACAAGGTAAGTTTAAAATAGGTCAGCAATTTCCCATCCTATAGGTTGCTAGATGTATCTAACCCTTTATCCTGTCTTTGTCTCCCTCTTTCAGCACAATAACCCCAGGGGGATTCAATGGAGCCTGAAGACCTGCAATGAGACCCTCACCCTGAACCCGAGTCTCAACCCCCAGAGTTTTGCAAGCCTCTCCCTGTTCCTTATTTTTATTAAACAGACATTACCAGGGCCGGCCCTGACGAATTTGATGCCCTAGAAAAGATTTAATAGCCACTGAAGATTTTTTTTTTTTTTATATTGAAGTTAAAGGCATCAATCTGGTGCACTTTGAGAGCAACATGAAGAGATCTATGCAGTGCTTGAATTGGAATAAAAAAGGTGCCACTACTCTAAATCAGCAACTGTTTCAAGTCAATTTATTTATACAGCCCAAAAACAAGTATTTGGCTCAAAGTCATAGTATATCCTATAATGCTGGTGGGTTTGTCTCTTTACTGTATATTTTAGAAAGGCTCACTGTACTTAAACTAAATGACTCAGGGTTCATCGGAGATTAGAGGGGGTGCAGTGGTAAAGTGCTCTTTTTATAAGTGGGGAGTGGACCTGAAGCCATAGGGGGGTCCGGGGGCATGCTCCCCGGGAAGATTTTTTTTTAATGTTGAAGTTAGATGCATCAATCTGGTGCACTTTGAGAGCAAAATGAAGAGATATATGGATACCTCTCAACATCCATAATGAAACGACTGTAAACAGATTTACATTTTCTTTATGGATATAAAAGATAGTAAAGCCGGACTCCTACTGGCGGCTGGTTCAATGACTCCCCCACTCACCATCTTTCAGCAGGAAAGGAGAGAGGCTATTATTATGCCACGCTAACATTTTCAAAATGCTAACATTATGTGATGTCTTTTCTGCTCTAGTCTATCGCTGCGGCGCGTCATAGGTACGCTGGGCATATTTGTTGTCATGCATCAGGGCCGGACTGGGACAATAAGTCAGGCCGGGAATTATACACCCAGCCAGGCCACTACCAGTTTTTTGTGCCATTTTGCTGGATTTATTTGTCAATATTTACAGCCAGCAACGCTGTAAATATCATCCTCCGGTATCATCCTCCGTGTCTCCGTCTGCCTTCTTCGGCCCCTTCCTCAGTGTGGCGTGTCCCACCGTCGCTCCTCTCGCCTCGCTTGGATCTCGTTAGGGCATGTCCTAGCCATATGCCCCATCTTTCCGCATGTGTAGCATTCAGTGTGGGCTAAGTCCATCTTCTCCCCGCTTCCACGTCCTCGTTTCCTCTAGTCCTGATAACGCCGTCCTCATCCGCATTCATGTCACTCGTCCTATATTTGTCAGTGCTCTCATAGCTCCGCAGTTTAGCTTTGAACTCACCGAACGTTAGACGATCGTTGGTTTGAGTGACGTGCATGCCAAACGGGTTGAATGAGTCCGGTAACCCCTTCACTACCATGGCAATCTGCAACCCGTCACTGATATTTTCTTCGGCCCTTCTCAAAGACGTGAATATAGTCTCCGCTCGAATAATATAATCAGTAACAGTCTCGTTGCTTGCTTTGTGGAGAGAAGAGAGTTCACAGTACAGGCTCACGACTCGTGGTTTGTCCTCTCCTGCGTAGTGCTCTCGGAGTATTGCCAACGCTTTTCTTCCATCTCGTTTCGCGTCTCTCATTATGAGTGATAAACTCTTATTATCTAGACACTGCACTAATTCAGCATATGCTTCTGGATTCTTTGTTGCGTCTTCTTCAAGCGCTTGTTCATCGTTGTAGTCTATCGCTGGCTCTTCCAGGATAACTTCACTGAGGCCGCGCAGTTCCATGTGGGCCAAAAACCTCGTCTCCCATAACTCAAAGTTTTTCTCGTCACCGTCGAATAACAACTTAAACCACCTTTGGCCTCCTTGGCTGGGCCCAGAACCTGTTGCGTGAGACATTATATTCAGCAGAAGTCTCCACGTTTGCAGTCAACCAAAGTAGCTTGTAAGTATGCTAACGGACAGAAGAAACACACGACCACATCGCTCAGAGTTTGGCCTGGAGTACTGAGCCGTTTATTGTAACTGAGCATGCTCATTAGCATCACCACGTTTCAGGCACATTCTGATGTCATACACATGAACTGAAACATGACTTTGTTATTATACAAATATGCTCAACAATAACACTTTCAGGACTTAATGCGCTGGGACTTCTTGGAAAACATACCTCCACTCCTGTTCCAAGGTTATAATATGTAAGTATTGCCTTCAAGTATTATTTTTTATTTTATTGTCTTTTCATTGAAGTTACTAAGAGTCATTTAAGCTATGCTTATATAGCCTACAGGGCTGCACATACTGTAACTGGTGCGCATGCACCCCCGCCAACAGAGAGAGAGAGAGAGAGAGAGAGAGAGAGAGAGAGAGAGAGAGAGAGAGAGAGAGAGAGAGAGAGAGAGAGAGACATTGAATCCCACACATAGACTTTACTTCTTTACTTGGGCGGGCCGCCAAGGTATATTAACGGCCGCCAAAGTATAATTTGCGAGCTATTTAGGTTTAATTGTTTGAATCCGTCCATGAGCACGACGGCATCTGATCCCTTACTCTACCCCTCGTTATCGCGTGAAGGGTCTGCTGTATGCGCCCCCTTGATAAAGTCAAGGTCCGGGTTCATTTGATTTTAAGGATGCGCACCAAGCAACATCTCCAGGTGCTCCTTTGAGAACCAGGGCAAAACAGTTATGTGCACCCCTGATTATATACCTGTTTAGACAATTACGTTTGAGCTCATCTTGTTAGTATTTGATCAACTGAAATGTTACTGAATTAAAACTACAAACAAATGTTATTTGTTCCTGTGATGTAATATTACACATATTAAAATGACAAATGACTAGTTTTGCAAACCAAAACAAAAACCCAACTTAGTGTTACATATTTGGCCACAGTTTTTTTATTATATGTGCTTCTAACAAGTTTACTTCTTTTTATATTGAGAAAAAGTATTTCGCTTTGCCTGTCCTCCTTTTCCTAGGTTAGAGGAAATTTGAAAATAATGGGAAGAGTTAAAAAAGGAAACAGGGCCCAGAGGAAGGACTTATGGGCAATGGCTGGTGGAATGGAAGCATTGGACCGAGGAATGAAGAGTGTTCACATTACCAAAAGAGATACAGGACATTCTTCATATATTTGGTCGGAACTCGCTATAATCCTTTTTGGTCATGATGATAAGAAACACCGTCATTGGCTGTGGGTTGTATGGACCCACAATCGAAAAGGATTGAGGGATTTGATCTATAAACGTCAAAAATCATTAGAGCAGAAGGAAGTTCAGGTAATGGAGGAAAATCCAAACGAGAGAGATGTTGGAGGGGAATGTTCTGAAGACTGTCTTACAAAGGACTTGCCTCTGAGCATGATTCAGAATAAGGTATCAGATGAGGACACAGAAAATAAAGAAGGAGAAGACAAACAACAAAGGATGTCTTCTCAGAGTGGACGAGAAGTAGATGACCAGTTATCAGATGAGGACATAGACATCAATGAGGCAGAAACTGAAGAACAGAATTTGCAAAGAGGAGCACAAGATGTCAATAAAAACACAGGCACCAAAACACATTGGCGGAAGTTGCCAGTAGTATCTAAAAGGTTCAGAATAACAGTAAATCGAAATAAATGGTAAAAGATTGTTCCATTGACGGGTTCAAACAAACTGAGGCAACCGTGGACCGACGTGTTGTACAAGAGTTTCCGAGAGAAAAATCCCTGTTGTACACTTGCCTTCAAGAGTCACCACATAAAAACTCCCAAAAGCAGGAAAATTAAAAGTCCGTACTTAAACATCTGTGCAGTTTGTACATTCCCTTCCTGCAGGGCCAAATTCTTCTTTAAAATCCAAAATGAGCCAGTGGGAGACACCCTTGTTAAAATATCTGTGCTGCAAAGAGGGAAAATGGCACACAAAGCAAATGAGACAAAATTCCGACCAGCAGCAAACAGAAGAAGAGGCAGAATTGCAAGAGCCCTGCATAAAGGAGTGAGTAAAGTATTTTACAGTAAACTTAAAAAAACACCTGTTGCTGAACTGATTTCAGGAAACGTAAGCCGCAGTCTGAACAAAAATGTTCTCAAAGTGATACGTTCAGAAGTAAGAAGAGGTAAAAGAATCCATGAGGATGTTGTCATGGAAATGTACCTCACACAATTGATCATTAAGGAATGTGACTCTAATTATCGCAGGATGCCTGGGTACATACAGCATTTTCAAGTTGACCCATTTGGAGTACATATGTATTCTGAAACCGGAGTAAACATAGTTGTGCAACACCTGAGAAAGAAGATACCGCTGACCCTATATCTAGATGCTACAGGTAATGTTGCATCCAAAGTCCCAGGTCAGACCAAAAGAGTGCTTTATTACTGCCTCACTCTTCCTGGAGGTGGTCAGCAAGTACCTCCCCTCCCAGTCTGTGAAATGCTGACAAATGAACACTCCATATCACCAATCACATTCTGGCTAATGCAGTTCCTCCGCAAACTGTCACAGTACACTAACATAAAAGTACATCAGGTAGAAACAGACTACAGCTGGGCCCTGCTCCAAAGTGTTCTCCTTTCTTTTAACAAAGAGAGCATTGTCAGTTACTTGGACAGGGCTTTCGCTATCTGTTCAAAGCTGAAGTCATGGAAGGAAATCCAAATGTTGACAGTGCTACACATTTGCTCTGCACACGTGCTGAAAGCTGTAGCTCAGTCAATTGGGAGAAGAACTGCAGACAAGGGTTTGAAGGAATTCGCAACCTTTGCATTTGCCAGGTTGCATATGCTACTTCAAT
This sequence comes from Harpagifer antarcticus, assembly GCA_902827135.1. Classification (NCBI taxonomy): domain Eukaryota; kingdom Metazoa; phylum Chordata; class Actinopteri; order Perciformes; family Harpagiferidae; genus Harpagifer; species Harpagifer antarcticus. Next base: position 1,291,241 of record CADEHL010001070.1, read on the forward strand.
GACCACAGCACTAAACATCTTCCGCTCACTGTGAACTGCAGTGTTTATTGGAAAGCACAATTCCAATACTGTCCTGATCCATCTGAAGGCCATGAAGGACTTCATAAAAGAATGCAGGATTCCCGACATGGAAGAGGGGGAAAAGTTAGGAGACAGCCCCTTAACTCAGGAGGAAGATGATAAAGAAAGAAGAAATGCCCACACAATTGTTGGCAGATCTCCCTTCACATATGAGTTTAGGAAGGTCATGGAGGAGGTACAGGGAGAGCTTGAAAAAGAGGAGGTCGAAACCCCACAGGATGAAAATCCATACTTTTGCCCTGGCATTGTTGATGTCCTTTTTGACAACTATCTAGGGATTTTTCCCCTTTGGAGTGGGCTGCTGTTGGGGAATTTGAAAAGATATGCAACTGACACAGAGGAAGACACATTTGGCCAAAGTAAAACAAGGGACACAAACTGCCATGTGGAGAGATGGTTTGGAATAGTCAAACACTCTATTCTAAAAAAGCAGAGACGACTGAGGCCAGCGACATTCATCAGAAAAATGTATGGCTCTCTACAGGGGAGGTACAAAGAACACATAATGGCACATCACTTATCTGAGCAGTTACTCCTCAAAACATTGCTACCAAAAGACATCAGTCAATCTAAGGAAGGTTGGGCAAAGAGAGATGGAGCAAAGCCTCGCACTTCCAGCTCCACATATTACACCACTCCAGACATTCTTCCGGTTCCAAAAAGAGCAAAGTTAACTCTGAACACTGGTGAAGATATTCAGAGCAGCACAGATGTGGAGAACAGCAGCAATGACCCCACAAGTAAAGGGTCCAAGCCTGCAACAGAGGTATTGTTTTGCTATATTAAAATGTATACTTTAATAAGAGTAACAAAGTAAGCAATTCTTCGAGCTATAAAAACAACGTTAAGAAAGCATTAAAAACGTTTTAGCATGAGGCAATCTTTCTGTCATAGAAAACGTAGAAAATCTAAATGCCGAAATCTCGAATGCTGTACGAAGTTATTATGATACCATTGTTCATTTCATTTTAGGTTGATGCCCTTTGGACATGCAAACCAACTGAAGTTGTTGTGGCTGTTGTAAGACATGCTGAAGAGAAGCATAATTTAACCCTGAGGCACAGAGAATTTCAGAGTTTGAGACCTGACGAACTCATCATAGGCGAGGCAAGTATTTATTAAAACTTATGCTGTACCGGACTACTCATCTCACGTAAGCCATATGTTAATGATTAAATTGTTGACAAAAATGTATTTGTGCAACAAAAAATGATATCCAAGTAAATTGTTAGGCCAGTCCATCTGGAGTGTGACTTTAAATAGACTAGTTTTAAATGATCCATTCTAAAATTATCTGACAATGATGTGATTAAAACCGACTCTATATTAGCTGTCATTTTGTATGATTATTTCCCCCAATTTAGCCAAAAGGTAACCGAATGTTACATTAGAGGCATCCTCAACCTGAAGGATAATGCTGGCCGTCTATACCTCCTGGATCACTACACCATGGGTGTAATCCTACACGGCACCCGAGAGCAGATGGCCAGGCAAGAGCTACAAAAGGTGAGTGAAACTGATTATTCAAAGTATTTTCATCCCTTTAGTATTGTAGGCTTGAGAAAGGAGACTGAGCTGTGTCTACAGGCAACTTCCAGCGTTACTAACAAATACATTTAGAATCTAAGCTTCCCTTTTTTTCTTGTTCCTGGTGAGAAAAATAAAAAATGAATACTGTGTAAATTAAATTATTGTTTTGCACCTGTATATTATAGAAAATAACACTTATGTTTACATGTTCCCTAATTTTTTCAGGTCACATTTCATCTATATGATGGAGCCATTGGATTTGTCAATATAAGAAATGTGCACTGGAAGTTTGTAGTGAGTATACAGCTACTCGTGTAGTCATACTGTAACTGCTTTTAGGGTTTGCACATTTCAAGTTCATCAACTATTACTTTGAAGATGTATGATTACATTTATTAAAATGCATACAACTAAATATACATTGCTATTAAAAAATATTGTAATACATTACTCATATACTGTGACAGAGTTAAGACTAAAATGTGTATCTCATGCAGCCCCATTTTGTAAATGCGTCTTTGCCTTTGATTGATTTAAAAATGCTTCTTTTAGTTTTAATGTCTTCATGTTCTTCATCTCTATCATAGGGAAACAATATAAAATGTAGTCCAAAATAAGTACTCATTCAAACATTTCTCATTGGTGCTACTGCTCCACTAAAGATTTGAATCTTCTGACCCCAAATTGTGCAACTTTCTTTCATCTGATCTAACATCTTTAATTATTTCAATAATATTAAGTCTTAATTATACCCATTTAAAATGGGTAGTTATTATTTTAGTATTACTTTTAATAGCTTTTTTAACAGTTGAAGTGATTTTAATAATGTGAATCTATTAGTTAACTGTGGTTTTCATTTTTGAAGAAAAGCTGGTACATTATTGTTGCGGCTGACTGATTGAAAAGGTTTGGTTTAATTATACCGTATGCTACTTTTTAAAACAGTAGCTCCATGCCCTTTCAAACCACATGTATGTGGTTGATCCTCTGCGAGGGTCAAATGAAGTTGAGGACTCCAGAAAGGCTGGTTACAAATTTGGGTAATATAAAATATATTACAGGAAATACATTGGTTAAACGCACATTTGGTAAAGGCAAAGAGTAAGCGCCAATTACATTTGTTTTTCCTATTGTTCTAGAAAGTATTTCAAGATGCGCCGGAACAGACTGGGAAAAGAGGACTGGGTTAGCATCAATTGGCAGCCCGGAAAAATAACCCACACCTTCCAGAAAGATGCCTGTGGAGCCTTTGTCATGCAGGTGATTCAATGCAACATGTTGTGTTCATTAATAATAAAGCATTTTATTTTAAAGGGAAATTCAAAAACACGTCATAACGTCATGTTATTTTACCATCTGTCCAGATGGCCAAGATGACAGTGAAGGAATTTCCCAAAATTCCACAGACGTTTCACATCAAGTCATCAAAACAATGTCTTCAACATCTACGGAGAGACATGGCAGAAGAAATTCTCAGAGGATCAGGTATTAGCCAAAAATATGAAATGAATATATGGACGGCTTCCTGTAAATTGAACCTGTTATTTTTTCAGTTTCAAAGGATGACTTCTGTTCCTTCTGTGGAACTGAGGACCTGCCCACAACTGCTGTTGATGCTGTTTGGGTGAGGCTACATGAGGAATAGTTTTGAAACTCCAGAAGATAATCTGAATAGTAGATAATATATAGATCATCTGGAGTTAGATTTCAGGAACAACATAAAAGTAATGACATTTTGTATATTTTTATGCATTACAGGTTTCCTTTTGTTTTTCTTATAATTTGTTAAAGTTTTAGCACAGTACAGATAAACCCGAATAACAACAAGTATTTATATATACTGTATATAAAATAAAAAAGTATAATCTCTATAAAATATAAATGAATATGCCTGCTTTACAAGTGTCCTACACTTTACATTTTCTTAATATCTTTGTTGTATTTGTCCCCATGTAGATTCAGTGTGAAACTTGTGGGAGATGGTTTCACACGCAGTGCCTCGGGATGCCTGCTGCACGAATACCCAAAACAAAGACCCCGTGGTATTGTGTGTTTTGTGTATCCTCCCAAACTAAAGAGGCGAAAGGTGAGTTTGTGTAACTTTTACCAGAGGTACCAGGATTTGGGGAGGTAAGGCTTGTAGTTTGAACTACTACCACAGTAGAAGTAGTGCGCATACAAACGGCATGTGGGGGAAAAATCCAGCTCAGCCAGTGATTTGAAATCGGCAAAATTAAAGCTGAATTTTGTACAAAACAAACAAAAATCCAGAAAAAAGCTTTGCTAAAGATTTTGGGCAACTGAAGTAATGATTAATAATCACCTGTCCATAGTTTTAAATTGTTATATTCTTAATTAAGATGTTAAATATATTTTCAATTACAGATTAAAGTAGTCACAGATGTTCATGATGCTTTCCATGTCTGACATTAGATTGTAGATTTGTTCATTAATATTGTACAGTAGGTGAAAAGCCTGAAATGTTTTATTTTTCAATGTTAACTTTATTGTGTCACAGTCTGCTCCATCATTCACCAGTAGTTTTCCATTCACCTGTCTCACCTGTTAACCACACCCACGTTTTTGCTCACTGTCTTTCTCTTCTGCACCCATTAGCTTTACTGCCAGTATTTAAACCCTCACCAGACACACACCCGTTGCCAGATCGTACTTTGCCTTCATGCTAGTCTTTCACGCGTTTGTTACTAGATTGCCTACCCGGTTCCGACCCTGCCTGTCCCCGACCTGCCTGCTCTGCCTGATCCCTGATCCTGCCTGTCCTTGGACTATCCTGCCTTGCCTGCTGTCTGACCCTGCCTGTACCTCCGTTGACCGCCTCGCCAGCTCCCTGACCCTCTGCCCGGCCCTGACTCACCTTCTGCCCGCTGTCCTCTGGTTCGTTTGCCTGCACATCATCTGGCTGATACTGTTCTGTTATCCCTCTGCTCTGGTATTATGAATTATAAAGTTCATTACCAATACTCCTTGGTTTTGTTTCTCGAGTGCTGCATTTGGGTCCTTCATAAGATTGTGACCATTTTACTGTTTCATAGCTAATGAAAAAGTTGTTTCATGTCTTAATTTATATATAACATACTGTGTATACAATGTGTAACATTGTATATACAGTATGTTATAATACATTATAAATCTTCCCCAAAATTATTCCAAACCATATTCTTCCAAACTCTCTGCTGTAGTCCGACCACCAGGAGACTATTGATGTGTGTAGTGAGTTTGGTAGAAATATACTGTATAATAGTAACGTTATTGAATATTATTGGATATTATTGTATTCTCTTTTTTCGGAGTTGCACTTTGCAGACGGTCCCTGAGCACTCATTTATTTTCCGGCTGCAGATAGAGACCAATGTAATGTCTCCAGTTTGGAGGACGGCACGTATTGGCTTTTTTTTTTATCAAAATGTGATTGTAGTTCGTTGTCAACCTTACCACGGTACTTAGGAGACGTACTTTGTGTCTGAACAACGTTTTGTTCATGAGTTATTGATCCGTGAAATCTGGATCTGCCAATATCGTTCCAACTTTACTCAACTGTCTGAGTTGGCAGAGGCTGTCAAAACCGCCGCCGCCGGCATCGTTGAACCGAAACAGGCTGGTTCCGACTGCATGGAGGTTTGTTGTCGGGACATTGTGACGGGCAAATAAAAGCTTATTTGGGCAAAGAGAAAGGTACTTCAATGCAGAATGGTACACAAACAGAGAGTGGTTAATTATTTGCAAAACCACTAAACGAGCCTTCTGTGAAATATGCAGATGTGCTGGTGTCAAACGGCTTGTAACTTTCTCCAAATGTGGAGATGACAGCTTTGTAAATACCGAGTTAATAACTGGAACTTTTCACAGAGCTTACTTCAGTCAAACACCAGTCAACATTCAGTTTGTCAAACAAGAGCGTAGCAGGAAAAAAGAAGAGATGGAATGAGCAACTGCGCTGTCATATGTGTGGGCTGGACCTGTGTAGTTTAATTTACAGGAAAGGAGTGAGCAGAGGGTTGAGTTGTCCATTCTCGTTCTGTTTTCTCTGACTATCTTCCTCCTGAAGACCCTCTCAGACTTTCATTTGCTCGCGCTACTAAAGAGACACGTTACCATGGAAACCAAACAATGGTGTAGCTGTATTGAAGTCCGAGTGGAAACAGTAACATTAGGTGCGTTATGTTAGAATGAAACAAGTCAGATTTAGTCAGAAATCGGGAGAAATGCGGGATAAATATGACCCCGGGAGACTCCCGAAAATCGGTAGGGTTGGCAAGTAGGCTATGTCACATACACACAGACTTTTTGGCCCCGCCACTTCTGAAATGAATCCGGCGCCGCTGGTGTGTATGTGACTGTCTTCCCCTAACCCCTGCTGTGGACCAGGGCTACATCAAATCTTATTTTAGCCCCACCTCTCTACTATATTAAAAGTCACCATACAAACTTTATTGTCCTATATAAATTAGATTTGTGTTAATTAGTATACTAGCTATGAGGGAGTCTCTGTCTACATTGCAAGGATTAGACCGATTGGTTGTAATTTGTTGAGCCATTGATCTGGCTAAGGGTTTATAAGGAGATCTAATTTCTACAGCAAGAGAAAGGTGATGATGAACCATCCTGGCATTTCTTCTCTGCGTTTTCCCGACCTGGATCTGATCCTGAAAAACTATGGTAAGTACTTCATATAATTATTAAATGTTGTATGTTGTGTGTTAAACAACCTCTGTGTATATATTGTATTTATTGTGTATTAGCACTATGATTCATAATGGTTTTTAAGTTTTGGGGAGACTGTTAACTAATGCTGAAGTACTTTAGTTTATAAAGGGATGGAGTCTGTGTGGGTGTGTGTGTGTGTGTGTGTGTGTGTGTGTGTGTGTGTGTGTGTGTGTGTGTGTGTGTGTGTGTGTGTGTGTGTGTGTGTGTGTGTGTGTGTGTGTGTGTGTGTGTGTGACTGTGTGATCCTGTCCTCCTCCACCCTTCCTGCCATCTTATCAGTAGACAGAGGGGGCTGGGATTTAAAAACAGTTACCTTACACTTGTATTGTTCTCTCTAAAACACAGTGTCAGTAATGTTGGGGGAGACTGTCTCCCCCCCTTCCTGCCACCGTTTTGTTGTTGTAATGCCAGTAGACAGAGTGGTGGAATTAGTTTAAAACAGTCACCTTACACTTTAGTTGTCCTCTCTAAATTAGATTTAAGGTTTTTAAAATGATTAGTGTTAATTAAGGGCTATTGTTATTTTGGTTTATAAGGGGATAGGAGTTCAACTGTAAAAATGCACAGGATCATTCTAAGGGGAAAATAATGCTGCAATTTTAGATGCGGATTTTGTTAAACTAATACGTTTGCGCTGTGGACCAACACTATACATTAACGGGGAAGGGGGTAGCAATAAAAATAACACCATTAAACAGTTACACAACATAACAGAAATAATATCGATAGCAGCGTCCCTAGCAACCACCTTGGTAACAATGAAAACGTTGTATCGACACAATTTCCTGAAGTAATCTTCGTAATAACTAGCAAACTAAAGATCATGTACATCCACTGCACACATAGTCTGAAATAACAACTCATATTTCTCGCATCAAATGGTAAGTAAAAAAAGTCACAGTTTGTCGTAAAACTGTTGAAATATAAGACTATGAAAAATACGCAACTAGAAAGACTACAAATCCCAGAATCCCGGTCCCGCATGCTGGCTCTTACGGAACCAACTAACTCCCCTTTTGTGTATGTAGCTCTCAACATGCCCCGACTTGTAGTGATTTTCACCTCTTTTAATACTTTTCGTCTCATTCTGAAAGAAAGAAGTGAAATGTGCCAACGTGACGGCCATCTTGGTGTGTGGTGCGAGACGGGAGATGTAGTTCATTGAGCGGTTACTTCACAGTTTTACAACACATTTTTATTTTTTTGAGTTGCAAAATTATCTTTTAAATCAAAAAACATCTATGTGTAATTCGTGGCACAATTCAAACGGGATCGAAAGATAATCTTTCTCTCCCCATTGACTTCAACACGTAATTTTTCCGAAATTAGGTCCCATGGAGGTCCCACGGAATGGGAGGGACTTCGTCTCTCTATTCAGATTCAGACGCACGTTTTTACACTGCATTGTTGTCTAAGAAAACATATTCCTGTAAGTGTTTCTATGCTCTGTTGTTTCAACATTGTTAATGAAGAGTATGTGTGAGGGATACATTGTTAAATGGTGGAAATATTGCTGTGAATTCATAGTTGCAACGATGTATGCTAACCACTAGCCTTTCAATGTAATTTCCCATCGGGGTTAGCATGAAGCTAACGCATGGTTTATAATATGGTTGTTAACACACGCGGGAAATGTATGATATGTTAAATGATTGCTATGCTTGAAATGAATGCACATTTTCTTCCAGTCCAGTTTTACAGTGCTTTCTGAGTAACATTTTAAAACAGAACTTCTGAAGCAGAGTTTTCTTCCTGTTGTCTGTGCAGCCACGGGAGCGGGGGCAGAATAGTGTCCTTTAAAAGTGTCTACTGTTTCATGTTTTGTAGTAGCCTTAGTGTAAAACTGTTTTATTGAATAAGAATTGCATTTGATGATACTTAATAATTATATTTAAATATTATATACATATTTATTAAATGAAAGATAAGAAAAGCAAGTAAAAACAACCTGAAAAGCCAAATATTTTTTACTGGAGATTTGTAATAAGATAAAAATGTAATATTAAGTAAAATCTACTATACAATAGTAAAGGGGACATATCATGCTATATTTGAACAACATATTGTAGGGCCATACCTATATAAATATAGTTGTTTTTTTCAAAATACCAAACAGATCCTGCATTTTAGCCATGCCTCATTTCGCTCCATTTGCTCTTTCCAGCCCTGCTTTTGCAAGGGGCTGATTATGTGAGCTGCAGCTGACCACGCCCCCCTGCAGGAGAGGGGAACATGCTTTGAGATCAGCTGGGCTGTCAAAAGAGAGGGAGAAAAAGAGATCTCCGTCCTCCGTGTTTTATTGTTATAGAAGTAAGAAGAGAAGTAATGGGGCAGAAACCCTCCTTTTTACGCAGCGGTCCAGACATAGACATCAAACGGCGACACATATTCAGTTGCCAGTTTCTTTGGCATTAGGGCAGGGATATCTAGATACTTTCCAAGGTTTGACATAATGAATTGTGCTACTTTTAAAGCAAGCAACGATGTTTTCAAATCTGTAATCAAAAAGCTCCTCAAAAACGCTATCAAAGCAGTTCCTGCCGTTGCTACGTTAGTTCAAGCAGTAACAACGGACTATTTTTGTTAACGGATGCATGTCAATTTAAATCAATACATACAACCATTTTTTAAATCAATAAAATCATTTTCTAAATCCATAAAAGCATTTCAATTAATATTGGGAGTCAAATCGTTACTTTGTTGAGAATGTGGCCATGTAATAAGCGGGATTATTACATATGATTATATAGAGTCATTATTCATTTGTTTTAAAGCAGGAGGCGCAAACGCTTGCCTCGGGGAGGGAGAAAAGGAGCCACAGCGGAGAATAAACAGAAGGGCAACCATGGCAACCATGCAAGGGAAGTCTTCTTTTCTGCTTTTGTGGCAGACTACAGCGCTACTTACAGGCCTGGCATATGTACTACAGCATCTCCAGCGCTTTCGAGCAGCAATGGCCGGCCGTGGCACAACCTCTCATTCCCGATAGGTCGAGAATTGACCACTAAGTGGAGCACCACTTTTGTGACGTAGAAAATAATTCAAATCTGGATCAGTCTGTATCAGATCCGTTGCAGCCCCGTTTTTAGAGGTTTGGGTATAGAAGAAAAGAGAGAGGGTTGTATTTTCTGACACTTGGTGAGTTCCCTGACACACCGGGCACACATATTCATGTATAAAAGACGTACAAGAGTGCAACTGAGTGTGACAGTAAAGTTTACTTAAAGGTGGGGTAGGTAATTTTGGAGAAACCAGCTCGAGTGCGCTAGAATTGAAAATACACAGCCATAAAAAATCGGCCACTTCCTCACAGAGCCCCTCCTCCAACACACACGAATGCACACATGACCAATGTGGGCACGAGATAAGTTAGTGCACAGATGGAAGGCTGACAGGCAGGTAGGCCATCCAGTTATTTTAGCCGGGCCGTCTCTAATGATTGGTCGTGCTTTTTACAGTACTGCGGCTTCCACAGATGACATTGCTTTATGGATTTATTGTCAAAGCTCTTCAGATATTCATTGCTATCAGGATGTTAAGAGCATTCCATGGAATAACAAAAAGTGTATCTCGAGCCGATTTCTCAAACTTACCTACCCCACCTTCAAGTGCCTTTAGTAACAACACTTCTTAACTGTAGTGTGTCTCTCCCCTGGATATTAGACTGCTATTTTAATTTTATTAACTGCTTAAATCGTGACGTGATGTTTACAGTGAAAACAGCTGCTGAGGTCAGTGCAGAAAGTAGTGCATAATATATATCACTCAATTATAATTACACTCTTTATTTGAAGGCTTTAGTAGATATCTACAAACAAAGAGTAGATCGTTTTCTACTTTTACTCAAGTACAAGATATGAGTAATTCTACTTTTAATCAAGTAGGCCTACAATTAGTAAAGCAGTAAGGATTGCCTTGAATCTCTCAGTCAGAGCTGGTTGATGTTGCTGGAAGAAGAGAGGTTTGGCGCCCTCTGCTGGTTTCTTTTCAGGTATGGACACACGAAAATGTCAGTTGCAGTTGGTTTGGCTTTTATGAAGCAGGCATGTAAACGGTTACGTCATGACGCAAACGAGGCAATGGCGCAGTACCACCCCGGCTCTGTGTGGTGTGAACAAAGCGGGAGCAGAAAAGGGAAACCGGAGCTGAACCAGAAAAGCTCTAGCACGGAGCGAGAACGGGAAAAGCGCTGGTGTGAAAGCCGCAAGTGGGATAGTTTTAAAATCCGAATCTATTGATTGGATGACGTAGGTTTAATTGGCTCAAGTGGTGCAAACATGAACACAGTAAAATAGATTATATTTACACTACCAGTCAAAAGTTTAGACAAACATTCTCATTAGAAGTTTTTTTATTTATTTTTAATTGTTTCTACTTTGTAGATGTATAATGAAGACATCAAAACTGTAAAAGAACACATATGTAATTATCTAGTAACATTTTCAAATCCAGAACTTGATTTATATTTTGCTGGTTAAGTGAGCCTTGAATTCTGAATAAATCACCAACAGTGACCCCAGCAAAAATGTTGCGATGGGGGGGGGGGGGGGTCATATTTTAGTAACACTGTATATTAAGGTACTCAAATTAACCATCAACTAGTTGTTAATTAACATGCATATTAGCAGTATATTGTCACTTGATTACTCATTATAAAACACTAATGCCTTATTCTACAAGTAATATGCCATTAGTTGAGAGTTTTTCCTCAATAACAAAATGTTAATCAGCGTGAACATTTTTTGTTGCTAATGCTAAATGTTGGCCATGTATGCTTAAAGAATTGCTTAATTTATACATTGTTGATGAAAATAGTTTCCAGAAAGTTATTCCACCACAAGCAATTGAAATAATGATTTTATAATTTAACTTATTTTATAGGTGTTCAGAGACTTAAACTGTTGGAACAACACACTTTTTGTTGTTTGATACCTAATTGTGTGCTGGAATCCTTCAATGGGAACAAACCAGGCCAAACACACTGAGTTAAACATTAAAATTTGAGTGACACAATTCATCCAGCAGTCAGCAGCCCTAAATAAGGGAATGACATGGATATAATGTGCTGAAAAACACAACAAATATGCAGGGATGTGCGTCTGTTTCTAAGTCCTTTTTTAGTTTGGTACATTCTGATAATTTAAACAAAAGAGAACAGGATCAAACTGAAAAGATTGTGAATATTTTCTAGATACATTCATCATTGGTTCCTTTAGACCAGAACAGACTGCCAACTCAAAAGGAACTATGAAAACATCCCAATCAAAGTTTAGAGTCACAACATTTGATTAACCAAACAGATTATTGGAGAAACTACTCAGCATATTAATGAACAGTGAAACTAAATGCCTTCAATGCAGCTAAACGAGGCTAGCATATATGGACATATATTATTTTATAATAGGAATAACAAGACTATTAGAAAACCATGGTTGAAACATAGCATAGTAGAACAATGATTTGAAGGACATCGGGAGAAACAGCATCTCTGAGGCCTTTTTTTGGCATAGTGTGAACGCTGGTTAGAACATAAAAAGATTTAGGAAAATACATGATGGGTTAGGGAGAAAATAGCATCTCCTCACACCAGTACGGTTTCTCTCCAGTGTGAACAAGTTGATGTGTTTTGAGAGCACCTGATGTCGTGAACGTTTGCCCACACTCTTCACAGCTGTAAGGTTCCTCTCCTGTGTGAATACGTTGATGTGTTTGGAGATTACTTGATCTAGTGAATATTTTTCCACACTCTTCACAGCTGTAAGGTTTCTCTCCTGTGTGAACACGTTGATGTGTTTTGAGTTCACCTGATGTCTTGAACGTTTTTCCACACTCTTCACAGCTGTACGGTTTCTCTCCAGTGTGAATACGTTGATGTGTTTGGAGATTACTTAATTGAGTGAACATTTGCCCACACTCTTCACAGCTGTACGGTTTATCTCCAGTGTGAATACGTTGATGTGTTTGGAGATGATGTGATCTGGTGAAAGTTTTCCCACACTCTTCACAGCTGTACGGTTTATCTCCTGTGTGAATACGTTGATGTGATTTGAGATCACCTGATCTGGTGAAAGTTTTCCCACACTCTTCACAGCTGTATGGTTTTTCTCCCGTGTGAATACGGTGATGTCTTTTGAGATGATATGATCCAGTGAATGTTTTCCCACACTCTTCACAGCTGTACGGTTTCTCTCCCGTGTGAATACGGTGATGTCTTTTGAGATCACCTGAGCTAGTGAACGTTTTCCCACACTGTTCACAACTGTACGGTTTTTCTCCTGTGTGAATACGCAGGTGGCGCTTTAAATCTCCAGATGTTGTAAAGGATTTGTCACATTGCTGACAGCTGTGACATCTCTCTCTTCCTTTCGGTTTCTAAAACAGACGGACAGAAAAAGAGAGAAAGTCAATCTAAAAAGCATGAATACATATAGAGTCAACAATAAAAACTCACTTAATACTTAAAGGTGGGGTAGGTCATTTTGGAGAAACCAGCTCAAATGCTCTAGAATTAGAAAATACACGGCCGGAAGAAATCTGCTACTTCCTTACAGAGCCCCTCCTCCAACACACACGAACGTGCACATGACAAATGAGGGCACAAGATAAGTTTGTGCACAGATGGAAGGCTGACAGGTAGGTAGGCCATCCAGTTACTTTAGCCGAGCCGGTTTCTCAAACTTACCTGTCCCACCTTTAATTCATATACAGTAAACAAAATACTACTTGTACTAACTGTTTGTATTTATTATATTTGTATTATATTTGATACAGTAATACGGCAACATTCTAACTACAGTATATACCAGAGGTGGGGGACTCGAGTCACATATTTTTAGACTTGAGACTTGATTAACATTGATAAAAGACTCAACACTCGACTTGACTTTGACTTGGTATTCATGACTTGAGACGGATTACTTGAAAGGACTTTACTTTTCAAAATAAAATATTTGCATTTGTATTGTACGAAGCCCCTAAAGGGCAATGGGAAAAAGCACACATTATTTGAGATATATTTCAAACTAGGACTTAATCTTAGGGACATTTCAGCCAGGGGTGTAGAGATATTTGTTTAAACACCGGATTGGCAAAACAAGAGAGTCTGTGAACCAGAGGAGGGAGTAAGTCCTACATGTGCAAGTCATGAGCAAGTCTCAAGTCTTGACCTACAAGTATCAAGCAAGTCCCAAGTCACTGTGATGAGAGTCAAGCAAGTCAAGTCAAGTCATTGCTCAGGTCAAGTAAGTCAAGTCATACAAAATTCTGATGAATAAGCCCAGTTTCCGCATTTAAATCAGTTAAAAGACAGTGGTTATGAAAATGGATTCAACCCACACTATGATCTTCATTACATACACAGTTAATCATTTGAAATCTAATTTAGACCGATGACAATCATATTAGATTCATATTAACCCTAGAACTGCAGACAATATAGCTAGGACTCAATCAAAAAGTCTGTTCAAAAAGGCAGAATTCCAGGTAAGAAAATCATATATGGCATTTACATATTTAATTTAAATGTCTGTTAACACTAGAACCGCCAACAGCGTCAGCACCTACATAGATATCATTTTCAAATCATTTAATTTGTTCCTCTTCATAATTTCCTTATAAACTAAGTAGGACGATTTAAAACTCACTTAATTGGGTTAATTTTGAAATTGCTTCAGTTTATCATCATAAAAGATCAAAAAGTTCAGATTCATTTTACAATAAATCAAAGAATGATGCACTTCTACAAACAAACTACTAAAAGTAGATGAACTACATCAAGGGTGCCCACACCTTTTTGGCTGGTGAGCTACTTTTGAAATGACCAGCTCACCGAGGTCTACCAACCAAAAATAAAATTCCAAATGGCAAGGGTTGCTGAATAACACGTTTTATTTATACATGGGATAACTACAATAGGGCTGCAACAAACGACTCATTTGATAATTGATTAATCTATCGATTAATGAAACGATTAATCGACTATTCAGACTATTACTGTATGCCTTGCACAATTTCTCAAACGCTCTTATTTAGCCATCAACTTTTAGATTTAGCTTAAGGTTGTTTTAGGCATGTGGAAACTAACAATGAAGACAATAAAGATAAATACTTGATTCAAAAATACATACATTATTAAATTAACAAATTGTGAACAAAATTAACATTGCTTTTTATTTAAATTAAATAAATAATATTTCACATCAAAAGAAACAACAATGTTTTAACACATTGTATTAAATAATCTGATGACAGAACTGTAAACAGAATAGCTGAAACTTTAACAAAATAAAGAGTAACTCAGTTACCTCTAATCATTAACCTATGTTTGTATAATTGTGTTAACTCCATGTGTTGCTGCTAGCATACGTAATACCTGACGTGGAAAAGTTACTCTTGGATGGGGGGGCTACAGAGCTACTAGAAAGACAGTCGAACCCGGTGCATTCCTCCGTCTGAATGTGGTGCACTTTTGCTAAATGTTTATACAAATTGCTCGTGTTACCGCCCTCACATGCTGAACACTCTTGGCAACGAGCATTGTCCACCTCAAGACGGGTAACATTTAACCACACCTTGGAACCCTTCTCTCCCCCATCCCCAACGTGTGTTGCTGCATGTAGCAGCCGAGTGTGTGTAAACTGCCCCGCCCCACTCGCACACGGGGAGAGAGAGATCTCGTCTCGATTGGAAAGATCAAAAATACACCGACCATAGACGCAATTTTTTGTCTTTTTGCATATTAGAAACGAGTTGGCAACACTAAGACTGTAAGATAATGTTTGTGTAGCAATAATACATGACCTTTCTCTTTCTCAACTCGCTACTCGGAGGGAAGTCGCTGTCATATGCCTTGTGAACACTCCGATAATGCCTCTCCACGTTACCTTTCTTTGGCAGAGCGACACTTGCTTTACAAATAAGGCAAATAACCTTTGAATGTGACATCACAACAAAATATTCTTCCTCCCGTTCTGGGTGGAAGTGGTATGTTTTTAGCTTTTTGCTCGGTCCCGCACTCATTTTGTTGTTTGTGTCTTTAACTTAATTTGAGTTTTCCCGGCACTTGACAGATTTTGTATCACTTTGCATTCTGGGTTAACAGACTGGAAAGCGATAGGTCTGTTTTTCTGTCAATCAAGTAAACTCCTGAATTAAGTGGCAGGGAGGAGGGATCAAAACCAGTTTTGTCTATTTTAACAGAGCTGGATTTTTTTTATGAATGACTCGCGATCTACCAGCATTGCCCCCGCGGTCGACGTACTGGGCACCTCTGAACTACATTATTCAAAAGTTTACAGTAACTTCTGATAATAACACAGGGGAAATAAAGGAGGCATCTCTTTTCCTCTCTCTCTCTCCCTCTCCTGACAGCCCGTCAGTATCAGGGTTAGTCAAAATGAATCCCTTGGCGGTTCTAGTGTTCATTTCCCGTTTTGTCTTCTCTTTGCAATTTGAAACCAAGTCTAACGTAGCATAAACTTAACGTTAGCTTTCTACAACACAACACAACATATGCACGTAGCCTACCTTTCTCTGTGAGTTTTTTTGTAGTGACGAATGAAGATGGATGTTGTGGTGGTCCTGTCACCGATCTTTATGCTCCAGACCCTGCATACCGCTGTTCATTTCTTGTTAGCTTCATCAACAACATAATCCTTGAATCCAAACTTGACTATTTTTGGAGTAACGCTAGCCACTGCCATGTTAACTGACACTCCTGCCTACTAGTGGGTTGCCAGTTTTGCGCGCATGGCGCTATAATCACATTTCGAAAAAAACTAAACGTAATATCTCAATACAAAAACAAACGCAAATATTGAATTTTAAAAAGTCAAGTCCTTTCAAGTCATCTGTCTCAAGCTTAAGTCAAGTCTCAAGTCATGAATACCAAGTCAAAGTCAAGTCAAGTCTTTTATCAATGTTAGTCAAGCAAGTCTGAAGTCCAAAAATAGTCGGACTCGAGTCGGACTCTAGTCAAGTCATGTGACTCGAGTCACCACCTCTGCTGTGAACCAGTCTGCCTTGATCTATGAATTCATGTCTGTGACTCTCACATTATCTGCTGCCCACAGCTGTTTTATAGAAGGAAAACCTCCTTCACTTCATGAAATCTCTGCAGCAGCAGGAGGCAGTAACGTGCTACTGAGCAGAATCTGAGAAGAGCAGCACCAGCTGCACAGAGCTGTGCCTTTTACTGTTTACTTCACTGTGTTTACCTTCATTAGAACAGCTAAAGAGCAACCGCAGGCTGCAAAGCTTTAGCCACAAAAAAAACAATCTGCTTAGGGATGGACTTGGTACTGGCATCATGTTTTTCTTCTCACTCTAGGGGGGTTATGGTGATGCTTCACAAGTCTGTTCCATTCCGAGTGAACAATATTATATCTGATACAGCAGGAACATATTTGGTGATACAAGGCACCTTGGTGAATGTCTATGGCCCAAATGACGACAGTCTCGCTTTTTTTTCAATTTGTAATGGTTGCATCCCTCCCAGGCAAAGTAATGATGGCAGGTGACTTCAACTGCACTCTATCCCAAAACTCGATCGTTCATCTGTGTTGAAATTAGAAATGAACAGTGGGCAATAACTACAGATCCGTTGGAAATTAATATTTGTTTCGTTCTATAAGAGGCTTTATCAATCTGATTATCCATTGAATTCGGGAAGTCAAAGCACTTTCCTAGATGGGCTGTCTGTTCCCAATATTTCTGTAGAAACAAAACTCGCAATGAATAGGGAACTGAACTTTGAAGATATTTCCAATGCCATTCTTAACATGAAAGGTGGTAAGGCCTCAGGACCTGACGGGATCCCAATTTACATGTATACATTTTTCAATGCAAAATTGAGAGCCCCATTGTTAAACATGTATGCATGGAATCATTCGAGCAGGGCAGCCTCCCCCCTTCGCAACAAAGTGCCTTAATCTTATGACGTCGGCATGACTGGCGGAAGTTACACTTATAAACCTTATAAACCTATGAGGACACAGGTGTGTAATGTACATGTTGAGGATGGAAAGTCAATAGGCGGCGTCAGGGGGGCGCTAGGGGCTGCTGCAGCTCCCCTAAGATAGCCATAGCTCCCCCTAAGCAGCCCCAAGAAATGTATGTCTTTTAAAAATGTTATGTGTGAAATTCATAATTGGAAAAAGGATTGATTCGAAAACAACATGCTACAGTACAGTACAAGTACCTCTGGGTCTCTGTTTCATTCAAGCTCGGCTTGAACCATTTTGTGTGCGTGCGCGAGAGAGCGCACGGGTACCGGAGATTGTTGTTGTTAGCATCTGGTGCTAGCTAGCTACGCTAATGGATATAAGGAGCTTTTTCAACAACAAGGTGGAGGGAGAACCCTTGCCTGTCTGACTGAGAGGTTCAGATAACCTCAGCTCAGGACTCTCTCAGTGTTTAGATAGTTACATTTAGTCCAAGAGGCACACATTTATATGATCATTATAGGTATAAAAAAATAAGAGAATAAATGAAAAACAGGTATAAAATACTATGACAGTAAAACAAGAATACAGTTTAAAAGGTGAGATATTTGTAAAATATCCACAAAGAATAAGAAAATCTGCTTACAGTTCTGTTTCATATGGGTGTTGAGAGATGTATCCATATATCTCTTAATTTTGCTCTCAAAGTACACCAGATTGATGCATTTAACTTTAATATATTTTTTTAAATCTTCCCGGGGGAGCATGCCCCCTGACCCTCCTAGAGGAGGTTAGGTCCACACACCTATAAAAATAGCACTTTACCCCTGCTTACGTATGGCGTATGGTATTGCGTGAGCTGATTATCGAGCCTTCATTGTAACAGTCGCGGATATACTGGGTATGTGCGTGGGCATTATTGCAGTACAAAGTTCACCTGTAGCGACCGGTACATTAATGGGAAACCCTAAATGTTTGAGCAGCCTCTATGAAACGTCAAGCTACCCCACGGCACCCCCAAAAGAAAATCTCTGGCCCCGCGACTGAGCCTGCAACCCCGTTTTGAAGAAATGTGCAGTGCAAAACAGGCTCATTGCAGCCACCTGTGATAAGACACACTTTGTTTGCCAAATATCAGCATTTTCTATCTTTTCATTTTTTTTCACAGATTGCAAAGTGGCAAAGTATTATAACTTATTGTTCTAGCAAAGGGATTGCAAAATTGTATTATGTATTTATTTTTTTGAGCACAGACTTATAGAGCATTGTTTTATTATCAATGTCTGCCAAGTGATATTTTAATATAATGAAAATAATAATAATTTTTAAAAGGAATGCTCACGTTCATAATGATGTATTTTTATAAATGTTAACTTGGCCCATTACGTGACTATTTGTGTTGGGGGGGCCCGACATTTTTTTCCCTCCAGACGGAAAAAGTTTGAGAACCACTGGGTTAGGGAAAGAAAAATGGTTAACCTATGCCTTCTACAAGCCAGGCGCTCAATTGCTTTGTGTTGGGAAAATGTTGGTTGCCCCTCACTGGACCACAGGTTAAACAATTTAACTTTGAGTCTGGATCTTGAGAAACTCACACATATACTAAGGAAGAAAGCTTCTGAATTTTACACCATTTTGGAATTGTTTTTGGAATTTATAAAAAGTGGGGACATTGCAGAAGCGATGGAAGGTTAAAGTGAACAAAACTACTACTGCTGCTGAGGAAATGTTGAATTTGGTTAATCTATTTGGAGAACTGTAAGCTGTACTCTGCTCTGTTTGTGGATCTGCTTTTATTGTATTTTTGTTGAAGTTGCTAATGTAATTATATTCTTGGTCTGTATTTTAAACTGATTGATGATTCTAGTATCTGCACACTTTTAAAAAATTGCATTATTTTGTATTCTGCCATATGTCTGATGTTGGGGAATGTTCGGTTGTGTTTGTGTAATTTCATAAATGTAAAAGATCAATAAATATGTGTTTACATTTTGTTCTAATCAGAGTAAGTAGTAATGTTCTAACCTATATCTAACCATATTGTGCATTACTATTGTATTTTCTAAACAGGTTGTGATCTTTCATTTGGGGATAACAATGTTAGAAATATATTGTGATGAAGTGCACACTGACCTGAGCTCCAGGGGTCTTCTTGTTCTCCTCCATGCTGCTCTCAGTGCTCCTTCTCCGGCTGGGTCTCTGAAATAAACAACACAACTCCAGCTGACACAAGACAACTCAATACAACCGACAGACACAACAAGACAAATCTACAGCAGAGGTTGAGAAGTAACAAAGTACATGTACTCAATTACTGTACTTAAGTACTATTTAGAGGTACTTGTACTTTACAATTGAAAAGGAATCTAACTTCGATACAACCAATGTTAATATCTAGGTCGTCTCCGATACCGAACTCAGATGCTGATAAGGCTCCGGAAAACGGCCGTCCTATCTTTAGGACTAACCCCCAGAATCGAAATGCAAGATCACCGTAATCTGCTTAGGGGGGCAGCTAACAGCGTGGCCTCTGACACCAGCTGCCCGTCGTATCACTTATTTCAGGCACTAAAGCATCAGATGTCTGACCGCCAGGATAGCAAAACGGAGTTTGTAGTGCAGTAGGTGTTGGTGGGCTGGTAAGAAACCCGGAGCAGTATCTAAACTGCCCCTGGAGGAAAAAACCCTGTGTGGTTGGGAGACTCCCTGGTAATTAGGGCAGCTTCAGGACCCACAATCCCTAACCCCCTCTTTTAACCAGTTATGCCAATTAAACAATGCACATGTAATATCAAACATAGCCAGAGTCAAATACTGATATACAGCAGTGATATTACCACATCAGCAGAGCACATGTCATATTTCAGCATCAATCAAAACCACATCAACCACAGTAACCAATATAAAATTACAGTTTAACCTTAGCAGGGTTTCTATTTCCCAATTTCAAGTCCAAATGATCAACTAGAGTCAGCCTTTTTCAAGGAAGGGTGTTCTTACCTTACTGTAAGACCAAGCAGATACCTTCAGAGAACAGGAATTGGGTCGCAATGTACAAAGTACAAACCGGTTTTATTGGGTTTTTAACAAATATAGAGGATTTACAAGATCCAAAAAAATAACAACAATTTTACAAGGACACAAGGTCAAAGTACAAAAGCAACAGGTTCCCAAGTGAACCCCCTAGAGCCCTAAAAAAGCCCAAGCCCAAATTCAAGCCTCAAAAAAGTCCCCCAAGCTCCCCCGTTTCTCTTCACTCATCTTTTATAGCCTCTTCCCTCCTCCCTCTCTACATCAGATGGTTTCCCCTTTTCTATCTTTGAGTGAGAAGGAGGTCGCATAGGTTCAATTCTTACTCAGTGAATCAATTAAAAATGTAAAGTTAAAATTAAACAAATGAAGACTATAGTAATGATATGCAAATTTAACAAAAGGGAATATGAAATGTGTTGTGAAAGCAAAACACATTTTGAATGTCATGTTTTGAATTGAGAATTCTTTTAACTTCAATTGAAAATATGCACATTTCATTTATTAACAGAAACAACCTGAACAAAAATGTCTCTAAGATGTGTTGCTTCTGGATGTTGGACCGAAAATCATCAAGTCTGTACACAGTTCCCTCTCATCCTGTGTGCATTGTTGTCCTCAATAGTTGTAACCGTTGTCAAGGTGTCAAAAACCACAACGCCTTCCTAGAATTGTGGTTTGAACTTTTATGCTTTGCTTGCACTTTCTAAAATGGATAATGTACATAGGTCAAGAGTTCAGGATGTTCCGTCTAGTTTCACATGTCTGGTAAAACATTATTGAATACCTTTAGTTACCCCACACACACACACACACACACACACATTGATAAAACACTGCCATTAAACACACTTATCTCCCTTTAATCAATGCCTTTACTTATGTTTATCGATTAGCAACGTGGTATAAAGGC
Source organism: Harpagifer antarcticus (assembly GCA_902827135.1). NCBI lineage: Eukaryota > Metazoa > Chordata > Actinopteri > Perciformes > Harpagiferidae > Harpagifer > Harpagifer antarcticus. Next base: position 1,312,460 of record CADEHL010001070.1, read on the forward strand.
TATGAACAAAGAACGGGAGGCCACAAAAACACGGTTTAACGGATAAAAACACGGATAAATCACCCTAAAAGGATAAACTACCTGTTTGTATGTGTAAAGTCTCTTAAACACATTACATTCGGTATAAAATCTGCGTCAACGTCTGTTAGCAACCTCTAGCTTCTGAGGACCGGAAGCTAGAAACGGACAGCCGCAATGCATCATGGGATTTTAGTTTTTCTTTTAAACATAAATGCACTGCCTCCCTGTGGTGAAAAACGGTATTCAAATAAATATGAATTACAACAATAATAATAATATATATAATAATAATAATAATAATAATATATAAATATGGGACTGGTATGGCGGATTTTATGAATTTTATGGAAAAATGTTTGTGATCATACATTTGATTTCCATCATATAGGTTTTGATAATGATTGATCATTAAATTGTTATCAAAGCTGGTAAAGGTGCAGCTAGTTTGATTGCCTTTGTATACTGGAGAGTAGCTTGTGAATTTACTCCAGCGCCCTTTCTCATTTCATCAAATCCCACTCCTCGACTCCTCGGTCCTCCGGTAGTGACCCGGAAATTAATTTTAGCGCGCCATGTTGAAGGACATTTCGGCCCATTCCCAAGCCGCCCCCTACACCCTACCCCTCCGTTTGCGCGTTCACGTGGAGGGTCCGCCATATTGAGGGCTGTTCCAAAGCAACGAGTGTGGAGGGGGAGTGGGCTATCAAGCCCTCAAACAGCGAGTCTGCAGCGGTGCTGACTTGAGACCGGTCTCTACCTGACCGGAGTCACGCTGTGTGTGTCCTCAGGAAACAAGCTGTTAACAAGTAGTTCCAGCAAACATCCACTGATAAACTGCGATGTTAACAACCTCATGATGACCTCATATGTTTTTAACTTAGGATCATACCTGATCATACCCATACTAAACCTGTGTTTAGTCTAGAAAAAGGTAAATGTGTGCATTTTATTATAAAGTTGTGTATATTTACAGACCGTTGCAAAAACTAAGAAGCTTATAAACATCAGGTTTAAAACTAAAAGAGCTTTTGAAACACAATGAAAGATGTTTGGAGTTTTATTTGAGTTATGCATTTAACTTTTTGTCTAAGAGATGCTGATTTGAAACCGTTGTTACATACAGTTACGGCATTTCCTGTTTTGCCGGAGAGAGGGGAGAGAGGGGAGAGAGGGGAGAGAGGGGAGAGAGGGGGAGAGAGGGGAGAGAGGGGAGAGAGGGGAGAGAGGTGAGAGAGGGGAGAGAGGGGAGAGAGGGGAGGCCGTTCCCAAAGCTTGCTGCTTGTGTTTACTCCCTCCACCCTGACAGGAGGAGCCTCGTTGAGCTGCGAGTGTGGCTACAGACGGAGTTCACTCCGTCACGGAGGGGTAGGGCCGAGGGAAGTGGTTTGAGATTGGGCCTTCATTTCTCTAAATGCACTTCGAGGACCGAGGATCGAGCGTCGAGGAGGCTCTCTGGAGGAGCTATAACCGAAGATACACTGATGGGTCCTCCACGGTCCTCCACGGCTACTTCGTGGATGCATTTCCGGGAACAGAGATGTTTCAAAGCGTCGTGACGCAGGGCCGGACTTATCTCAGCCAATGACAGCTCTGCATGCATCCCCTGGATATAATTGTATTAACTGCTCTCATCGCAACGCGATGTTTACAGAGAGAACAGCAGTGTGTAAAATATATATCACTCAGTATAACAGGCCTACATTACTCTCTTTATTTGCTGTAGTTTAGTAGATAACTACAAATAAAGAGTCGATATTTTTCTAAAAACCATTTAGTGCTTCACATAATAAAATACACAACGGCTGTAGCCTGATTATATGCTTTAGGAGCTGTAGGTCCGTGTGGTACAGTGTGTAGGTCCGTGTGGTACAGTGTGTAGGTGTGTGTGTTGTACAGTGCGTAGATGCAGCGGACAGACAGGTCTCAGTTGGTTTGGTGTCCTCTGCTTACTTGTTTTAATACTTGTAAATAAAACTTTTGGGCCATAATTTATTTCCCTCATTGTAGCGACCAGACTACCAGTCTCTGATAGTGTTACATTATTATGAGAGTGCTCTGTTTGATTCTGAAATGGTTTTATATATATATATATATATGTGTGTGTGTGTGTGTGTGTGTGTGTGTGTGTGTGTGTGTGTGTGTGTGTGTGTGTGTGTGTCCGCATCTGTAGCCTGTTATTGTCTCATTATACCACACTGTGAATAAAAATAAATATATAAGTCGTCATGAACACACCTGTCCATCAGACAGAGGGCTGCTGTGCCTCCTGTCATCATTAATGGACGTCTCTTTAAAATGACCGCTCAGAGGAGAGGATTTCTCATTTCTCTAACCGCCTGCTGCTTCCCCTCCTCTCTCCTCGTCTCCCCTCCTCGACTCCTCCGTTCGCATCTCCTGTGGGCGGGACTAAGTATCGAGGATAGGAGTCGAGGAGGGGAGTTAGAGAAATGAGAAAGGCCCAGGTGGAACTAAAAGTCTGATTTAAGTGTCCCTTAGTAAAAGTAGAAGTACTCAGTTACTCAGGTAAAAGTAGAAAAGTATTATCATCAAAATATAGTTAAAGTATCGACAGTGAAAGTAGTCGTTGTGCAGATTGGTGCATTTCAGAATAATATATATGATATGTTTTAGAATTATTGATCATTAGAGTGTTATCAAAGCTGGAAAAGGTGCAGCTAGTTTTAATGACTTTGTATACTGCAGGGTAGCACACAAGTGTTGCCTCGGCCCAACGTCACGCCAAACCTGTTCCCGAACCACTGAGATAAACTCGTCTGACTGATGAAGACCACCACTCTCTCTGAGCGAGAGCAAAGAGGAGGAGAGAACATCTTTGTATGCAAATCAACCCTCCACCTTCACCGACGCTGGGAAAAACACGCCGACATCAAAGGCAGCGGCTGAGGACTGCAGGAGAAGCAGCAGCTAAATGCTCGTTAGCTTAAATCCTGCAGGGAACCCCACCTCAACACCTACACAGACACATGAATAACGTATAGGAATCACAATGATATCAATTTACTGTGTGCGGTATCATCATCGAGAAATATGTGTTTATGTTATGTAGTGTCTCTACTTTAAAGAGTCCCCTCCTGCTGATGTTCAGGTGTATATCAGTATGTAGTGTCTCTACTTTAAAGAGTCCTCTCCTGCTGATGTTCAGGTGTATATCAGTTTGTAGTGTCTCGACTTTAAAGAGTCCTCTCCTGCTGATGTTCAGGTGTATATCAGTATGTAGTGTCTCTACTTTAAAGAGTCCTCTCCTGCTGATGTTAGTCCTCTCCTGCTGATGTTCAGGTGTATATCAGTATGAAGTGTCTATAATTTAAAGAGTCCTCTCCTGCTGATGTTCAGGTGTATAATTGATACTGATTCTTAAATCATGAGCTGCAGTCCTGCTCTGTTTGATAAAAACAGTTGTTTGAAACAGTTGCACAAATGCAAACACATGCACACAAAACAAAGCAGCATGAAACACAACAAGAGTTATATGAGGGAATTAAACCATACTTCACTACAATGAACTGGATTCTGATTTTAAAACGGGGTTTGTCAAACAGAGCACATGGTGTAGTCCTAAACGATAGCTGGGGATTCTGGGTAGTGTAGTGTCTTCTGCCATCCTTTACTCCGAAAAGATATTTGTTTCTCCGAATCGAAGGGGAAAAATACAAAAGCATTGCACACAATTTAAACCCATCAATGTTGTGTAATGAACAAGGATAATCTGGTGTTTTTAGTTGATGAGTAGTGCAGATATCGCTGTAAAATCAATCCACAGTAAGGAGAATACTTACTTCCGGGTGTACAATTCTCCGTTATCCAATGGGAATGGACGCTCACATTGCCTTTAAGGGCAGCTGACACAAACGAATGCCGTGCTTCCATAAGCGTCAAATCCCGCCGCAGATGGGAATACATTGCAATCAGTTGAAAGCTATTTGCGTCCCTTTATGAAGCTGAAGGAGCCTAGGAGCGTCACAACTGCACGCCACGGGACCCTGACCAAACGTCGCTCCTGGACGATTATGGAGTGAGAGTGTGTTGCACAGACACACTCACAACTATAAATTAACCAAAAGCAAATAAATAAACAAGTTTCAATGTTTTTTCATATTGGATATGGTATGTTATTGGTTATAGCCATGTACTTATGATTTTATGATTATTTAAATGTATACAGTTATATTTCATATGGGTGTAGTCTCTTTATTTTCCCCTCAAAAATGCACCAGATTGATGCATTTAAGTCCAACATTTAAAACAAAATCTTACCGGGGGAGCATGCCCACGGACCCCCCTATAGGATTAGAGGTCCACCCCCACTTAAAATATGTTCACATGGACAGGTTCCTAAATAGATTTGCACATTTTTTTAAATAGTAACCCATCTCCATATGTTTATTTTTGGGTAGTAGATTTAAACTAGAGGGCTATCACTATGGGCAGTAACGCTGTAAATATTGACAAATAAATCCAGCAAAATGGCATAATAAACTGGTAGTGGCCTGGCTGGGTGCATAATTCCCGGGCCTGACTTATTGTCCCAGTCCGGCCCTGAGGATGCATGACAACAAATATGCACAGCGTACCTATGACGCGCCGCAGCAATAGACTAGAGCAGAAAAGACATCACATAATGTTAGCATTTTGAAAATGTTAGCGTGGCATAATAATAGTGCGAAAAGACAGCGGTAGTCGCCGGACAGGGATTCCCTCTCTCCTTTCCTGCTGAAAGATGGTGAGTGTACTCAGGGACGAGGAGTCATTGAACCAGCCGCCAGTAGGAGTCTGGCTTTACTTTCTTTTATATCCATAAAGAAAAAGTAAATCTGTTTACAGTTGTTTCATTATGGATGTTGAGAGGTATCCATATATCTCTTCACTTTGCTCTCAAAGTGCACCAGATTGATGCATCTAACTTCAACATTTAAAAAAAAAATCTTCCCGGGGGAGCATGCTCCCGGACCCCCCAGGGTGTCAGGTCCACTCCCCACTTATTAAAATAGCACTTTACTACTGCACCCCCTCTAATCTCAGATGCACCCTGAGTCATTTACTTTAAGTACAGTGAGCCTTTCTAAAATATATAATATAATATAGCATTATAGGATATACTATGACTTTGAGCCAAATACTTGTTTTTGGGCTGTATAAATAAATTGACTTGAAACAGTTGCTGATTTAGAGTAGTGGCACCTTTTTATTCCAATTCAAGCACTGCATCGATCTCTTCATGTTGCTCTCAAAGTGCACCAGATTGATGCCTTTAACTTCAATATTAAAAAAAAAAAATCTTCAGTGGCTATTAAATCTTTTCTAGGGCATCAAATTCGTCAGGGGCCGGCCCCTGGTAATGTTGTTACAGGATAAAGGGTTAGATACATCTAGCAACCTATAGGATGGGAAATTGCTGACCTATTTTAAACTTACCTGTGTTTTCACTCTCACTTAAGTCCCTCTCCCTTTGCCATCAATCCAAATCAGCTGAGCTGCAACATAATACAGACAGGTAATAATCAACAGAATCACAAGGTCATTATATCGCTCTGCTAAAAACACTCACTCATAAGTAACGTTTTGTTTACTGTTTGGAAGTCTCAAATATGCACTCTAAATCCATATCAATAGCAATGTATCACAAAAATAGCTCTCTTCCTTATTATTGTGTAACGTTAACTATATTATACTAGCTTGAACTCCAAAATGGATATCCTCATTTCACCACCTCCACCAACACATCCTCACTCCCAGGTCGGTCTATGTTGACGTTATGTCAAGTCCCCTGTGTCGGCTTTTTCCAACGCAAGAGGGGGGGCGGCTGTGTCGGCTTTTTCCAACACAAGAGGGGGGGCGGCCATGTCGGCTTTTTCCAACACAAGGGGGGGGCCCTTAGCGTACATTTTTCAACTTTCCGGGATGTCCATAGCTTCTATATAGCTCCCTAAACGTATGTTGTAGACGACTTGAGATCGCGAGTGAATGCTACCCGCAGATCCATTCTCACAGCGTTTATCAACCTTTTTCTTACTCAATATCAAGCCACACTTATTGTTTTTACTTCTTTATTTTAATTGAATAATGTAGGACTTTTGTTGCCGTCAGTTATGGGGAGAGTAGGGACTCAGAATACTGAAATCTGTATTGTTTCAATCGTTTTTTTCCTTCTAATTTTGTATTCTTTTCTAAACCACACACTGTTATTTACTCAACAATAACACATAATTATCCTTGTGTTTATTTATTTGTTTGATTAATAAACACAAGTTGGAGTCCGTCAGGACTCAGGACCGAGGGTCGGGTAGTTGCTTTAGAGAATTTTACACTCGGAAGTAAGTATTCTCTCCGCTTTGCTTGACAAACCCCGTGATAGTCCTCAAGCTCTGTGATTGGATGGTTGAGTGTGCGCCGAGGGTTACGCCGAGCGTCGAACAGCACTTTGAAATGGGATGGAACCACGGCAGACTGTCCAAAACTGGATTTGAGCGGGTCCACCCCGTCATAGATCATCTTAAGATAAGATCTACTTTATTGATCCCAAGTTGGGAACATTTGCGTTACATCAGCATGTGTAAACAGTTGTAAATATGCAGTGGTGTTTATTTGTAAATCATTTAGTATAATCATACAAATTCTGTGTTTTATTGAATAATTCTGTGTTCATTATTTATTGAATGTACAATACCTGACAAGGTCGGAGATGAAAAACTTGGGTCGCAGGTTCCTCAACAGTGCATTACAAGACATCTATCAATATGTGTGTATACCTCCACCATTAAACTGTCGTATTCTGCACATTTCTTATACTATCTACATACATCTTATAAGAGTATAAAACATATGTATAATATCAGTTAAAATAAGTGCTTACACATACAGTAGGTAACATTGCAGGAAAGCAATATATTAGTACTTTGTCAGGCTTAATATGTATACCCCCAAAGCTTGTTTCTTATTCAAAATAAGACCTTAACTTAAAGTATTCTTTAATGTTTAAATAAAGCCTTATTAGTTTGTCTGTCTGTGTCTCCTATTAATATCTAATAATAAAAATAATACATTTCAATAACGTGCTTTAACCACCAGGTGTCCCTTTCTATCAGCTGTGCACCGTTATGGTGTAAATATACCAATATACCGATTGGATCAAATATAAAAGTCAACCGAATTAGTATTGATACTGCAAGGAGATTTATATTGTGAAGATAAATTGAAGATTGTGTTTAATTGCTGATATATGTTTGATTCACGTCACATATTCAGTTTCGGCGGCAGTTCTTCCTGTTTGTCTAGAAGTCTTCTCACCAGGGCTATAAATAGCGAACTACGGCAGTTGTAATATTTAATGCAGCCGAACCGTGTATTACAATGCCTTTATGTGATGACCTCCTAAGAGAAAAGCAAGCAAACTCTGAATAAAGTATTTTATTTAAAAAAAAAAAATCGTATTTCACACAGTGTGTGGTTTAGAAAAGAATACAAAATTAGAAGGAAAAAAACGATGAAACAATACAGATTTCAGTATTCTGAGCCCCTACTCTCCCCATAACTGACGGCAACAAAAGTCCTACATTATTCAATTAAAATAAAGTAGTCGAAATAATAAATGTGGCTTGATATTGAGTAAGAAAAAGGTTGATAAACGCTGTGAGAATGGATTTACGGGTAGCATTCGCTCGCGATCTCAAGTCGTCTACAACATACGTTTAGGGAGCTATATAGAAGCCTATGGACATCCTGGAAAGTTGAAAATGTACGCTAAGGGCCCCCCCCCTTGCGTTGGAAAAAGCCGACACAGGGGACTTGACATAGCATAGCATACGAAAGCGAACAGCGCTTCAATACAATCGGCTATTGTTGTTATTGTCGATGTGAGGGATTTCCGCGTGGTTTGGCTTTTATGAAGCAGGCACGTAAATGGTTACGTCATGACGCAAACGAGGCAATGGCGCAGTACCACCCCGGCTCTGTGTGGTGTAAAAAAAGCGGGAGCAGAAAAGGGAAACCGGAGCTGAACCAGAAAAAGCTCTAGCATGGAGCTAGAACGGGAAAAGCGCTGGTGTGAAAGCCGCAAGTGGGATAGTTTTAAAATCCGAATCTATTGATTGGATGACGTAGGTTTAATTGGCTCAAGTGGTGCAAACATGAACACAGTAAGATTAAGGTACACAAATTAACCATCAACTAGTTGTTAATTAACATGCATATTAGCAGTATATTGTCACTTGATTACTCATTATAAACACTAATGCCTTATTCTACATGACCATATTCTACAAGTAATAAGCCATTAGTTGAGTTTTTCCTCAATAACAAAATGTTTATCAGTGTGAACATTTTTTGTTGCTAATGCTAAATGTTGGCCATGTATGTTTAAAGAAATGCTTAATTCATACATTGTTGATGAAAATAGTTTCCAGAAAGTTATTCCACCACAAGCAATTGAAATAATGATTTATAATTCAGATTTAACTTATTTTATAGGTGTTCAGAGACTTAAACTGTTGGAAAAACACACTTTTTGTTGTTTAATACCTAATTGTGTGCTGGAATCCTTCAATGGGAACACACCAGGCCAAACACACTGAGTTAAACATTAAAATGTGAGTGACACAATTCATCCAGCAGTCAGCAGCCCTAAATAAGGGAATGACATGGATATAATGTGCTAATGCTAATGTTTAGAGTCACAACATTTGATTAACCAAACAGATTATTGGAGAAACTACTCGGCATATTAATGAACAGTGAAACTAAATGCCTTCAATGCAGCTAAACGAGGCTAGCAGTTTAATCCTGGACATATATTATTTTATAAAAGGAATAACAAGACTATTAGAAAACCATGGTTGAAACATAGCATCGTAGAACAATGATTTGAAGGACATCGGGAGAAAACAGCATCTCTGAGGCCTTGTTTTGGCATAGCGTGAACGCTGGTTAGAACATAAAAAGATTCAGGAAAATACATGATGGGTTAGGGAGAAAATAGCATCTCCTCACACCAGTACGGTTTCTCTCCAGTGTGAACAAGTTGATGTGTTTTGAGAGCACCTGATGTCGTGAACGTTTGCCCACACTCTTCACAGCTGTAAGGTTCCTCTCCTGTGTGAATACGTTGATGTGTTTTGAGATGATGTGATCTGCTGAAAGTTTTCCCACATTCTTCACAGCTGTACGGTTTATCTCCCGTGTGAATACGTTGATGTGTTTTGAGATCACCTGATGTGGTGAAAGTTTTCCCACACTCTTCACAGCTGTATGGTTTTTCTCCCGTGTGAATACGGTGATGTCTTTTGAGATGATTTGATCCAGAAAATGTTTTCCCACACTCTTCACAGCTGTACGGTTTCTCTCCCGTGTGAATACGGTGATGTCTTTTGAGATCACCTGAGCTAGTGAACGTTTTCCCACACTGTTCACAACTGTACGGTTTTTCTCCAGTGTGAATACGCAGGTGGCGCTTTAAATCTCCAGATGTTGTAAAGGATTGTCACATTGCTGACAGCTGTGACATCTCTTTCTTCCTTTCGGTTTCTAAAACAGACGGACAGAAAAAGAGAGAAAGTCAATCTAAAAAGCATGAATACATATAGAGTCAACAATAAAAACTCACTTAATACTTAAAGGTGGGGTAGGTCATTTTGGAGAAACCAGCTCGAATGCGCTAGAATTTGAAAATACAGAGCCGGAAGAAATCTGCTACTTCCTTACAGAGCCCCTCCTCCAACACACACGAACGTGCACATGACAAATGAGGGCACAAGATAAGTTTGTGCACAGATGGAAGGCTGACAGGCAGGTAAGGCCATCCAGTTATTTTAGCCGGGCCGGCTCAGATGATTGGTCGTGCTTTTTACAGTACTACGGCTTCCACAGATGACATTTTTTTATGGATTTTTTGTCAAAGCACTTAAGATATTCATTGCTATCGGGATGTTAAGAGCATTCCATGGAATATAACAAAAAATGTATCTCGAGCCGGTTTCTCAAACTTACCTGCCCCACCTTTAATTCATATACAGTAGTTTCGAGCGTGTAAAACCGAAGAAAATACAAATGAAACAAAAGATGATACAGACATGATACAGTACTATACAAATGAATGCAATAACAAAACGAAATATGTAATTAATAATTGAATAATCTGTAGTATCATTGTCTGATAACAATAAACAACAAAACTTTAGCTAATTACACGTCCGAAAAGTACACAAAATACTACTTAACAAAATACTACTTGTACTAACTGTTTGTATTTATTATATTTGTATTATATTTGATACAGTAATACGGCAACATTCTAACCACAGTATATACCAGAGGTGGGGGACTCGAGTCGCATATTTTTAGACTTGAGACTTGATTAACATTGATAAAAGACTCGACACTCGACTTGACTTTGACTTGGTATTCATGACTTGAGACGGATTACTTGAAAGGACTTAAAAATATTTGCATTTGTATTGTACGAAGCCCCTAAAGGGCAATGGGAAAAGTGCACACATTATTTGAGATATATTTCAAACTAGGACTTAATCTTAGGGACATTTCAGCCAGGGGTGTAGAGATATTTGTTTAAAGACCGGATTGGCAAACAAGAGAGTCTGTGAACCAGAGGAGGGAGTAAGTCCTACATGTGCAAGTCATGAGCAAGTCTCAAGTCTTGACCTACAAGTATCAAGCAAGTCCCAAGTCACTGTGATGAGAGTCAAGCAAGTCAAGTCAAGTCATTGCTCAGGTCAAGTAAGTCAAGTCATACAAAATTCTGATGAATAAGCTCAGTTTCCGCATTTAAATCAGTTAAAAGACAGTGGTTATGAAAATGGATTCAACCCACACTATGATCTTCATTACATACACAGTTAATCATTTGAAATCTAATTTAGACCGATGACAATCATATTAGATTCATATTAACCCTAGAACTGCAGACAATATAGCTAGGACTCAATCAAAAAGTCTGTTCAAAAAGGCAGAATTCCAGGTAAGAAAATCATATATGGCATTTACATATTTAATTTAAATGTCTGTTAACACTAGAACCGCCAACAGCGTCAGCACCTACATAGATATCATTTTCAAATCATTTAATTTGTTCCTCCTCATAATTTCCTTATAAACTAAGTAGGACGATTTAAAACTCACTTAATTGGGTTAATTTTGAAATTGCTTCAGTTTATCATCATAAAAGATCAAAAAGTTCAGATTCATTTTACAATAAATCAAAGAATGATGCACTTCTATAAACAAACTACTAAAAGTAGATGAACTACATCAAGGGTGCCCACACCTTTTTGGCTGGTGAGCTACTTTTGAAATGACCAGCTCACCGAGCTGGCAAGGGTTGCTGAATAACACGTTTTATTATACATGGGATAACTACAATAGGGCTGCAACAAACGACTAATTTGATAATCGATTAATGAAACGATTAAATCGACTATTCAGACTATTACTGTATGCCTTGCACAATTTCTCAAACGCTCTTATTTAGCCATCAACTTTTAGATTTAGCTTGAGGTTGTTTTAGGCATGTGGAAACTAACAATGAAGACAATAAAGATAAATACTTGATTCAAAAATACATACATTATTAAATTAACTTAACAAATTGTGAACAGAATTAACATTGCTTTTTATTTAAATTAAATAAATAATATTTCACATCAAAAGAAACAACAATGTTTTAACAAACTGTATTAAATAATCTGATGACAGAACTGTAAACAGAATAGCTGAAACTTTAACAAAATAAAGAGTAACTCAGTTACCTCTAATCATTAACCCATGTTTGTATAATTGTGTTAACTCCGTGTGTTGCTGCTAGCATACATAATACCTGACGTGGAAAAGTTACTCTTGGATAGGGGGGCTACAGAGCTACTACAAAGACAGTCGAACCCGGTCCATTCCTCCATATGAATGTGGTGCACTTTTGCTAAATGTTTAGACAAATTGCTCGTGTTACCGCCCTTACATGCAAACACTCTTGACAACGAGCATTGTCCACCTCAAGATGGGTAACATTTAACCACACCTTGGAGCTCTTCTCTCCGCCATCCCCAACGTGTGTTGCTGCATGTAGCAGCCGAGTGTGTGTAAACTGCCCCGCCCCCCCTCGCACACGGGGAGAGAGAGATCGCGTCTGGCTCGGAAAGATCGAAAATACACCGACCATAGACGCATTTTTTTGTCTTTTTGCATATTAGAAACGAGTTGGCAACACTAAGACTGTAAGATAATGTTTGTGTAATAATAATAATACATGACCTTTCTCTTTCTCAACTCACTACTCGGAGGGAAGTCGCTTTCATATGCCTTGTGAACACTCCGATAATGCCTCTCCACGTTACCTTTATTTGGCAGAGCGACGCTTGCTTTACAAATAAGGCAAATAACCTTTGAATGTGACATCACAACAAAATATTCTTAAAGTAAATAAAGTAGTTTTTTCAACAGTTGAGTAATTTCTTGCATTTAAATAGTTGTTTCGATGTGTTCCAGTCAGGCTTTCGTCCAAACCACAGCACTGAGACTGCTCTTGAAAAGGTCTTCAATGACATCCACTTAAACACAGACAGTGGCAGAACTTCAGTGTTAGTATTATTAGATCTCAGTGCTGCGTTTGACACTGTTGACCACAACATATTACTCGACCGACTAGAAAACTGGGTGGGACTTTCGAAAACAGTTCTAAATTGGTTTGAATCCTACTTAAAGGACAGAAACCACTTTGTTTCTATAGGTAAATACACATCTGAGTTGACAAATATGACATGTGGGGTACCTCAAGGCTCCATCTTGGGGCCTCTTCTCTTTAACATCTACATGCTACCACTGGCTTTTTCTCAAAAAAGGTACAGAAAGCACAAGCACTACAACACGATGTTGACCAAGACAGTGCTGCAAACACAACATAAGTTACCATAGCTATGCGGATGACACACACATTTACGTAACAATTTCACCAGAAGACTATGCTCCAATTCAAACACTGAGTAAGTGCATTGAACAAATCAATGACTGGATGTGTCAGATCTTTCTCCAATTAAACAAAGATACTAAACATGGTAAAGCAGCGTTCAGTTATTATGCTCCAAATATCTGGAACAAACTCCCTGAAACCTGCAGGTCCGCTGCAACTCTGACTACTTTTAAATCCAGACTGAAGACTTTTCGCCGCTGCTTTTAATCGAACTATTCATATCTTAGACTGCACTGTAACTTTTATCACTGTAACTTTTATCCATGTATTTTTTTTTCTTTTAATGTTTCTTTTATTATCTTTTCTTTTAATGACTGATTTTAAATGCCATTGTCTTAATGTCTTTCGTTTTTTGTAAAGCACTTTCAATTGCCTTGTGTTGAAAGGTGCTATATAAATAAACTTGCCTTGCCTAGGAATATATTGTGAGGAAGTGCACACTGACCTGAGCTCCAGGGGTCTTTTTGTTCTCCTCCATGCTGCTCTCAGTGCTCCTTCTCCGGCTGTGTCTCTGAAATAAACGACACAACTACAGCTGACACAAGACAACTCATACAACCAACAGAGAGAACAAGACAAATCTACAGCTACGTCTTTGGTTGATAGCAGAGGTTGAGAAGTAACTAAGTACATGTATTCAAGTACTGTACTTAAGTACTATTTAGAGGTACTTGTACTTTACAATTGAAAAGGAATCTAACTTCGATACAACCAACGTTAATATCTAGGTCGTCTCCGATACCGAACTCAGATGCTGAGGGACTAACCCCCAGAATCGAAATGCAAGATCACCGTAATCTGCTTAGGGGGGCAGCTAACAGCGTGGCCTCTGACACCAGCTGCCCGTCGTAACACTTATTTCAGGCAGTAAAGCATCAGATGTCTGACCGCCAGGATAGCTAAAAACGGAGTTTGTAGTGCAGTAGGTGTTGGTGGGCTGGTAAGAAACCCGGAGCAGTATCTAAACTGCCCCTGGAGGAGAAACCCTGTGTGGTTGGGAGACTCCCTGGTAATTAGGACCGCTTCAGGACCCACAATCCCTAACCCCCTCTTTTAACCAGTTATGCCAATTAAAAACAATGAAAATGTAATATCAAACATAGCCAGAGTCAAATACTGATATACAGCAGTGATATTACCACATCAGCAGAGCACCTGTCATATTTCAGCATCAATCAAAACCACATCAACCACAGTAACCAATATGAAATTACAGTTTAACCTTAGCAGGGTTTCTATTTCCCAATTTCAAGTCCAAATTATCAACTAGAGTCAGCCTTTTTCAAGGAAGGGTGTTCTTACCTTACTCTAAGACCAAGCAGATACCTTCAGAGAACAGGAATTGGGTCGAAATGTTTAAATGGTTTTTGAAACAAATATAGAGGATTTACAAGATCCAAAAAAATAACAACAATTTTACAAGGACACAAGGTCAAAGTACAAAAGCAACAGGTTCCCAAGTGAACCCCCTAGAGCCCTAAAAAAGCCCAAGCCCAAATTCAAGCCTCAAAAAAGTCCCCCAAGCTCCCCCGTTTCTCTTCACTCATCTTTTATAGCCTCTTCCCTCCTCCCTCTCTGCATCAGATGGTTTCCCCTTTTCTATCTTTGAGTGAGAAGGAGGTCGCATAGGTTCAATTCTTACTCAGTGAATCAATTAAAAATGTAAAGTTAAAATTAAACAAATGAAGACTATAGTAATGATATGCAATTTTAACAAAAGGGAATATGAAATGTGTTGTGAAAGCAAAACACATTTTCAATGTCATGTTTAGAATTGAGATTTCTTTTAACTTCAATTGAAAATATGCACATTTCATTTATTAACAGAAACAACCTGAACAAAAATGTCTCTAAGATGTGTTGCTTCTGGATGTTGGACCGAAAATCATCAAGTCTGTACACAGTTCCCTCTCATCCTGTGTGCATTGTTGTCCTCAATAGTTGTAACCGTTGGCAAAAACCACAACGCCTTCCTAGAATTGTGGTTTGAACTTTTATGCTTTGCTTGCACTTTCTAAAATGCATAATGTCCATAGGTCAAGAGTTCAGGATGTTCTGTCTAGTAAGACATTATTGAATACCTTTAGTTCACACACACACACACACACACACACACACCACACACACACACACACACACACCCACACACACACACACACACACACACACACAACACACACACCACACACACACACACACCACACACACCACACACACACACACACACACACACACACACACACACCACACACACACACACACACACACACACACACACACACACACACACAACACACACACACACACACACACACACACACACACAACACACACAACACACACACACACCACACACACACACACACACACAACACACACACACACACACACACACACACCCCTTGATAAAACACTGCCGTTAAACACACTACTCTCCCTTTAATCAATGCCTTTACTTATGTTTACCGATTAGCAACGTGGTATAAAGGCTATGAACAAAGAACGGGAGGCCACAAAAACACGGTTTAACGGATAAAAACACGGATAAATCACCGTAAAAGGATAAACTACCTGTTTGTATGTGTTTTAAAAGTCTCTTAAATACATTACATTCGGTGTAAAATCTGCGTCAACGTCTGTTAGCAACCTCTAGCTTCTGAGGACCGGAAGCTAGAAACGGACAGCCGCAATGCATCATGGGATTTTAGTTTTTCTTTTAAACATAAATTCACTGCCTCCCTGTGGTGAAAAACGGTATTCAAATAAATATGAATTACAACAATAATATATATAATAATAATATATAAATATGGGACTGGTATGGCGGATTTTAAACGTTGGGAAAAATGTTTTTGTTTGTGATCATACATTTGTTTTCCATTATATAGGTTTTGATAATCATTGATCATTAAATTGTTATCAAAGCTGGTAAAGGTGCAGCTAGTTTGATTGCCTTTGTATACTGCAGGGTGGCTTGTGAATTTACTCCAGGTGGAACTAAAGTCTGATTTAAGTGTCCCTTAGTAAAAGTAGAAGTACTCAGATCTTGAACTTGAGTAAAAGTAGAAGTACCAGAGTGTATACTCTGTTACAGTAAAAGTCCTGCATTCAAAATGTTACTCAAGTAAAAGTAGAAAAGTATTATCATCAAAATATAGTTAAAGTATCGACAGTAAAAGTAGTCGTTGTGCAGATTGGTGCATTTCAGAATAATATATATGATATGTTTTATAATTATTGATCATTAGAGTGTTATCAAAGCTGGAAAAGGTGCAGCTAGTTTGAATGACTTTGTATACTGCAGTGTAGCACACAAAAGTTTTGCCTCGGCCCAACGTCACGCCAAACCTGTCCCGAACCACTGAGATAAACTCGTCTGACTGATGAAGACAACCACTCTCTCTGAGCGAGAGCAAAGAGGAGGAGAGAATATTTTTGTATGCAAATCCACCCTCCACCGACGCTGGGAAAAACACGCCGACATCAAAGGCAGCGGCTGACAGGACTACAGGAGAAGCAGCAGCTAAATGCTCGTTAGCTTAAATCCTGCAGGGAACCCCACCTCTACACCTACACAGACACATAAATAACATATAGGAATCACAATGATATCAATTTACTGTGTGAGGTATCATCATCGAG
The DNA here is from genome assembly GCA_902827135.1 of Harpagifer antarcticus. Taxonomy (NCBI): domain Eukaryota; kingdom Metazoa; phylum Chordata; class Actinopteri; order Perciformes; family Harpagiferidae; genus Harpagifer; species Harpagifer antarcticus. The sequence continues at coordinate 1,329,111 of CADEHL010001070.1, forward strand.
AAATATGTGTTTGTTATGTAGTGTCTCTACTTTAAAGAGTCCTCTCCTGCTGATGATCAGATGTATATCATGTAGTGTCTCTACTTTAAAGAGTCCTCTTCTGCTGATGTTCAGGTGTATATCAGTATGTAGTGTCTCTACTTTAAAGAGTCCTCTCCTGCTGATGTTCAGGTGTATATCAGTATGTAGTGTCTCTACTTTAAAGAGTCCTCTCCCTGCTGATGTTCAGGTGTATATCAGTATGTAGTGTCCTACTTTAAAGAGTCCTCTCCTGCTGATGTTCAGGTGTATATCAGTATGTAGTGTCTCTACTTTAAGAGTCCTCTCCTGCTGATGTTCAGGTGTATATCAGTATGTAGTGTCTCTACTTTAAAGAGTCCTCTCCTGCTGATGTTCAGGTGTATATCAGTATGTAGTGTCTCTACTTTAAAGAGTCCTCTCCTGCTGATGTTCAGGTGTATATCAGTATGTAGTGTCTCTACTTTAAAGAGTCCTCTCCTGCTGATGTTCAGGTGTATATCAGTATGTAGTGTCTCTACTTTAAAGAGTCCTCTCCTGCTGATGTTCAGGTGTATAGCAGTATGTAGTGTCTCTACTTTAAAGAGTCCTCTCCTGCTGATGTGCAGGTGTATAGCAGTATGTAGTGTCTCTACTTTAAAGAGTTCTCTCCTGCTGATGTGCAGGTGTATAATGAATACTCATTCTTGAATCATGAGCTGCAGTCCTGCTCTGTTTGATAGGAAACAGTTTGCACAAATGCAAACACCACACACACAAAACAAAGCAGCATGAAACACAACAAGAGTTATATGAGTGAATTAAACCTACTTCACTACAATGAACTGGATTCTGATTTTAAAACTATCTACAGAGTTAGCAAAAGTGTTAACTTTAACGGTTAGTGTTGCTGCAGTTTTACAGTAATGGCAGTGCTTTAAGTCAGATTCCCGTGTTTGACTTACAGAACCGTGTGCAGTGTTTTCAGAAAGGGCCATGTGGAAGTGACATTTGGGTGCAGAGCTGAAAATGTGGTTAGAGTTTTGGAGCTATGGTTTCGCTGTTTTGAGTGCCAGTGTCGCAGGATGAGCAGTAAATAGTGTTGTAAGCAAGCGGCAAACTCTGTGGAAGAGTCGGGATGCCAATACGGAAGTGCCACACACTGCAGTTCATATATTGGCCGATAGGCGATGGCTGCAGAAAGGAGCAATTTCCATAGACCCCCATGTTAAAATGCCCAACTTTACAGCAGAAAAAAACATGTTTCTACCCCTGGCTCCATACATTTTTATTATCGATATAGTTAGATTCCACCTTCATGATTATGGATCTGTGAGTGAATTGTTTTCTAACACGACCCTTTTATTTATATTAGGTCTTAAAGTTTTTGCATAAATTAGGGCGTGGTCACTTGATGAACAGGCACATTGCATTTAGCTGACGCTTTTATCCAAAGCAACTTACAATAAGTGCGTTCGACCAGGAAGACACAACCTTGAAGAAAACAGAATCATAAAGTACATCAGGTTTCATAGAGCCAAACACTTCAAGTGCTACTCAACTGGTTTTAGATAAGCCAGTCCTTTATTAGTATACAAGTGCCTTGTTAGTGATTCTATCGCTCGAAGTGGAGTCGAAAGAGATGAGTTTTCAGTCTGCGCCGGAAGATGTGCAGGCTTTCTGCTGTCCTGATGTCAATGGGGAGCTCATTCCACCATTTTGGAGCCAGGATAGCAAACCCACGTGTTTTTGCTGATGGGAACTTGGGTCCCCCTCGCAGCGAGGGTGCAGCGAGTCGTTTGGCTGATGCAGAGCGTAGTGCACGCGCTTGGGTGTACAGTTGTACAGTGAGGCACGTGCCTCACTGTCAGCTAACAGCAACTTGTCCACTCTGCTAGGCTACAACCATAGAGGCTACAACCAGTGGCGGCTGGTGGAAAATATTTTTGGTGGGGCTGTTGATATAGTCAGTAAAAACATTTTTTTTTGGGGAGAAATAACCCCTTAAATTAGGACTTCTGGTGATGTAATGGCGCGTTTCCATTACATTACATTTAGCTGACGCTTTTATCCAAAGCGACTTACAATAAGTACATACGACCAGGAAGACACAACCTTGAAGAAAACAGAATCATATAAGTACATCAGGTTTCATAGAGCCAAACATTTCAAGTGCTACTCAACTGGCTATAGATAAGCCAGTCCTTTATTAGTATATAAGTGCCTTGTTAGTAATTCTATCGCTCGAAGTGGAGTCGAAAGAGATGAGTTTTCAGTCTGGAAGGTGTGTAAGCTTTCTGCTGTCCTGATGTCAATGGGGAGCTCATTCCACCATTTTGGAGCCAGGATAGCAAACCCACGTGTTTTTGCTGATGGGAACTTGGGTCCCCCTCGCAGCGAGGGTGCAGCGAGTCGTTTGGCTGATGCAGAGCGGAGTGCACGCGCTGGGGTGTACAGTTTAACCATGTCCTGGATGTAGGAAGGGCCAGATCCATTCGCAGCATGGTATGCAAGTACAGTGTCTTGAAGTGGATTCTAGCAGTTACCGGGAGCCAGTGAAGGGAGCGGAGGAGCGGAGTGGTGTGGGAACATTTTGGAAGGTTGAAGACCAGACGAGCCGCTGCATTCTGGATGAGCTGCAGAGGTCGGATGGCACATGCAGGCAGACCAGCCAGGAGGGAGTTGCAGTAGTCTAGGCGTGAGGTGACGAGGAGCCTGGACCAGAACCTGGGTGGCTTTCTGGGTCAGCTGGGGACGAATCTTCCTAATGTTGTACAGTGTATATCTGCAGCAACCGGTTGTAGCAGCGATGTCTGCAGTGAAGCGCGGAGCTCGCTTTAATCCTGCGTTCAGACCGGACGCAATGCGAATATTCGCTTCGCTCTAAACGCTCCTATCGCATCGCTATATTCGCTCGAGTTTCAACACGGCTGCCAGCTGTGTTTACTCGCATCATTAAAACAAGACGCGCTCGGGAGCTACAACTACAACAAAATGAACATATTTTTTTTTTTTATATATATTTTATTGAAGACCACATAAAAAGACATTTGGTACATTGACAGGGACCACAGTTCAAAGTAGTAGTAACCATTTAGTCTCTACTATTGTGCATCAATTGACAATCCATACATGGTTAATTTCTCTTGAAGGCATACAGTATTTAAGCCACCTTCATAACTCAAACAGACCAGATAGCCAAATGTAAGGGAGTAGTGTACCGACTGAACTAAACAAGATAATAATAGCAATAATAATAATAAAATAATAATACTAAAACAATACAAAGACAAATACATAAATACGTAATAAAGAGGAAGGGGGGGGGGGGTGTCCATCAATCAGTAACCAAAAATGCAAGAGATTGGAAGAAGGTTAAGAAGTGTTGCCACTTAGTGTAAAACATAGAGGTTCTGCCTCTTAATGAATACTTAATTTTCTCCAATTTTAGAAAGACATGACATCGCTGCGCCACTTAGCATTGGAAGGAGCTTTTTTGGATTTCCAGTGAAGAAGAAGAAGTCGTCTTGCCAATAACGAAGTAAATGCCAAAATATCTAATTGCCCCGAGCTGTATCTGTTGTAATCTTCTGGGCACCCAAATATGGCAATATGGGGACAGACTTTCACAGTGAGTGAGAGTATTTTTGAGATATCCTCAAAAAACTTCTGCCAAAAGGAAAACACTAATGGGCAGGAGAAGAACATATGGGATAGGTTGCAGGGAGAGGCTTGACATTTGTCACAGATGTCAATAACAGTGTGATATATTTGTGACAATCGTGCCTTTGAGAAATGAACCCTGTACAGCACCTTGAACTGTATGAGAGTGAGACGAGCACAGGATGAACTCGTATGAATCCTGTTAAGAGCAGTGTCCCACCAGTGATCACCCAAGTTCACACCTAGCTCAGCCTCCCAGGCAGCCTTGATTTTAGTGGTGTGTGAGCTGTCATCGGTGAGGAGTTTTGTTATATATTTTTGAAATAAGTGACTTTTGAAGGGGATCGGAACAAAGAAACTCATCCCATATTTGATTAGGGGGTAGAGAGGGAAAGGATGGAAACAGGGATTTGGTACAGTGTCTAATTTGGAAATAACGAAAAGGTGAGATGTTGGGAGTTCAAATTCCCTTGATATATCAGTAAAACTACGAAAGGTATTATCCTTATAAAGCTCTCTAAAAGTCCTCAGGCCCTTCTCATGCCATACAGAGAAAGTGGGGTCAGATAAGGCAGGTCGGAATAAATGGTTTCCCAATAAAGGAGCTAAAGTGGATGCAGAAGTAAACTTAAAATGCCTCCTAAATTGGTACCATATTTTAAGAGTAGAACTCACAACAGGATTATTTGTATGTCCAGAGAGGTTGGTGGGAATGGGAGAGGTAAGTAGTGCCATAGCGGAGGATGAGCCACAAGACTGTGCCTCAAATCTAGACCACGGAGGATGCACTGATTTTGACCAAAATGAAATCTTGTGTATGTGTGAAGCCCAATAATATAATTGGAAGTTCGGGAGAGGACAGTCCAGCGTTAAGTCTACATCTTTGAAGAATAGATTTGCTTATTCTGGGTGCCTTTCCATTCCATAAAAAGCCAGAAATAACCTGATCAAGAGTCTTAAAAAATTGTTTTAGGTAGGAATAGAGGGAGACATTGGAAAATAAATAGGTACTTAGGAAGAATGTTCATTTTAACAGTGTTAATTTTACCTATAAGCGACAGAGGTAAACTCTTCCATCTTTGAAGGTCTGACTTAAATGAACATATTTTACCGTGATTAAATTATAATACACGTTTCTAAATTATGCCGACGTAACAACATACTGATACCGGTTAGTAAAAACCATGAATGAATGCTTTGACAAGTCTGCAGACAGACGGCAGGCGAAAAACCTTTAAGAATGCTTGTTTTCTGAATGGAGCTTGGCTAAGCTAACGTTATATATGCTCCAACCGTCCACACTCACAACACACGGCCTATACAGACATAAATAAAGCAGCGACTGTATTCTCCATGACACAGGCAGTCTGTGGTTTGTACTTGTTTAACTTTTGTCTAGTTTCTGAACAGATCGTATCTGTCCCCCGGCTGTTTGAACAGCAAGCATGGGAAACAAAAGACAGCATTTACCTGTTTGCATCCAGCTAGCCATGCCTTTCTGGTGTACCAGCTACGTGAGAAGCCTCGTTGATACGTTTTGTCTTTTTCACGAGCTTGCTGCGATATATACAAATCGGGTTGGTCCGGTCTAAGGTCTTTAAGCAACAGTTTATCTCCCAAACTTCTCCTTTCGAAAGGATTGGAGATTAGCTCTTGAACGTAATTGGGCGGAGACCGAGGTCCGGCGACTCCACCTGTACACGAAGCCATTCTCATCCAACTCATCCAACACCTTGGTCACTCACGAGTCTAAAAACAACTCACGTCAACGCACGTAAGCAACGTGGGCGCCAACATGAGCGCCCTCATGACCAAAATATTGACGGCGCTGATTGGCTGAAATTATGTTTCGGCGGCACAGTTTACAATTGAGACTTTTGCAACGTGCTGGTTGCTGCTGTTTGGCTCGGGGGGCTCCACCCGGTAATGATAAACTAATGCCACGGGCAAGGCCAAGCAGGAAACATGTGACTTATCAGTAACTTTAGACATCGTAACACAATTTTAAACGAGATTTTATTGTAGATTATACATTTTACTGATACCAATTGTATGATATTTACCTTGTTCATTAAAAATATATATATATTTGAAATATTCTTTTTTTAATTTAATATTTCTTTTTTGTATGTGCGAAGAGGTGGGCGGCGCCCCTAGCGCCCCTATGGGCCGGCCGCCACTGCTAAAGTTACAGATAAGTCACAAGTTTCCTGCCTGGCCGCAGCGTGTACCATTACCCTCTCTCATCCGGGCGGTAGAAAGGAGCCCTCAGCCAGAGCACCAGCAGCCAACAAGCTGACTGTTGCTATCTGTATACTATTGCCGCCGAAACATAATTTCAGCCAATCAGCGTCGTCAGATCTGATGCTCAAAGGGCGCCCTGTCAGCGCCCTGGCCTGTGTGTCTGTGAGTTGTTTGGACTCGTATCTAAGGTGACGCTACAGGAGTTGGAGGTGGAGACTCCGGTGCTAGTGGATCGCCGGAGCTGTAGATTAACATTTACATGCTTATTGTAGTTGTAAGGGCAATGCCTGTAGCACCATGGAGCATATGTGTGGGCTGGACCTGTATGTTACAGGAAAGGAGTAAGCAGGGGTGGTGTTGTCGATTGTTGTTCAGTTTTAGTGAAAGTGCATTCGGATTCTCTAAAGAACCGCAGTCTCTTCTCCTAAGTCCTTTTGAAATCTCCTATCCACTATCCCTTAACGCTGTGACGTTTCACTTAAGAGGTCAAGGAATAGGAGATAGGGTTAGAACTCAGGAGCTGATTTTTGGATTAAACCGACCGCAGCCTAGAGCCATTTCTCAAAGTCGAGGACGCTTCCTTGGTAGGACATGTCATTCCGAGTGAGGTCCTTCAGAGGCTAGGCAAGAATTCTTCCTCGCATTCAGAGAACGAAGAATGGAACAGGCGGTCAGGTATCGTCAGCGTCTGTCTGCTCGGAGGAGGATGTTCTAGTTGAATAAGTCTTCCCGCTTGCCTTCCGTACGAGTTGTATTCTCTATAGTAAATTAAATGAACCTTGTTTTGACCTTGCCTCTTTGTTGATATTTGTGGTTTTATACTACAATGTGCACCAATATGTGTAAAAAAGGTTTGCATGATCCTTCAGAGCCTCTATTTCAAGTACTGAGGTCTTGTACTTTAGTAAAAGTAGAAGTACTTATATATTTTCACTTGATTAAAAGTAGAATATATATAATAAAAAAACACCATTGTTTTCTCCTGGGACATTAAGACAGTCCTGTCTTAATGTCCGTGGGAAAATGTATTTAAACAGTTCCCTCCTGTCTTTATTAATTAAAAAAAAGGAATTGACATGTTCATAATGTGCTGAAAAACACAAAAAATATGCATCTTTTTTTAAGGCCCTTTTTTTATTTTGGTACAGTCTGATAATTTAAAACAAAAGAGAACAGAATCAAACTGAAAATCATAAATATTTTCTAGATACATTTATCATAGGTTCTTCTTGTAGAGTAGAACAGACTGCTAACTCAACTATCAAAATAGCCCAATCGAAGTTTACAAGTCACAACATTTTAGTTAACCAACGGATTATACGAGAAACTACTCTGCAGATTAATGAACAGTGAAAGTAAATTCATTCAATGCAGTTTAACGAGGCTAGCAATTAAACCCTGGACATATAATATTTATAAAAGGACAAACAAGGCTATTAGAAAGTTAGTTGAAAAACAGCATAATAATAATAATAATAATAATAACTTGGATTTATATAGCGCCCTTTCAAGGGACCCAAGGTCGCCTTTACAAGTAATAGGGCAAAAAAAAAAAACATAACAAAACAAAAGTCAGACAAAACAAACAGATCGATTTAGGGGCCGAAAGCCTTGGCAAACAGATGGGTCTTGAGGGCCCCTTTGAAGGCATCGAGTGTGTGGGGATGTTGCGAATCTCCGCAGGGAGAGCGTTCCAGAGGGTGGGGGCTGCCACGCTGAAGGCTCTGTCCCCGAAGGTTCGCAGTTTGGTGGCGGGGGGGTGGTAAGCAGGGCCAGGAGTCTGAAGACCGCAGGTTCCGGGGTGGGGCATGTGGGTGAAGGATGTCCGATAGGTACTGGGGGGGCAAGGGCATGAGGGACTTGTAGGTAAGGAGGAGGATTTTGTAGGTGATGCGGGACCTTTGACCCGGCAACCAGTGTAGGTGGATGAGGGTGGGAGTGATGTGCTGCCACGGCTTTGTGTGTGTGAGGACCCTAGCCAGCACAGTTTTGGACATTACTGGAGCCGGTCCAGGGGTTTTGTTGGGAACCCCGAACAGGACACCATTGCAGTAGTCCAAGCTGTGGTGACAAACGCATGCACCAGGGTTTCGGCAACCGACTCTGAGACTGACGGTCCGGAGTCTGGCAATGTTCCTCAGGTGGAAAAATGCCGACTTGGTCACAGACTTGACGTGGGAATGGAAGGAAAGGGTGGAAATCAAGGATGACACCCAGGTTGCGGGCTTCAGGAGATGGGGAGATGGAGGCAGCCGTCAACCTCAAGGACGAAGTCACCAACCTTCTGAGCAGGGCCTTGGGTGCCACAACCATGAGCTCTGTTTTCCTGCTGTTCAGTTTGAGATAGTTGGAAGACATCCATGTTTGATGTCATGCAGGGCAGTTGATGAGAGACTGAGGGGGGGAGCTGGAGGATGGAGTGGTGCTGAGATACAATTGGGTATCATCAGCGTAGCAGGGGAAATTGAGTCCATGATTGTCGGATGATCTGACCGAGGGGGAGCATGTAAATGGTGAACAGGAGGGGGCCAAGCACAGAGCCCTGGGGTACACCGTGGTGGACTGGGGTCGGGGGGTGAGTTTGAGCCACTGATGGAGCATAGTGAAACAATTCTTTATAGATCAGGAACCGTTACAAACATGAATTAAATCGGGAGAAACAACATCTCCGTGGCCTGGTGTTGACAGTGTGAACGCTGGTCAGAACATAGAAAACACTTAAATTCAGAAAGACTCTTAAAATATAACAATACAGCTCTCAGGACATCAGGAGGAGGAAACAGCTAGCTTTGCTCTCAGAGTTGTTCAAAACTATGCCGTGTGGATTCGCTCATGGACATTAAGGTTAGCACTTTGAGAAAATGTTTTACCACACTCTTCACAGCTGTACGGTTTTTCTCCAGTGTGAATATGTTGATGCATTTTGAGAGTATATGATGTAGTGAACGCTTTCCCACACTCTTCAACAGCTGTACGGTTTTTCTCCAGTGTGAATACGTTGATGTATTTTGAGAGATGATGATTTCCTGAACTTTTTCCCACACTCTTCACACCAGTATGGTTTTTCTCCTGTGTGAATACGGTGATGAGTTTGGAAGATGACTTAATTGAGTGAACGTTTTCTCACACTCTTCACAGCTGTACGGTTTTTTCTCCGGTGTGAATACGTTGATGCGATTTGAGTTCACTTGATGTCTTGAATGTTTTCCCACACTCTTCACAGCTGTACGGTTTTTCTCCAGTGTGAATACGTCGTTGATGCGTTTTGAGTTCACCTGATGTCTTGAATGTTTACCACACTCTTCACAGCTGTACGGTTTTTCTCCAGTGTGAATATGTTGATGTATTTTGAGATGACCTAATCTAGTGAAAGTTTTCCCACACTCTTCACAGCTGTACGGTTTTTCTCCAGTGTGAATACGTTTATGTACTTTGAGATTACCTGAAGTAGTGAATGTTTTTCCACAGCTCTTCACAGCTGTATGGTTTTTCTCCTGTATGAATACGCAGGTGGAGCTTTAAAGTTCCAGATGTTGAAAAAGATTTCTCACATTGCTGACAGCTGTGACGGCTCTCTCCTTCCTTTCGGTTTCTAAAACAGACGGACAGAGAAAGACAGAAAGTAAATCTAAAAAGCATGAATACATAAACAGTTAACACAATAAAAACTCACTTAATACTTATACAGTTAACAAAAAACTACTTGTACTAACCGTTTGTGTTTATTATATTTGTATTATATTTGATCGAGTAATACAGCAGCATCCTAACCACAGTTTAAACCAGAGGGGGGACTCGAGTCACATGACTTGACTCAAGTCGTATATTTTTGGACTTGAGACTTGCTCGACTAACATTGATAAAAGACTTGACTTTGACTTGGTATTCATGACTTGAGATTTGACTTAAGGCTTCAGAACTGTTATGTTTATGTGGGGAAATGGCAGGTGCATACATTATTTGAGATATATTTTGAACTCGGACTTCATCTTAGGGACAGTTCGGCCAGTTATTTGTCTAAGCAACCGGATCAGCAAAACAGGAGTGTATGTAAACCAGTCTGCCTTGATCTATGAATTCATGTCCGATGACGCTCACAATATCTGCTGCCCACAGCTGTTTGTTAGAAGGAAAAACCTCCTTCACTTCATGAAATCTCTGGCAGGCACCAGGAGGCAGTAACGTGCTAACTGAGCAGAATCTGAGAAGAGCAGGCACCAGCTGCAAAGAGCTGTGCCTTTTACAGTTTACTTCACTGTGTTTACCTTCATTAGAACAGCTAAAGAGTGAACGCGGGCTGCTACGTTTTAAAACCACACACACAGACGCACTTCTACACACATTGAACCGCCTGATTATTCCCCCTATTATCAGTTTCATGAAGGAGATGTCCGGTCACCAAGGCGCATGATGTGTGTGTGTTTGTTGCTCTGCTCAGCACACATACTAGTGGTGTCACGATACCAACATTTGTTTCAATACCAAGTCAAGAATTGCGATTTCGAGTGTTACAATATTAGGGTCATGCCGAGTCAGATCGCTATCCCTTTGAGAGAGCGAGAGGGGTGTGACATGTGTGTGCATGGTAGAGCGAGCGAGAGTGAGCATTTTGAATCCAACGAAACAGCCGCAAATAGGTATGTGTCTTCAAAGTTAGATCTGTAACAAAGACCTTATTAAATGCAACGGCCTCCAAAAGAAGAGCTCGCCTGTCTGCCTTTTTGAAAAGTGGTTTTTTTAACCCGAAGTTTGTTGTTTCGGCCTCGAAGACTGCAGAGAGTCATCCCGTGTTCCTCGACTACGGTCTGGGAGCCGGCAGGAAGGTTTAACACAAGAATCCGTATTAACTAAAATAGGCATCATCTCCAACAACAAACACAGTCTCTTAGTGGAAGCAGAGCGCTGAACACACATACGAAATACGAATCTTATTAAAACAATGTCAATCTTGAAGTACAGATACTAATGAAATGGAGAAATCGTATTGTTTTTAAAGGCAGGGTAATCGCAATACATTTCTAGTATCGGTGCACCGTGCAACACAAACACACCTTCTACATCTACTCTGGTACAAGGCAAGGGAAGTTTATTTATATAGCACCTATACACAAATTAAATACATTCAGACAAAGGCATTAAAGAAACAGATAATAAAAGAAACAGTAAAAGAAAAAATACATGAATAAAAAGCACATGAATAAAAATTACATGAATACAAAGTTACAGTGCAGTTTAAGATATGAATAGTTCACACAGAAGTTCCACTTTACTGATGAACACAAAGGCTCAGTTTCAATTAAAAGCAGCGACAAAAAGAAAAGTCTTCAGCCTGGATTTAAAAGTAGTAAGAGTTGCAGCGGACCTGCATGTTTCTGGGAGTTTGTTCCAGACATTGGAGCATAATAACTGAACACTGCTTTACCATGTTTAGTTCTGACTCTGGGGACAGAAAGCTGACCAGTCCCTGAAGACCTGAGAGATCTGGATGGTTCATAATTTAGCAGTAGAATCAGAAATGTATTTGGGCCTAAAAACCATTCAGTGATAAACCAGCAGCATTATTTGAAATCTATCATTTGACAGAGAGGAAGCCAGTGTAAAGACTTCAGAACAGGAGTGATGTGATCCACTTTCTTAGTGTCAGTGAGGACTCGAGCAGCGGCGTTCTGAATCAGCTGCAGCTTTCTAATAGATTTTTTAGTGAGACCTGTAAAGACACCATTACAGTAGTCGAGTCTACTGAAGATAAAAGCATGGACAAGTTTTTCCAAATCCTGCTGTGACATTAGTCTTTTAATCCTAGATATGTTCTTTAGGTGATAGTAGGCTGATTTAGTAATTGTTTTAATGTGACTGTTGAAACTCAGGTCAGAGTCCATGACTACTGTTGGAGCAGAACCTCTGCTCCCCGCCGTTCCTATATGAGTTTCTTTTAAAAGAAACTCAAACTCAAAGCAACCGGATAAGGGTTAAACAATAATCTGCTTTAATGGTAAAACACAACACAATACACCATACCGAGCACTCTGCAACAGTACTCCGGGCTCAATTCCTACCACCGTGTGATATACGTACCACGACAGCCAGTCAGGAAGAGAGCACAGAGCATAAGAATGTTACAGTATTTATAAACATAAGCAGGGAGGAGTTTGGCCGGTTTTACTTCTGGGCGAACCCTAGGCAATGAGTCAGCAGTTTGTTGATTCCATCTCCTTACAGTGTGTGTGTGTGTGTGTGTGTGTGTGTGTGTGTGTGTGTGTGTGTGTGTGTGTGTGTGTCTACCCTTAGGCAGTCCCACAGTCATGCTTTGGAGTCATATCATTTCACAGACAGAGGACTCTTTAACAGAACGCACACACATTCCCCCTAAAAACATCTTAACACACATCTGTTTAAACCAATTATTCTAAAATGTGGTGGCAATTTAGTACTTATAACATGAAAAAACAGATAGAAATCAACAAAATACAAAACATAGTTTGAGCAGTAATTATACCTAGCTACTACAATAAACACACATCCTCCCTATGTATGTTTGACGCACATACCTCTTATCCTCCAGCTCACCACACCAATGTCACATGTTTTTTCTTTATGAAAGCCATACTTGTTGGGGTTTAACAGTCATCATCCCATGACCTCCTCAGGACCAGCTAACCAACAAAGCTTAACTGTTCCCATACCCTAAGGCCATCTCTGAACTTCCCTTCCACTCCGAAGTCAGCTCACCCAGAATCAGAAGGACCATTGTCTCTCTAATTGTGTGTGACCCAATCGTCTCATGACTTCTTCAAGTATCTGGAAATTGTAATCAAGGTATGTTAAATATGAGAAGATCCAACAATTGACCTATTTCCTCCTCTGATTAATTTAAGCTTCCAGATTATACAGAAAACTCTTACAGACAATCTACTGAGTTCTGCTGCCTCGAAAGCCCAAAATGACTCTCTGAAACATACTTATCAATGGGTAATTATTTTACTTAAAGCAGAGATCACAAATTGTCCTGTATCATTACCTACTCACAAAATAGCCAAAAAACCACCTCCTGATTATTAACAAGTCAAGTGGAAGAAAAGACCATTTGCGCTAAATGTACTTCTACTAAAATGGAACATCATTATAGGAACATCAATATAAAAAACCTCTATATTTAAGAGGAAAAAATTGACTTGTCCATCCAAGTTTTAATACACATATATTAGATGACATTAAAAATGAATATACCAGAAATACGCTGTATTAAACTTTCTGCCATAACACTTTACTTAAATTCTTCACTACACCTATATTTCTGGCTTTATCGGTTGTTTTGAACATTGCAGGCTGAAGCCCAGCGCTAACTTTTATAGGTTCTGCCTTGGCTCCAAAAACCATTACCTCAGTTTTGTCTTTGTTTAATTGGAGAAAGTTCTGACACATCCAGTCATTGATTGTTCAATGCACTTACTCAGTATTTTTAACTGGAGAATAGTCTCCTGGT